>BSBK01003551.1:0-600000 GCA_027943335.1 Chamaecyparis obtusa
GTTAATATTAATTCAGGTTTCATATTAAATTATATTTTTGTTATGTTAATATTAATTTCATTTTAAATATTACTATTAAATAAAAATAGCATAGCATAAATATTATAATATAAATTTTTATATTAGTATGTATTATATTATTTGATATACAAAATGATTTCAAAAAAATAATTGCACAGTTGATTTGAGGATAGACAATTTCAACCCAAATCCTCTTGAAAATATCTAGCATAGGATTTTTCTACAGACTCCTTATAATTTCGGCGGTCTGACTATACTGAATAAGTAGATGTCAATGGACTTCCCCTTGATTGAATACAATCAATTGATTTTTTAACTCTTGAAAAGAAATTTCACACAGTTGTAGAACCACCATATGCTCATCATCTATTCTAAAAACTAACAATGGCATAAAAATTGATGTAAGAACATTTAAGGTACATTGTCCACAAAAAGGTGTATGAAACCTTTATATATACTTTAAAAGTGGAGGTGAAGGCTCTAGATCAGAGAGAGAGAGAGAGAGAGAGAGAGAGGGGTCATGAGGACTTCCTAGGGGTCCTAATGCGTGATAAGGTGTACTAGGACCCCTAGGAAGTCCCCACAACTCCTTTCAACACATTGGAACCCTTGAATGTGTCCTAAGGGGTCCTACAACCCCTCCGAACACACTTGAGCATTCAAATTTATCAAAAGGGGTCATGGAGACTTCCTAGGTGTCCTAGTATGCCTTATCACGTGTTAGGACCCGTAGGAAGTCCCCATGACCCCTTTTGACACATTTGAAAGCTCAAATGTGTCCGAAGGGATCATAGGACCCCTTAGGACACACTTGAGGGTTCCAATGTGTCAAAAGGGGTCATGAGGACTTCTTAAGGGTCATAACATGTGATAAGACGTACTAGGACCCCTGGGAAGTCCCCATGACACCTTTCGACACATTGGAAGCCTCAAGTGTGTCCTAAGGGGTCCTGCGACCACATAGGACACACTTGAGTGTTCCAATGTGTCAAAAGGAATCATGAGGAATTCCTATAGGTCTTAACGTGTGATAAGGCATACTAGGACCCTTGGGAAGTCCCCATGACCCCTTTTGACACATTTGAATGCTCATCTATGTCCTAAAGGATCGTAGGACCCCATAGGACACACTTGAGAGTTCTAATGTATTGAAAGGGGTCATGAGAACTTCCTAGGGCTCCTAACATGTGATAAGGCATACTAGGACCCTAAGAAGTCCCCATGACCCATTTTGACACATTTGAATGCTCAAGTATGTTCTAAGGGGTTGTAGGATCCCTTAGGACACACTTGAGGGTTCCAATGTGTTGAAAGGGGTCATGAGGACTTCCTAGGGGTCCTAACATGTGATAAGGTGTACTAGGACCCCTGGGAAGTCCCCATGACACCTTTTTACACATTTGAATGCTCAAGTGTATCCTAAGGGGTTGTAGGAAACCTTAGGACACACTTCAAGCTTCCAATGTGTCGAAAGGGGTCATGAGGACTTCTCGGGGTGCTAATGTGTGATAAGGTGTACTAGGACCCCAGGGAAGTCCCCATGACCCCTTTCGACACATTGGAACCATCAAGTGTATCCTAAGGGGTCCTACGATCCCTTAGGACACACTTGAGGATTCCAATGTGTCAAAAGGCATCATGAGGACTTCCTAGGTGTCCTAACACATGATAAGGTGTACTAGGACAGTTGGGAAGTTTCCATGACCCCTTTCAATGCATTGGAACCCTCAAGTGTATCCTAAGGGGTCCTACGAACCCTTAGGACACACTTGAGGGTTCCAATCCATCGAAAGGGGTCATGAGGACTTCCTAAGGGTCCTAACACATGATAAGGCATACTAGGACCCCTAGGAAGTCCCCATTGCACCTATTGACACATTTGAATGCTCAAGTGTGTCCTAAGGGGTCGTAGGACCCCTTAGGACACACTTGATTATTCCAATGTGTTGAAACGGTTCATGAGGACTTCCTGGGGTCGTCCTAACATGTGATAAGGCATACTAGGACCCCTAGAAAGTTGCCACGACCCCTTTTGACACATTGGAACCCTAAAGTGTGTCCTAAGGGGTCCTATGACCCCATAGGACACACTTGAGGTTTCCAATGTGTCGAAATGGGTCATGAGGACTTCCTAGGGGTCCCTAACACATGATAAGGCATACTAGGACCCATAGGAAGTCCCCATGACCCCTTTTGACATATTTCAATGCTCAAGTTTGTCTTAAGGGGTCCTACAACCCTTAGGACACACTTGAGGGTTTCAATGTGTTGAAAGGGGTCATGAGGACTTCCTAGGGGTCCTATCATGTGATAAGGCATATTGGGACCCCTGGGAAGTCCCCATGACCCTTTCGATGTGTTGGAACCCTCCAATGTGTCAAAAGGGGTCATGATGACTTTCTAGGGGTCCTAATGCATGATAAGGCATACTAGGACCTCTAGAAGTCCCAATGACCCCTTTTGACACATTGGAACCCTCAACTATGTTGTAATAGGTCCTACGACCCCTTAGGACACTCTTGAGTGTTCCAGTGTTTCGAAAGGGGTCATGAGGACTTCCTAGTAGTCCTAACATGTGATAAGATGTACTAGGACCCATGGGATGTCCCTATGACCCCTTTTGACACATTTGAATGCTCAAGTGTGTCCTAAGGGGTCGTAGGATCCATTAGGACAAACTTGAGGGTTCAAATATTTTGAAAGGGGTCATGGGGACTTCCTAGGGGTGCTAATGCATGATAAGACGTACTAGGACCCCTAGGAAGTCCCCATGACACCTTTTGAAACATTTGAATGCTCAAGTGTGTCCTAAGGGGTAGTAGGACCCCTTAGGACACACTTGAGGGTTCCAATGTGTTGAAAGGGGTCATGAGGATTCCTAGGGGTCCTAACGCATGATAAGGTGTAATAGGATCCCTCGAAAGTCCCCATGACACTTTTCAACACATTAGAACCCTCAAGTGTGTCCTAAGGGGTCGTATGAACCCTTAGGACACACTTCAGGGTTCCAATCTCTCAAAAGGGGCCATGAGGACTTCCTAGGGTTCCTAATGCATGATAAGGTGTACAGGGACCCCTAGGAAGTCCCCATGACCCATTTTGACACATTTGAATGCTCAGTTGTGTCCAAAGGGGTCGTAGGACCCTTTAGGACACACTTGAGCATTCAAATGTATCGAAAGGGTTCATTGGGACTTCCTAGGGGTGCTAACATGTGATAAAGCATACTAGGACCCCTAAGAAGTCCCCATGACACCTTTTGACACATTAAATGCTCAAGTGTGTCCTAAGGGGTCGTAGGACTGCTTAGGACACACTTGAGTGTTGCAATGTGTTGAAAGGGGTCATGAGGACTTCCTAGGGGTCCTAATGTGTGATAAGGCCATACTAGAACCCTTGCAAAGTCTCGATGACCCCTCTCAACACATTAGACCCAAAAGTGTGTCCTAAGGGTCCTACGACCCCTTAGGACACACTTGAGGGTTCCAATGTGTTGAAATGGTTCATGTGGACTTCCTAGGGGTCCTAACATGTGATAAGGCATACTAGGACCCTTGAGAAATCCCCATGAACCCTTTCGAAACATTGCAATGCTCAAGTGTGTCCTAATGGGTCCTATGACCCCTTAGGACACACTTGAGTGTTCCACTGTGTCAAAAGGGGTCATGGCCATTTCCTAGAGATTCTAACGGGTGATAAGACGTACTAGGACCCCTAAGAATTCCCCATGACCCCTTTTGACACATTTGAATGCTCAAGTGTGTCCTAAGGGGTCGTAGGACCCTTTAGGGCACACTTGAGGGTTCAAATGTGTCGAAAGAGGTCCTAGGGATTTCCTAGGGGTGCTAATGCATGATGAAGCATACTAGGACCCCTAGGAAGTCCCCATGACCCCTTTTGATACATTTGAATGCTCAAGTGTGTCCTAAGGGGTCGTAGGACCCCTTAGGACACACTTCAGTGTTCCAATGTGTCGAAAGGGGTCATCAAGACTTCCTAGGGGTCCTAATGTGTGATAAGGTATACTAGGACCCCTAGGAAGTCCCCATGACCCCTTTTGACACATTGGAACCCTCAAGTGTGTCCAAAGGGGTCCTACACCCCTTAGGACACACTTGAGGGTTCGAATGTGTTGAAAAGTGTCGTATGGACTTCTTAGAGTTCCTAACATGTGATAAGGTGTACTAGGACACTTAGGAAGTTTGCATGACCCCTTTTGACAAATTTGAATGCTCAAGTGTGTCTTAAGAGGTCCTATGACCCCTTAGGACACACTTGAGGGTTCCAATGTGTTGAAAGACATCACAAAGTCTTCCTAGGGGTCCTAACACATGATAAGGCATACTAGGATGCCTGGGAAGACCCCATGAAACCTTTTGACACATTGGAACCCTCAAGTATGTCCTAAGGGGTCCTATGATGCCTTATGAAACACTTGAGGGTTCCAATTTGTCAAAAGGGGTCATGAGGAATTCTTAGGGGTCCTAACATGTGCTAAGGTGTACTAGGACCTCTGGGAAGTCCCCATGACCCCTTTAGACACCCTGGAACCCTGAAGTATGTCCTAAGGGGTCCTACAACCCCTTAGGACCCACTTGAGGGTTCCAATGTGTCGAAAGGTGTCATGAGGACTTCCTAGGGGTCCTAACATGTGATAAGGCATACTAGGATGCCTAGGAACTCCCCATGACCCCTTTTGATAAATTTGAATACTCAAGTGTGTCCTGAGGGGTCATAGAACCCCTTAGGACACACTTGAGGGTTCTAATGTGTTGAAAGGGGTCATGAGGACTTGTTAGAGGTCCTAATACATGATACGGTGTACTAGGACACCTGGGAAGTCCCCAAGACCCCTTTCAACACATTGGAACCCTCAAGTGTGTCCTAAGGGTTCAAATGTATCAAAAGGTGTCATCAGGACTTTTTAGGGGTCCTAACATGTGATAAGGTGTACTACAACCCTTGGGAAGTCCCCATGACCCCTTTCAATACATTGGAAACCTCAAGTGTGTCCTAATGGATCATACGAGCCCTTAGGACACACTTGGGGGTTCCAATGTGTGGAAAGGGGTCATGAGGACTTCTTAGAGGTCCTAACTCATGATAAGGCATACTAGGACCCCTAGGAAGTCCCCATGACCCCTTTTAACACATTTGAATGCTTGAGTGTGGCCTAAGGGGTCGTAGGACCCCTTAGGACATAGTTGAGGGTTCTAATATGTCGAAAGGGGTGATGAGGACTTGTGAGGGGTCCTAATGCATGATAAGGTATACAAGGACCCCTGGGAAGTCTCCATGACCCCTTTCGACACATTGGAACCCTCAAATGTGTCCAAAGGGGTCCTATGACCCTTTAGGACACACTTGAGGGTTCTAATGTGTTAAAAGGGGTCATGAGGACTTCCTAGGGGTCCTAACATGTGATAAGGTGTAGTAGGACCCCTAGGAAGTTCCTAGGACCCCTTTTGACAAATTTGAATGCTTAAGTGTGTCCTAATGGCTCCTACGACCCATTAGGACACACTTTAGGGTTCCAATGTGTCGAAAGAGGTCATGAAGAGTTCCTAGGGGTCCTAACATGTGATAAGGCATACTAGGACCCCTAAAACATCTGCATGACCCCTTTCAACACATTGGAACCCTCAAGTGTGTCCTAAGGGGTCCTATGACCCCTTATGACACACTTGAGGATTCCAATTTGTTGAAATAGGTCATGAGTACTTCCTAGGGGTCCTAACACATGATAAGGTGTACTAGGACCCTTGGGAAGTCCCCATGACCCCTTTTGACACATTAGAACCCTCAAGTGTGTCCTAAGGGGTCCTACGATCCCTTAGGACACACTTCAAGGCTCTAATGTGTTGAAAGGAGTCATGAGGATTTTATAGGGTTCCTAACATGGGATAAGGCATACTAGGATGCCTAGGAAGTCCCCATGACCCCTTTTGACACATTCAAATGCTTAAGTGTGTCCTAAGAGGTCGTAGGATCCCTTAGGACATAATTGAGTGTTCTAATGTGTTGAAAGGGGTCATGAGGACTTCCTAGGGGTCCTAATGCGTGATAAGGTGTACTAGGATCGCTGAGAAGTCCCCATGACCCCTTTCAACACATTAGAATCCTCAATTGTGTCCTAAAGGGTCCTACAACCCCTTAGGACACACTTGAGGGTTCCAATGTGTCAAAAGGGGTCATCAAGACTACCTAGGGGTCCTAATGTGTGATAAGGTGTACTAGGATCCCTAGGGAGTCCCCATGACCCTTTTTTGACACATTTGAATGTTCAAGTGTGTCATAAGGGGTCCTACGACCCCTTAGGACATACTTGAGGGTTCCAATGTGTCAAAAGGGGTCATGAGGACTTCCTAGGGGTCCTAACATGTGATAAGCCATACTAGGACACCTTGGAAGTCCCCATGACCCCTTTGGACACATTGGAACCCTCAAGTGTGTCCTAAGGGGTCCTACGACCCCTTACGACACACTTGAGGGTTCCAATGTGTCGAATGGGGTAATGAGGACTTCCTAGGGGTCCTAACACATGATAAGGTGTACTAGGACCCCTGGGAAGTCCCCATGACACCTTTTGACACATTGGAACCCCAAGTGTATCATAAGTAGTCCTACGACCCCTTAGGACACACTTGAGGGTTCTAATGTGTTGAAAGGGGTGATGAGGACTTCCTAGGGGTCCTAACACATGATAAGACATACTAGGACCCCTGGGAAGTCCCCATGACCCCTTTTGAGATATTTGAATGCTCAAGTGTGTCCTAAGGAGTCGTAGGACCCTTTAGGATACACTTGAGGGTTCAAATGTGTCGAAAGGTGTCATGGCAACTTCTTAGGGGTGCTAACACATGATAAGGCATACTAGGGCCCCTATGAAGTCCCCATTACCCCTTTTGACACATTTGAATTTTGAAGTGTGTCCTAAGGGGTTGTAGGACCCCTTATAACACACTTGAGGTTTCAAATGTGTTGAAAGGGGTCATGAGGACTTCCTAGGGGGTCCTAACTCATGATAAGGCATACTAGGATCCCTAGGAAGTCCACATGAGCCCTTTTGACACATTGGAACCCTCAAGTGTGTCCTAAGGGGTCCTACGACCCCTTAGGACATGCTTGGGCATTAAAATGTGTCAAAAGGGGTCATGGGAACTTCATAGGGGTCCTAGTATGCCTTATCACGTGTTAGGACCCCTAGGAAGTCCTCATGACCTCTCTCCCTTTCTCTAACCTTTCTCTATCTCCTCTCTCTCTCTAACCTTTCTCTATCTCCTCTCTCTAGGTAAGAGAGAGGAGAGAAAGAGAGGAGAGAGAAAGAGATAGATTTTGCCAAAATTTTGTTGGGAGATATTAGATATCCGATAATATCAGATATCTGAGAATTTTGGATATCCAATTTTGTTTATTGGTGTAGAGAAAAACAAGATTCTCTGGGTACCTCCAAAGAGTCATGTGTTTTTCTTGAATTACAGGATTTGAGTTGTAGTGAGAATACAAAAAACCACTTTTTGGGGTGATTTTCTAAATTACTGAAGGTATTTCATCTTTTTTGGGGGTGATTTTCTCTATTATCATAGGTATTTTCTTCTTCTTTTTGGTCTAAGTATGGGGAGTAGTAGTCGTCAAAAGCATAGATGGAATAGGAGACTCACAAATTAAGATGTTGAAGTGTATAGAGAAATGGATATGGTTTCCCATCGAAACAAGAGACAAGGTAAGTTAAATATGAATGAACATGTCGGCATAGACCCACCTTTGAATGTGGTTTCAAGTGAAGAACATGAATTTGAAGATGAAAATGTAGGTTTTGAAAATGAGAATTTAGGTTTTGAAGATGAAAATGTAGGTTTTGAAAATGAACATGTAGATGTGACCAATGGAAGTTTGGATATTGTCAATGACAATCCATCGATTGAATATGAAGGAATTGACAATGATAATGGCGCAGAAGAACCAAATCAACGTTACACATCTCCCAATTATATGAGAAATGAAGTCCCCTCAGAGTAAGAAAGACAAACTTCAAAATTGAGACCTTCAAGAAGAACTAAATGGTTACTTGAAATTGATGAGAACATAATGAGAAATTTCAATGGCAAGAGATCAGAAAGAACCATTCAGTTGTCAGTTTCAAAACTTTTTGATCAATTTTTTAGGCACAAGACCTTAGTTTGAGCAATGTCAAATGTTTGTGCAATTGTTAAAGATGTAGAAGATGAGATGTATACTATTCAAATTGAAGATTAGTGTGAACAAGAAAATGGAGTGGAATGCTATTATTGTGAGAAATATTTTTAGTGCTCTCATTTCCATTGGGAAGACTACCAAGGATAGATAAGAGAGCCACTAGGAGGGATATTAAAACCTCCTTGGTAAGTCATCATTTGAGAAAGGCTCGTTTGATGAGACAAACTTGTGTTGAATTGAATCTAAATTGTAAAACTTTGGATAGAGCACTTGCAAGAAGAGAAAGACTTGATGAACCTCTTCAAAATGAGACATGGGATTATGGTGGGAGACTTTCAGGTTGTGATAATAAGCTTACCGATGTTGTGAAGGATCAAATTCAACTATTTTGGCAATCTAACTCAAGAATGTCACCAAATGTGAAGGATGTCTTGAAGTTGAGAATTGGCATTCGAGACTGCACCCCACATCCCAAATATTATTTGGAGGTGATTCAAACAATGTTGTTCAAAAAAAATTTTGAAACACATCCAACATTGCAAATATCACAAAGAGCTTTTGAAGCCCTGAAGCCTTTTTTTTGTGTGCCTCTTAAGATTCAAAATACTTGTTGTTGCAAATATCATGTGGAGTTTTCAATGCACCATGAATTATTATGATCCATTCATTCTACTTTGCATAGTAGTGAAATGTTGGAGGAGTGTGGTGCAAGTGCTCTTCCAAAATCATCGAGAGACTTTCTAGATCATTTTTTATGGCCTAGAAAAGATGGATGTTTCTTTTATAGAAAAGATTGCTTAAATAACAAGTGCTCAGAGTGTGGTGAGCTAGTGAAGTTTGTTGAATGTTTTCATGAGGGCTGCAATCACAATTTTGGAAAGACAATTGTCCACAAAAAGGTATATGAAACCGTTAAATATACATTAAAAAGTGGAGGTGAAGGCTCTAGATGTGAGTTGGTTACTAAAGAATGCAATGTAGCTGATTTTATTTCAAATTTCAGGAAGAATCTTTTTTACAAGTATGCAAGGCATAGTCACAAGTCTTAGTGGTTGGATAAACAATTAAGGATGTGTAAGGACACTTTCCCAATTGGCACCATTATATCATTTTTTGACTTTGTAGAGAACTTTACATTGCAGCCCCAAAATGAGTTGCAAGCTCAATATTACAATTCTATTCAGGTTTCTATTTTTGTGTACATAACATATAGACATTCCTCTAATAGTACAAAAGATGACTAGAAGATAATCAGAGAGTACCATTTTTATATGAGAAATGATAGATTGCACTCATCCGAGTTTGTCCAACACTGCTTTGAGAATTATTTTGAGTGGGTGCGGGAAAATAATATTACTATGGATAGACATCTCATTTGGTTAGATAATTGCACAGGTCAATTAAAAAATGCTCGTATGTTTTATTGGTTATGTAGAATTCATGTAGAGAGAGGTGTACATCATATTTGGAGTTTTTTTTAGGCCAGTCATGGAAAAGGGGAGCATGATGGAGCAGGTGCATGCGTAAAGAGAGCTGTAGTTAAGGAGCAACTGAGGAGTTTAGGTGTAGAACTCATTGATGCCCATTCTATTGTTGATTGGTGTACTTCAACATTGTCACAGGGGGGACTCTTGATTTAGCAGTGTGTAGATTCTTTTGGTTGGTTGAGTGGGGCACAATAGGAGATAGGTTAGATTGTCAATCTATCAAAGATTCTTCAAAAATGCATTCATTTCAAAGCTCAGATGCTAGTACATGGACCATTTGGACATGAGAGTTGGCTTGTTATTGTCTGAGTTGTCTTCAGTGTGATTGGGATCAGTGTGAGTCAAGTGAGTGGGTTGATATATGGGTTCCACATTATCTTACTCCTTTATCTCTCACAATCTCTGTAATAAATGATGAAATAGATTGTTCACTTGACTACGACCATCTTTCAAATCTTCTACAGCCAGGACATTTTTTTGCATTGGTTGCACCAGAAGGGAATGATGAGAGATTGGATTACTGGTTAGCACATTATGTACGAGGAAAGTAGAAACTTGCACAACCGATGACAAATGATGATATGTTCACATATCCAACAAGATCACATGTTATTGCAAGAACATGGTTGCACACATATATGATTAGAAATAATGGCATTCCTACATTTGAAGGCTATGAGAAGCACAAAACCATTCTCATGTATTCACACCTTGTTATAGAAGCCAATGTTAAGTTGTTGAAACATCAAGGAAAACCAAAGACAAAGGAACTTTGGACTATTAGTACTGCTGATCATGAAGCAATACTAAATACTCTCAAGCACAGAGATGACCCTTCAGGTACACTTCAGTAGGTAAGTTCAACTCAAGTTAAAATATAGTTTTGTAATTTGCATATTTAGATGCCAAAAGGGCAGTTCTTATATTCTTTATTAACTTTTCTTTTGCCTTCTAAATGTAGGGATTGGAGTGAAAAGGACACTTATTTTTTATATATAATTGTGTAATTTGCACATTTAGATGCCAAATTTTGTATATAAAACCAACAATCAAATGTAACGTGCATAGTTAGATGCCAAATTTTATATATAAAAACAACAATCAAACGTAATGTGCATATTTAGATGCCAAATTTTGTATATAAAAACAAAAATTGAATGTAATGTGTATATTTAGATGCCAAATTTTGTATATAAAAAATTTGATGCAAAATTGGAAATATAAAAGAGCCCATGGGGTTGATTTGAAAATATTAAAAGCCCACATTTGTATCATCTTAATGCCATGTAAAGTGCAAAAAATGTGTTTCCTTACTATGAATGTTGTATCCTTATATAATTTTTATCATCTTAATTTTGTATCCTTACATTTCTATTTTCTTAATTCCATTACATTTGTATCATCAAATGATGTAATAGTTGGAGTCATTGAGTCAAAATTGGTCAAATGTGTCAAAAGTAAAATGATGATTCCCTGGGTGAAGGGATAGTGTTCAAAGATTGCATCCTGGCACTGAATGGACTATTCCATTAGCTCTAGTTTGGTGGGTAAATGCTAGGAACAACCCCATTTTGACCATTGAGTTAGTAGAATGTTCCAGACCACATCAGACCAAAGTGTCCCCAAGGTGCACTAAGCACGATTGGGTAGCAAACTTTTGAGGCTCGTAACTTAGACCCTGTGAGAGGTATCAAAGACCCATGAGATGCTACAAGATTTCATTTCCAAGGCCTACAATAACCTCTCTCTATTCTGGGAGATTCAAATTTGTTTGAATTTTGCACGCCAGTCTTGCTCGATGCCAAAACTTGCAATGAGGGTCAGTTGAAAGATGCACCAATGGACTACTTCCAAACTGTTCATCCCAAAACCAAATGGACTATGCTATTGGCTCCAGTTGGGTGGGTAAATGCTAGGCACAACCTCATTTTGACCATTGAATCAGCAGAATGTTCTGGACCTCGCTAGACCAAAGTGTCCCCAAGGTGCACTAAGCACAATTGGGCAGTGAACTTTCAAGGCTCGTAACTCAGACCCCATGAGAGGTATTAGAGATCTATGAGAGGCTACATGATGATGTTTCTGAGACCTACAATAACCTCTCTCCATTCTGGGAGATTCAAATTTGTTTGAATTTTGCACACCAGTCTCTCTCGATGCCAAAACTTGCAGTGAGGGTCAGTTGAAAGTTGCACCAATGGATTACTTCCAAACCATTCATCCTGACACCAAATGGATTATGCCATTAGCTTTGATTGCATAGGTAAATGCTAGGGACAACCCCATTTTTGACCACTGAGTCAGTAGAACATTCCGGACCATGTCGGACCAAAGTGTCCCCAAGGTGCACTAAGCACGATTGAGCAGTGAAATTTCAAGGCTCATAACTCAGACTCCATGAAAGGTATTGAAGATCCATGATATGCTATAGCACAACATTTCCAAGGCCTACAATAACCTCTCTCTATTCTGGGAGATTCAATTTTTTTTAATTTGGCATGCCAGTCTTGCTCGATGCCAAAACTTGCAGTGAGGGTCAGTTGAAAGTTGCACTAATGGATTACTTCCAAACCATTCATCTCGGCACCAAATGGACTGCTCCATTAGCTCTAGTTGGGTGGGTAAATTCTAGGGACAACCCCATTTTGACCACTGAGTCAGCAGAACATTCCGAACCACGCCGAACCAAAGTGTCCCCAAGGTGCATTAAGCACGATTGGGCAATGAACTTTCAAGGCTCGTAACTTGGACCCCGTTAGAGGTATCAAAGATCCATGAGCTTCTATAGGATTTCATTTTTTAAGCCTATAATAACCTCTCTCCATTCTAGGAGATTCAAATTTGATTGAATTTGGCACCCTAGTCTCGCTTGATGCCAAAACTTGTAGTGAGGGTCAGTTGAAAGTTGCACCACTAGATTACTTCCAAACCATTCATCCTGGCACCGAATGGATTGCACCATTAGCTCTGGTTGGGTGGGTAAATGTTAGGGACAATCCCATTTCCACTAGTGAGTCAATAGAATGTTCGGGACCATGTCAGACCAAAGTGTCCCCAACGTGCACTAAGCACGATTGAGCAACGAACTTTCAAGGCTCATAAATCAAACTCTATGAGAGGCATCAAAGATCCATGAGATGCTATAGGATGGCATTTCTAAGGCCTAAAATAAGATCTCTCCATTCTGGGAGATTCAATTTTTTTTTAATTTAGCACACCAGTCTCGCTTGATGCCAAAACTTGCAGTGAGGGTCAGTTGAAAGTTGCACCACTGGTTTACTTCCAAACCATTCATCCTGGCACCAAATGGACTACGCCATTAGCTCTAGTTGGGTGGGTAAATGCTAGGGGCAATCCCATTTTCACCATTGAGTTAGTAGAACGTTTCAGACCACACCGACCCAAAGTGTCCCCAAGGTGCACTAAGCACGATTGAGCAGAAAAATTTTGAGGCTCATAACTCTGAATCTATTAGAGGTATCATAGATCCATGAAATGCTATAGGATGATGTTTCCAAGGCCTACAATAACCTCTCTCCATTTTGGGAGATTCAATTTTTTTTTAATTTGGCCCGCCAGTCTTGCTTGTTGCCAAAACCTGCTGTGAGGATCAGTTGAAAGTTGCACCAATGGATTACTTCCAAACCATTTGTCCTGGCACCCAATGGACTATGTCATTAGATTTGATTGGGTGGGTAAATGCTAGGGACAACCACATTTTGACCACTGAGTCATTAGAACGTTCCAGACCACGCCAGACCAAAGTGTCCCCAAGGTGCACTAAGCACAATTGGTCAGCAAACTATTGAGCCTCGTAACTCAAACCCTATGAGAGGTATCAGCTATCTGTGAGATGCTACAAGACCATGTTTCTTAGGCATTCCTAGTGTATTTGCAAGGGTACACATAGAGTACTAATATTTTTTCCAAAAGACCAATATATTTTGATATGGCCAAAATGATGTTTGATTATTGCCAAAAGGGTGTTTGATTATGTAACTAGGCCAGTTTGAAGTCTTTTAGCCATTGGGAGTAAAGGGTAAGTCTACAAACCTTGAAACCACTTTAATAGATATCCTTATATACCTCAAATGATGGATATGTCTATGACTCTATCATGATGATAGGGTCTCACAACATCATCACATGCCACTCTCTATCAAATAAACCTTATAAATTAAAAATGAGTATGCACAATTGAAAAATATACATGTATGCATAAAAAAACTAAATTACTTAATTACCTTTCCTTTATCAACATCTGACACCTACACCCCCTCACATTGCCCCCTAGTGGCAACTGGTGACACCTACATCAATATGTAAAAAATGATCATAAAAATTAGAAAACAATGTACATATACTATTATCATAATTTAAAAGGAAACCAATGATTACATTAAAACATATGTACCATGGAAGAGTCAAGACCAAATGATATGGCTGAAAGCATGGACCCTTCCACCAATGACATCTCCTCCTCTGTCATCAACTGAACATAAATGTAACACATAAAAAGACATAAGTGGGAAATTATTATAAGGAAATTCTACTAAAAATACGAACAATAAAATTTAAAAACAATGTAACAAGTGAACGGTTTACCCTTACTCTAACAGTGGGAGTCCATGGCACTGTGGGCTCCTAATGCACATCTCCATGAGTTGCTTTAGTGCCTGTAGTGTGCTATGTAGAATCGTTCCCATCGAAGCCAAAATTATATGAATCACTATCAGTCAGGGGACCAAAGCATAGATTCTTGCATATAATGCAAGTGTGGGGCACACAAACATGTGAGCTCATGGAAGCGCTAGAAGCATCAGGACGAGGAGGCAATAATGTCCTTCTCTGCATAACTAGGAGATCAGTCAAGGTGTGAATGGCTCGAATAGTCTGTGAGTCGACCTCAATAATAATGTCTGGATGCTACACGATGGGAGGTGGTGAAATCTTGAGAGGGGGGACATATGTGTAGGATTTCACCCATTGTGCCCATGGCCTATCTTGTAAAGCACCTAAACCTACACCCTGGTTCTGTCTCAGACTCCAATAATTCACCTTGTAACCGAGCACAAATTCAGCATACAATTTTTTAATAAAATAAAATGGGACATCCAAATTATTGTGAGGTGGTCTATCAAAAACTATCCACCAACAGTCCCAAAAGTTGTCATGTATTGCACTATCTGTGCACCATTTAATTGACAACTTAGTGTTTTTATGGTCTACTTTTAGACCAGTTTTAGGATCCACAAAGAGATTAGCTATGTCATGTTTTGTTATATTTAGGTTCATGACTTGATCATAATCAAGCCCATCGTCAAAATGGGCGTGCATGGAATTGTGCAAAAGAAGTGCAGCATTATGTTATTGTGTAAGTTTCTCCATGTTTTCAATAATTGAGTTCAATGTCATAAACATGGGGAGCAATGTGGGGATATTGGTATATGTGGTTTGAAATCCTCTAAGTTCATTTAGATTATCTCCTATTAGATCTTCTAAAGGGTGAGGGTTTGTGACAGGTACATCTTTTGGAGGTGGGGGATTGTTGGGAGGTGGTTCTGGATTGTTTGCAGGATCATTAGGAGGCTTTTCTGATTCCATGTTTGATAACGATGAAAAAACAAATAGATAATTACAATGAATTTTAAAAAACAATACAAAAACTCATTGCTACCCTAGTTTTCATATAAAAAAAAATATATTTCTATTTAAAAATAATAAAAAATAATTAAAACAATAAAAATTAGAAGCTTTCACTTACCTGGCAATTTAGGAGAAACTGGATAGGGGATTCGGGACTGGATATTCGAAAACCGTAGCTACGTTCACATTTTTACAATAAAAAAATGTTGAACGCGGCTAGGTACAGAGATATATATCTATTGGCATATATTGGATATTTGATATTATCAGATATCTGATTATGCTTTCAGATTTGGCTTTTGACTTGGCCAGGTGTACTGACACCCAGGCCTACTAAAAAGTCAACAAATCTATTTATGCACTTTTCGACGAGTGAAAATAGGTTTTTTTCACATCGCCACTTTTTGGCATACCATGATCCTACACATACCCTCTACTCTAGTTCGTTTGGCCAGAAATAGGTTACGGGAGGGTTTTTGCTTTATTATTTTTACATAACCTAAATACCATAGTTAGTGGCTTAATTTTTGCAAATAACCAGTGACAACTAAGAGTGCGTGTTTGATGTGGAGGAGAAATTGCGCCAGGAAATGAACAAAGTCCATGTGGAAGATAGAGTGTAAAGGAAGGGAGAAACTATTAGTGCACTTAGATGCATGCATATAGGGAGGAGAATTGAAGACACATGGTAGGGGAAGGAGTTAATAAGGGTAGAGTTAATCAAAGTAAGGGGAATATATACATGGTTTTGGAGAAGAGAACGTAACAAAAAGAAAAGGAGGAGAACAGTATTATTGGGAAAGTAGAAAAAGAATGCTACTCACTCTTATGCAATAAAGAAAGAGATTGTTTGGCATTTCATAGCAGCGATACAAAATAGGGGTTTTAAAAGGAATCAATATTGGAGAACTTTCAAGACTGGGAAGGCTTCTCTACAGAGGTTGGGAAAAAAGATGCCATAGTACTCTCAGACTTCCCAGGTTGTTTTTTAATTTTGTTTCTTTCTTCAAAGTATTGCCTATAAAATCTTTGATATAACTTAGATATGTATAGAATTTGAGGAAAATGACCGTAGTAGTAAAATTTTGAAATCATAAATTCCTTACTACCTTAATTTTGTGACTAGTATGCTTTTAAAGTAAAGAGGGAGGATGATTCTTTTGTTTTTAGGGTAGTATCATATTATTTGAATAGCTAAAAATATAAATGGGAGTCTGGTCCATTTAGGAGAGAAAAATTGGCCATAAATTATAGGATTTGAGATTTGAACCGAGTCAGTATTTTTGGAAGCCAGTTTATTTGTATTCACAAGAAAAATTTGTTAAAAATACCTTTTTTAAAGAACTCTTGAAAAAAAATTATTAGACATGCTTGCTATAAATTATTGAATCAGCTTCAAAAAGCTAAAAATAATAGTAGAAAAACTTGCTTGTTCTTTTCATACTTAACTATGACAAAAACTATGTAAAATTCTTATGTTTAATTGAAGTTCTAAATTATGAGTTATAACTTATGTAGTAAGAGAGGCTTCAAACTCAACATCATGAAATTTTCTTTTTGAGTACCATGAGTTAGAAATTACAACATATCAACAGTATTGAATGCCTTAATATCTAGAAGATTGTTGATCAATTAATTTTTTATTGAATTTACAGTTGAACTATAGACAACATACTTGTTGATTCAAGTCATAGAGCTTGCGAGATTAAACAGTTGGTTAATTTTTAAACATTGTAGCTCAGTGATGTTGTTTCTTGTTCATATAATCCATGATAGGCTGCGAATGAAAACTTCTTGTAGCACAAACTTAAATGTTGTCTGTCCTTGTTAAAATATGCAACATAAAACTATATATGTAGGATTCCTATAGAAAATAGATTGTTTATGTTAAATCATTCCAGAATGTGTTAGAAACTGAGTAAACATCTTGTAGTAGAAGCTTATTAGTCTAAAACATGGAATATTTACCAGACTGATTTTTCTTTATGAAAGAGTTAAACTTGGATTTATGTTTTCCTTAAGTGTTTTACTTAATTTCTTGAGGAAAAATATCTTGGGAAAGGGTGGCGAATATGGGGAAATAAAGAAGGGTAAAATTATTTTCTTTTACCTGCAAGTAGAAATATTGTCTTTTATGCTTAGATAGTTCACATCTTGCACCAGATTCATTTCTGACCCATAGTGCCAATTTGATTGATCACTCGCGTAGGGTTGGTGAGCTCTTCATTTCAAGATGAGCCCTGGGGGAGCTAACCACTCCGTGGATGGATGGAATAAATCCCTGGATCACATTTCTATCTCAAGTTTTGCAGATGGATGATATACTGTCTGATGGCATAGGATTAAATAAACTATCGGATGTTAATTAGAAATAATTACTTCAAAAAATTAGATTAAGTTAAAATTTGTAGTAGAAATAATTACACTTATGTGAAGAAATATTCCAAAACTTATTAATTTGTAGTCTTGAAGGTCAATGTAGTAAAAACCCTAATTTTGTAATAGCATCTTTAAAAAAAACTCCAAAGGAATACATTTTTTTTACTTTATCTACTTCAATATGAAGTTGAAAGAGATATATTTCATAATATAACCTTCCAAACAAATAAATGAACTATCATCCTAGATCCGTTTCTAATATTCATTAATGAAACAAGTTGATAGAAGGAAAAAAGATATAGGAATATGTTGCACTATTCCAAAAGAATTCAACTTATAATACTATAATTACACACTCATAAGTGAACCACAATTATACTAGCTATATTTAAATATACAATGAGCTATCAAACAAGGCTGAAAAGCAGCAGAGTTCTTGCCAAAATATATTTTATTACATTAAAGTGTCATTGGCAATATAATGAAAAGTGAATTGAGTCTATTGAGTCATAGGTTTTGCACATGGACATCTACATAGAAGTGTCATAGAAGAAATGTAATGAAATTAAATTGATCAATTTTTGTACATAAGGAAAACTATTAAGTTAAGAAGCAAAGTATTTTTGTTGTGGCCTATTTTGGAAAAAGATTTTAATCCTTGGATAATCTACTATATGACAATGGAAAAATAGAAATGAATATTTTATTTTACCTTATAATGTAAAAATAATAAATTGTCCTAAATCATGCACATTTTAACTTGGAAAAATATGTTTTTTTTAAATTTAAAACTATCAAAATAGAAAAGTAATTATGTTGACTCATATAAACTTGTTTTATTAATACATTGTGGGATGCAATCAAGAAGCCAAAAAGACTGAAGAAGCCAGCAAAATTAAGATTGAATTGATAATAATTTATAGATTGTCAACCCATTCCATTTATAGTGCTTGAATAAAATTTAGCAAGAGTTCTATTACATAGGATATAATTATTTTAGACATGTTTTGATTTGTAGTTTGTATAAAGGAAGTTGGATAATTTGAATAAAATTCCACACAATAGATAAAGGCATCAGAATCAACAAAAGAGAAATACAAGGTGAAGGCATAGTTTAATTAGAGACATAAATTGAAACAAAAGTGTGGGCAAAGACTGTACATGAATAAAACTATGTATATCCTCAACAGACTCATGTAAAGCACATCATTTGCAGAGGAGAAGGGTACACGATCAATATCCATGCATTTCAATTTATTCATGAGGTTATCAAATTTGTGGAAGACTGAACTCTGCATTAGAAACTTGGGGCATGAAGAAAGTGAGATTTAATATATAGCAAGTGTGAAACGTGATATAACAAAATCTGATTCTTTGCTGTGACACCCATGAAAATAAGTGAAAGCAGAGAGTGAATTAAATCACTCAGAATTGTTGGGCATATATCATATATTACATTAAAAATCTGTGGTAGGCCAGAAGACTTCAAGTTTTTCTAATAAACAGAATCATGTTCATTTTACATAACACATCTTAATGAAGAAATTGTTGTTTGATTAACTTGTTTTAAATTCAAACCTTGATTTCATTCTAAAGCTATGTATGCATTAAAATATATGTAAAGCTATATATGCATTAAAGTATTAGTGAGTTCCATTATAATTCATTCAGGCCTAAAATATCAATTCCAACTATTCTTAGTTTTCTTTCACTGTAAAGTTTAAAGTTAAAAGTAAGAGTATGCAATAACCAGTCAAGTATAGTTTTGAAACTATCCACAAGGCATGGAAAACTTGAGAAAGGATAGAGGAAAAGAGAAAAGCCAAAATACTGAAAAAAATATTTATGGAAATTGTACAAGATCATGCAAACCTCAAAAGCTAAGTATATATCATTAAAATGAAGAGAATTGCTAGCAACATCTAACATATGAGGCAGTAATGAATTCTACAAAGGACATATGTATGTAC
This sequence comes from Chamaecyparis obtusa, assembly GCA_027943335.1. Lineage (NCBI taxonomy): Eukaryota > Viridiplantae > Streptophyta > Pinopsida > Cupressales > Cupressaceae > Chamaecyparis > Chamaecyparis obtusa. Next base: position 19,700 of record BSBK01003551.1, read on the forward strand.
ACTAATCAATATGAAGTAATGTTTTAACATATATTTTAATCATGTTAGTCCATTTTCTTGTCACTGCAAAACTTTATGAAAATGGCCTATTTTCTCTGCAAGCTTTGTTTTTGTGTCTTGCCCTGTGTTCTTCGTGTTGTCACCCTGGCTCTAGTCCAAACTGCATCTCCGAATTTGCCAAACCCAGAAAGAGATTCAATTTCTAAGGCCTGCTGGAAATATTTCAAAAATCTGTCTCAGTGTCGAAAACCCACAATGTTTTCAAAAAGTGCATGATGTTTTCGGTCTATGTGTTTTCGACCTGCATTGTTTTTAACCCCCTGTGCTTCCTGCTTTGTGTATTTATCTGTTGACATGTCAAAAACTCTGTGTGTTTTCGGCCCTCTTCCATCAAAAATATTTTGTGTTTTCGACCTCGCACTAGTTCCCTATTTGCTGGTGTTTTCTCTAACTGCGTAGGTGCGATGGGTGGTGGGGCCTAGTCCTTCAATGTTTCTTGTCGTGCTTTCTCCATGTCTCTGAGCGGTTACTTTTTCTATCCAGCGACCTAGCGACTAGCAGTTATCGATTGGTCTCTTGATTCTAGCGGTTAAGCGGCTGACATCCAGTGATCTGGCGACTGTGGTCGCGTGATCTCTTCTTTTCTGGTGGTTAGCCCTTAATGTCTAGCAACTTAGCTGGCATTTTTCCTTTCTTTAGTCATGCTATCACATAATGTGGGGCCCAATCCTTGTTCAGTTCTCCTGATCTCCGGGTGGTTACATCTTTTATTCGATGACTTGGTGACTGTGTAGTCACGTAGTCTCTTCGTGCTTGGCAGTTACCGACTTGCATCTGGTGATCTGGCGAAGTGGTCAGTGTTTCCCTTTGTCGCTAGGTCTCGTGATGCAGTGGTTAGGTTCTTTAAAACTCAGCGATCAAATGACAGCCATTGATGGAGGATCATGTGGTGGATATTTAATCTCAAGATGATGGCCGTGGTTAAGAAATGATGCCGCGATGGTGTGACAAACTTTAGTCACTGGGTCGCCAGAAATAATTTTTGCCTTCGGTCTCAAGTGATGACGTGTGCAGGCCCGAGTTCCTCTGACAGCCTTTCAATCTTACGGCCGATGGATGATCTTATGGGTTTTTGTCAGAGCTTGTGATCTTGCACCCGCCATTGATTCGGAGTGGTGACGTGGTCTTTCCTAGCCAGCGGGTCCACTGCCATGTGCACGTGATTTGGACATTTCTGATTAGTCCACAAAGGATGAGCTGGTCTTGTCGGTGGGACCTAATTTTTTGATGTGTCAGGGGGCCCTGAGATGTCAGCACATCGACGGTCAGCGTATCATCTCATGAGGGTGTGTCAGATCTTTGCGATCTTGCGATGGTCATTGATCTTCCAGCATGGGTCTAGTGTTGGTGACAGGGCGGTATTCGGTGAATGGCGTGGTGATAGGTGGCATCAGGCGTCACGGTTGCGGTGGTAGTTTTGGTTGGGGGGCAGTGATGTTATCTCTGTGCGATAGTGGTTTGCAGGTTGCCGCATGATCACATAGTCCGTCTCCAAGGTATGCGATCATGCGACAAGGTGCCACGTGTCCATCGCAGTTGCAGAGTTAGGTGTGGGGCCGTTGTTGGAGGGGTCTGTGACGAGGATAGATCTAATAGTTGGCGTAAGTTCTCATGGGGTTTGTCAGGGCCATGAGATCTTACACCAGCCGTTCATTTTCAAAGGCTCATGGATGGTGGGTCCTGTGTCAGTGTGACCGGGTGTGAACTGCAAATGAAATTGTGACGTGTGGCTTCAGGGTGGGCCCAAGTGTAGTCTAGTGTTTGGTGGAGTTGTAAAATCTGGCAGTGCTGACAAAGCTTAATGTGGTCGTGCATTTGCGAGAGGAAGAGAGGATTCACTATTTGGTTTGGCGATTGCACGAATGCTAGTCACGGGGTCGCTAGATTTTTAGCGAAGGGTGCAATGCTTTTCCTGAACTAGCGAAAGTTCTTTGGTCACCAGTTCACCAGTTATGTGGGACCCGTGTTTGCGATGCCTGAGTGCTTTTGACTTCGGCGGTGAGTGCTGATGGTTTGTCGCATGTTCAAATAGCCCGTCCCTGGGGTTATGTGATCATGCGACCAAGCATTGGGTGAGATCGATTTCCTATGGTGGATAAGGTTATTGATCGTGCGATTGTGCCACTAAAGTTGAATGTTAGGTTGTCAAGCCCGAGAAAGATAAAGAGATCGATGACGGGGATATAAAGTTGGTCATGGTTTGAATGTGGGCCGTTGTTTCTCTATAGGTGCCAAGAGAGGAGGTGACCATTGGATTTGAATTCAAATTTCCCGAAGATTTTGCAGCGACAGGAAGTACCTAGTTTTAATGATTTTGGGCAGATTTCTTGCTGGTTTGATGGTGGTAGGTGTTGCAAGGTGGTCCAGGGGCCTATTTCTTGATTGCATGATGACTTTTGTACCTGGTGGGGTTTATTTTTTAGCTCAAGAAGTTGTTTGTAGGTGGCCGATTAGACTGATTTTAATAGCAAATTCATAGTGCTCTATCCTAGCTCGTAGATTTTCATAATTGCTGATCTATTGGAGATTTTCTCTCTTTGGATTACTTGGTTTCCTGCCCCTGCATTAAGTTTTGATGTAATTTTTGTTGTATGAAGCCCTAGCCCTAGCCCTAGCTGTCTGTAGCTTGTTGCATTCTCTCTGAGAATTCCAAGGCAGCTAGGGGTATATGTAGTCAAGTTTTTGACTTAGAAAGGGTTCTGAATTTTGTCAATTCCATGAGGGTTCTGTTTTGTTGATTTTCTCCTTCTCTCTGCATATAGGGTGTTCTTCTCTCCATTGCTAGTTCTGAGAATAGAATGCATGTTGTAACAAATTTGTCTTATGTATGAGAATTTAATACATTCTTACTGTTACCAAGCTATCTCCATTTGAATTCTAGATTCATTAATTATACATTAAGGGTGTCTAGTTTTTCTACTTGTATTGCCTAAGTGTTTGCAAGTAGAGTTGTCTTCACAGAGACAACTGGTTCAGGGTTAGTGTTTTTGCATGTATGAGCTGAAATATCAAAGATAGGTCATGCTTGTCTTCTAGTGGATGTCGGTTAATGTATTGTCTGATTTATAGGTCTCTTCTAAGGGGAGGGTTAAAATCCTTTGAATAGATAATAACATGCTTGAATACACAGGTGGGTGTTAAGTTGAGGTTTGGTCATGGTGTGTGATTGATGTCAGGCATCAACACATTGAGTATATTATTTTCTTGTTTCATAGCTGTCTCTTGCAATATTGTGTTTGACTTTGTGGCCCAATGGATAAGGCACTGGTCTATCAGAGACTTAGGGTATCTTAGGGGTCCCTTCAAATCTTCATTTAAAATTATCTCCTTTCAGTCCCACCCTTTCCCTTTATGTTGTTAGGATAGGTATCTAGCTTTCAAGCTCATTCCATGCAAGTAGGGCTATTGCATGAGACTTTCTATCATTGGGGTACAGGATACCTATAGGAGATTGACTGTTATTCCACATTAATCTGTCTGCAGGCCTTTGGTTTTGTCATGAGGTGTCTTGAGTGTGCAGACAAGGCAATACCTACCTGAGTGAATGTGGAGCTCAAAGAAGAAGGAGGATTTCTCTTTGTCCTCATCAATTAGTTTGTTTTCCTTATCAAGCTTGAGTGCCTAATCTGTGAGTCTAAGCCCAACTATTTTATTCTAGGTTGGTCCTGCAAGGAAAAGAGCCAACAAAATGGTGACTCTGCTGGGGAAGAATTAAATGACAGCAAGCTTCCTTGCTTGGTTGGATCATCCCAGAGTCTTATTGTTTTCAGTTTGGATAAGAGTCTTATATGCTTCCCAATCTGAGAATTGCTTTGCAGATTTGCAGTGTGTTACCTGGATTTGTTGATTGATTTACATGTGGCTTTGTTGTGGGACTGCTCAGAGTCTATTGAAGTTTCAAGATAGATTAGTAAGTTTGTGTCCTCTGTAGAGAGGTGGTGACTCTATGCTAAAGAACCTGAGTTGTGCAGTTTTGTTGGGACTACACTTAGTTGAGAAGATGGCAACAGCATTCGGGAGGTGTTCCAAGTATTTCCCCTTTTTCTAAGTGTGTAGTGGTTTCAAAGGAGTTCTCAAATTAAGTTTCAAGAATTTCAATGGTAAATGGTTTTACTCCTTTGAAAAGATTTGTTAAGTCATGGGTGTTAAAAGAAATTTTTTCTTAAGAGGTTACCCGGTGGTGAATTTTGTTGGTATACCTGGTTACCCAAACTCCATTCCCCTAAATGTTATAAAAGTTCTACCAAAGTTCAGAGGGGAAAGTTTTGAGTCTGCCTATCAAGATGCTAGAAATTTTTTAGATCTGATGTGTGACTATGGTGTTGAGCATGAAGATGTAATAATGAGATTATTCATGCGGTCACTGATAGGAGATGCAAGGGATTAGCTCTCTTGTTTACCTGGTAATGACATCTCTTCATGGAATGATTTAGTTGCAAGTTTCTTAGTCCGATTTGCTGAAAGGGTGAATGACTTTGACATGCTTAAGGCCCTTGTGGATATACAAATGGAGGAAGATGAGTTGGTTCCCAGTTTCAATGCTAGATTTATCAAGACATGGGAAAATATCCCTGGGAAGTGTCGGCCAAGTGATGATATCTGTTTGGTCATCTACTTGAATGCTTTTGATAAGAATTTGAATTTTGACTTAAGGAATAGGGAACCACTAGCTTTATATTAGGCTTTTCAGTTTGCAATGGATATTGAATCTAATTGGAGATATCATGTTGTAAGAAGACCACATGTTGCTACTGATTTTGATTTTCATTCTCAGAATGTGGTAGATAGTAGGAAAAGGGATGCACTGAAAGGTTTAGAGCCATATCGGCATATTCTTATCCATGTTAGTGATGTGCCTTAGTTTTCTAGGCAGGATATGATCCATGATCATGTAGAGGAAAGTAACTTACAGTCACATCTTGCATCACTTGAAGAAGATTGCATTGTAACTGAAGCTTGTGTTGATGATGAACTTATTGCTGATGTATATCCAGCTGAAACTCAATATGATGAACGATTGTATGCATGGCACTTGCAGCAAATTGAGGAATTGGAGTTAGCCCTTGCCATTAATGGTAAGAAACTTGAAGAACTAGAGATGTGTAGAGCCATGGATAGAGAGCTTGCTCAGCCCACTGATTGTGTACCTTCAGATTATGACAATGAACCAAATAGCTATCTATCAGAGGAGGGTTATGCTGAAAGTGTATCAGATGAAGGTGGGTGAACCCACAATAGTGGGTTACACTTTTTTGCCTGAACGGACACTGAACTCTACATTTTGAAAAAAACTTTTAGACTCGGATGCATATTGTCGTTAAACCATTTGAAATCAGAAGATGAAGTAAATTAGAGTCTTTTAGGATTTTCTATCTAGATTCTAAATATGTTTTTTATTTTTATTTTTGAATTAATTTGAATGGTTTTTTCTTTCTCCCACAAAAATTGGTATGTTGCTGAAAATTTCATTTTCAAAGAGTTATATTATTTTCATAGAGCATAACTTTTTTTTAAAAATAAATATCAATGTGATTTTTTCAAAATTAGTTTTGTAACATCCATGCAGAGGGCATGCAATTGGTTTGATGACATTATCATGATTATTTCATATTTTATTAATGTTTGAAGTTGACTAAACCATAATTTTGATATACCTTAACTACATAGCTTATAACTTGTTGTGTATTTGTCCAATTTTTATTTTTATTTTTTTGATAGAAAGAGAACTTAAATACCTAGGGCATGGATATTTTTTTTAAAAAGTTTCCTGTCATTTACTATTTTTCTATAAGTGTCAAACATAGAGGTAGACATACGGTGAAATATCTATGTTTAGTAAAATTAAAAATACAAAGTCATAATAAGCTTAATATATATTAACATTATAATCATTGGCAAGATTTTTCTCAATAGTACATTAATACATAGATAGGTTTGTGAAAAGAATTCATTTGATATCCCAAAAGATAAATTCAAAGTGATTTTTTGTTAGCATTTTTGTAGGAGCGAAGGAGATTCCATTGCAGGTATGAATGAGGAGTATAGATGTTATATCAATGTTTTTTTTTTTATCTAAGAGGCTTTGAGATAACCATTTATAATTAATTCTTTCAAATGGAACCTCTCAAGGCTTAAATAATCATATTTTATTAAAAATATGCTATTTCAACAAAAATCAGCATGTCTAAAAAAGTGTAACCCACTATTGTGGGGTCACCCAGGTATGATTAGTAATGTTTGTAATCAGTCTTTTGCTGGTGATGAATATTCATCTGATGATAGCCAAGTAGCATTTTTGCATGAATTAAATGAAGATAGATGGTATCAATGTGAGTATGATTCTTTTGATACCGATCATGAGTTTACAAGTGTGATGAATTTGAACCAGCAAGGGTTTATTGATAAACATCACTCAAGTTGTGAATCTGAAGGTAAGCTTCTTTTTTAGGATAAGAACATGTATGGAGATGTTAGTATGATCCCACCTTCAGATTTATATGTGCCAATGATTGAGGGTTTTTCAGTGGACACCTATGGAGATATGGAAGAAGAAATCAATATTTTGTTTCAGCCAGATGGGGAATAACTAGATTGTAAAGTGAATGTAAATACTGCTTATCCGATTGATCCAAATGCCAGGTCTGCATTGGAAAGTGAAGAGGAAAGGGGAAGTGATTTTCCTCTTGAAATGTGTTTTTCAGATTTTGAAATAGTGAGGAGTTATGATGTTTTGAAAATGCACTGCACTGTGTTTCCAGAGCTATTTCAGCCGGAATATCTATGTTTCCAACAGGATTGGGCTAGTGATGAAAAGGATGTCTGTGATAGTTTTCTAGTTTCCGATGAGCTTGAAGACATGCCTTGCTATGAAAGTTTTTCTTTTCATAGTTGTTGCAGTAAGTACTTGCAGGGTGCTTATTATGTTTCTGAGTTGGATGAATGTGAGTATGAGGGTTTTAGTTTTGAATTGAGTTCAAGTGCTGAACATGGTGATAAAGATGATGTTAATTCTCAGCTGGTAAGTGTACTCACATTTCATGATGATTAGCCTTACATTAGCTTGCAAGATGTAATGGGAAGAGGTTACAAAGTTTTGCTGCAAGATAATTTTACTCTTGATTTTGGGGAGTGTATGTGTGAGGCAGTCTGGTATGATAAGATAGATTTTGATCCTTATACACTGGGCAAAGATGAATACACTTATTACATTCTTATGGATTTGCCTGTCAAGATTTTTCATGAGTTTGACCATGCACATGAAAGGAAAAATTCCAGGGTCATCTCTATGCGGGGGGATGAGGACCAAGTGTTTGATAGAGGTAAATAATTGGCGTGGTTTAGCAGTTTTAGTTGTGTAAATGTTTGTACAGTCGCTCTGCTTCAGCAGTAGTGTTAGTCAGAATAAAGAGCCATTTTTTGAGAGCCTTGGAGTTTTGAGTTTTGAGATCTTTGGTGTGTTAAGGAATGTGATTGTGGATTGGTCTGCTTCTTCCCAGAGATCTAGATCCTTGCTATGCTTGCAGGAGGCATACATCCCCAGATAGAGCCACTGTTAGTCCATTTTCCTATCATTGAAAAACCTTATGAAAATGGCCTATTTTCTCTGCAAGCTTTGTTTTTGTGTCTTGCCCTATGTTCTTCATGTTGTCACCCTGGCTCTGGTCCAAACTACATCTCCAAATTCACCAAACCCAGAAAGAGATTCAATTTCTAAGGCCTACTAGAAATATTTCAAAAATCTACCTCAGTGTCGAAAACCCACAATTTTTTCAAAAAGTGCATGATGTTTTCTATCTGTGTGTTTTTGACCTACGTTGTTTTCGATCCCCTGTGCTTCCTGCTTTGTGCATTTATCCATTGACATGTCAAAAACTCTGTGTGTTTTCGGCCCTCTTCCATCAAAAATATTGTGTGTTTTCGACCTCGCACTAGTTCCCTGTTTGCTAGTGTTTTCTCTAACTGTGCAGGTGCGATGGCTGGTGGGGCCCAGTCCTTCAATGTTTCTTGTCATGCTTTCTCTAGGTCTCTGAGCGGTTAATTTTTCTATCCAGCAACCTAGCAACTAGCAGTTATCGGTTGGTCTCTTGATTCTCGCGGTTAAGCGGCTGACATCCAGCGATTTGGTGACTGTGATCGCCTGATCTCTTCTTTTCTGGTGGTTATCCCTTAACGTCTAGCGACTTAGCTAGTGTTTTTCCTTGCTTTAGTCATGCTATCGTGTAATGTGGGGCCCAATCCTTGTTTAGTTCTCCTGATCTCTGGGCGGTTACATCTTTTATTCGGTGACTTGGCAACTATGTAGTCGCACAGTCTCTTCATGCTTGGCGGTTACCGGCTTGCATCTGGTGATCTGGCGAAGTGATCAGTGTTTCCCTTTGTCACTAGGTCTTGTGATGCGGTGGTTAGGTTCTTTAAAACTCAGTGATCAAATGACAGTCCTTGATGGAGGATCATGTGGCAGATATTTAATTCAAGATGATGGCCGCGGTTAAGAAATGATGCCGTGATGGTGCGACAATCTTTAGTCACTGGGTCACCAGAAATAATTTTTGCCTTTGGTCTCAAGTGATGATGTGTGTAGGCCTGGGTTCCTCTGACAGGCTTTCAATCTGACGGCTGGTGGAAGATCTTATGGGTTTTTGTTAGAGCTTGTGATCTTGCGCCTGCCGTTGATTCAAAGTGGTGACGTGGTCTTTCCTAGCCAATGGGTCCACTGGCATGTGCGCGTGATTTGCACATTTCTGATTGGTCCACAAAGGATGAGCCAGTGCTGTCAGTGGGACCTAATTTTCTGATGTGTCGAGGGGCCCTGAGATGTCAGCACATCGACGGTCGGTGTATCATCTCATGAGGGTGTGTTAGATCTTTGAAATCTTGCGATGGCCATTGATCTTCCAGCGTGGGTCTGGTGTTGGTGACAGGGTGGTATTCGGCAAATGGCGTGGCGACAGGTGGCATCAGGCATCACGGTTGTGGCGGTAGTTTTGGCCGGTGGGTGGTGATGTTATCTCCGTGCGGTAGCAGTCTACGGCTTGCCGCATGATTGCATAGCCCATCTCCAGGCTATGTGATCATGCGACAGGGTGCCACGTGTCCATTGCAGTTGCGGAGTTAGGTGTGGGGCCGTTGTCAGAGGGGTCTGTGATGAAGATAGATCTAACTGTTGGCGTAAGTTCTCATGGGGTTTGTCAGGGCCATGAGATCTTACGCCAGCTGTTCATTTTCAAAGGCTCGTGGATGGTGGGTCCTATGTCAGTGTGACCGGGCATGAACTACAAATGAAATTGTGATGTGTGGCTTCAGGGTGGGCCCGGGTGTAGTCTAGTGTTTGGTGGAGTTGTAAAATCTAGCGGTGCCGACAAAGCTTAATGTGGTCGCACATTCACGACAGGAAGAGAGGATTCACTTGTTGGTCTGGCGATTGCGTGAATGCTAGTCTCGGGGTCACTAGATTTTTAGCGAAGGGTGCAATGCTTTTCATGAACTGGCAAAAGTTGTTTGGTCGCTAGTTCACAAGTTATGTGGGACCCGTGTTTGTGATGCCCGAGTGTTTTTGACTTCGGCAGTGAGTGCTGACGGTTTGTCACATGTTCGCATAGCCCATCCCTAGGGTTATGCGATCATGCAACCAAACATTGGGTGAGATCAGTTTCCTGTGGTGAATAAGGTTATTGACCGTGTGACTGCACCACTAAAGTTGAATGATAGGTTGCCGAGCCTAGGAAAGATAAAGAGATCGACAGCGGGGATATAAAGTTGGTCATGGTTTGAATGTGGGCTGTTGTTTCTCTACAGGCGCCAAGAGAGGAGGTGACCATTGGATTTGAATTCAAATTTGCCGAAGAGTTTACAGCAATAGGAAGTACCTAGTTTTAATGATTTTGGGTAGATTTCTTGCTGGTTTGATGGTGGTAGGTGTTGCGAGGTGGTCTAGGGGCCTGTTTCTTGATTGCATGATGACTTTTGTACCTGGTGGGGTTTATTTTTGAGCTTGAGAAGTTGTTTATAGGTGGCTGATTAGACTGATTTTAATAGCAAATTCATAGCACTCTATCCTGGCTCAAAGATTTTCATAATTGCTGATCCGTTGGAGATTTTCTCTCTCTGGATTACTTGGTTTCCTGCCCCTGCATTAAGTTTTGATGTAATTTCTGTTGGGTGAAGCCCTAGTCCTAGCCCTAGCTATCTGTAGCTTGTTGCATTCTCTCTGAGAATTCCAAAGCAGCTAGGGGTATATGTAGTCAAGTTTTTGACTTAGAAAGGGTTTTGAATTTTGTTAGTTCCATGAGGGTTCTATTCTGTTGATTTTCTCCTTCTCTCTGCATATAGGGTGTTCTTCTCTCCATTGCTGGTTCTGAGAATAGAATGCATGTTGTAACAAATTTGTCTTATGTATGAGAATTTAATACATTCTTACTGTTACCAAGCTATCTCCATTTGAATTCTGGATTCATTAATCATACATCAAGGGTGTCTGGTTTTTCTTCTTGTATTGCCTAAGTGTTTGCAAGTAGAGTTGTCTTTGCAGAGACAACTGGTTCAGGGTTAGTGTTTTTGCATGTATGAGCTGAAATATCAAAGATAGGTCATGCTTGTCTTCCAGTGGATGCTAGTTAATGTATTTTCTGATTTATAGGTCTCTTCTAAGGGGAGGGTTAAAATCCTTTGAAGAGATAATAACATGCTTGAATACATAGGTGGGTGTTAAGTTGAGGTTTGGTCATGGTGTGTGATTGATGTCAGGCATCAACACATTGAGTATATTATTTTCTTGTTTCATAGCTATCTCTTGCAATATTGTGTTTGACTTTGTGGCCCAATGGATAAGGCACTGGCCTATCAGAGACTTAGGGTATCTCAGGGGTCCCTTCAAATCTTCATTTAAAATTATCTCCTTTCAGTCCCACCCTTTCCCTTTATGTTGTTAGGATAGGTGTCTAGCTTTCAATCTCATTCCATGCAAGTAGTGCTATTTCATGAGACTTTCTATCATTGGGGTACAGGATACCTATAGGAGATTTACTGCTATTCCACATTAATCTATCTGCAAGCCTTTGGTTTTGTCATGAGGTGTCTTGAGTGTGCAAACAAGGCAATACCCGCCTGAGTGAATATGGAGCTCAAAGAAGAAGGAGTATTTCTCTTTTTCCTCATCAATTGGTTTGTTTTCCTTGTCAAGCTTGAGTGCCTAATCTGTGAGTCTAAGCCCAACTACTTGACTCAAGCTTGGTCCTGCAAGGAAAAGAGCCAACACATCAAAAGCCCTTTTTAGGTAACAATTCACATGACATTTTAAAAGTTACCAATTTCCTATACCAATTTACTATACTGACTAGAAAGATAGAAAATGAAGAACAAGTACCTAATGCCTACTAGTTAATGTATGGAACACATTCGGCATGATCTTGAGCGGAGCACCCCTATATTAAAGCTGCCAAGGGAATGTGAATCTTCCTTCACCTCCCAAATTTGTTGATTTTTGTCAAACAATTGCTTTGCCTTATGATTGGGTATATATGACTATCATTTTTCCTAAACTACACTCATCAAATAGATGATTCTAATTATGGTACTGCTATGATAGATGTGAACACCTAATAACCTTTTATATTCATGGAAAAATTAGATTCTCATGCTGTTAATATATTTCAATTTTCATGCATTAAATCTGCATGCAAATATAATATTTACTTCTAGTTGTTAAAAAGCTTCACGCTCTTTACACTTCTACTGTCCCTTTTTAAACTTCTATGCACTACATTTGTATTTATAAGATCCTCACGCAAATGAAACCTATACAACTTTCATCCATTTGACCCGTATTGGTGCATTCAAAAAAGCATATAATTGCAATAGATTGATATAATGAGGTCTGTACTGGGGTTTTCAACCATGAAAAGCTAGAATCTATGAAGCAACAAAAAAATTAGAAAAATGATGGAATCGCAATTTCAACTTCTCATTCCAACACCAGAATACAAACTGTTGTGTCTATTGGATCTAGTATTTTGTTACAATATTATGATAATATTGTAACAAAAAGATTACATAGCTCAAAACATGTGTGTGAGGATCTTTATCATCAGAACCCCAAACAATATTGGGGTTAACAGGACGGTCGAGATGAAGATATGTACGGAATAACTTTATAGAAATAAATAGTAATGTTCATTTTGATCTTCCTCATCTCTTTAAAAATGTACATGAAATTCAAACTTGTTCAAATTCTCGGTTACAATAGGCATGTTGTGTGCAAAACATGAAGTGAAGCAACATTGACAACCCTAAGACAATTTCATCTTTTCAAACTTAAAAAAGAATCCTCCTCATCACAAGGATCTTTGCATTTACAGATCATTTCAAAATCCAGCGGAGCAAGTTGTAGTAACCCTACCAAAGAATAATGGGAAGAAGCTTTAGACCACTTAAAAATAAGTAGATAGTAAACCATAGAAACCCTAACTAGCAGCAAGTTGAGCAATGCTAAGAGGAGAGCCTCCTCCCTATATTTATGACACTCTTTCACCTCTGCTAGTCCAAGATGATCTCTCCAATGAATCAGTTTCTGGTGAAATTTTTCTTGAAGAAGCCACCAATATTCTCTTAAAGGAGTTAAATTGAGAGCAACTCTCAGACTATACAGAAATGAGAACTTACAAATAAATAAAAATTGAATTTGACAATTTTAAAAGATGTTGTGTATACCTTGTAGAAATTAAAGAGCAACAATCACAATGAAAGAGATAACAAAAAAATAGAATACAAGATCAAATAAATGAAAATACTGAACAGGACAGAGGATACTCTATTTTACAATAGCAAAAACTTACAATTATTGTTGCATGCTTCTTGTATATAAATTATATTTTAGCAAGCAGCTTTATTCAAGCTTAACAAAAATAAACTAACTCTATCTTCTAGTTAACAATCTACTGTGGAATCTGCCAATGTTGAGTGCTTGTAAAAACAACATTAATTCCTTATTTTAAATCGGTCTAAAATAGAACTATTTTATTGCTCAAGGCAAGTCTAAAATATAACTAATAGTTTATTGGAGGCGATGATATCAGCATCATTATCCTTCATACTCCCCCTTGATGCTGAGATGACTCACAATTTGATCTCTGAGAGCCACAAATTGATCTTTTGTAATAGCCTTCGTGAAGATATCCGCAATTTGATCCTTTGTGTTAACATACATCAATTCAACCGCTTTCTTCTGTACCAAATCTTTGAAGTGTTGTTTCAAATCAAAGTGTTTGGTCCTGCTATGATGAACTGGGTTCTTGGCCAATTTAATAGCACTTATGTTGTCACAAAAAATTATAGTAGGCTGAACTTGTACCTCTCCAATTTCTTCAAGAATCTTTCTAAGCCATAAAGCTTGTGTGCCAGTTGAAGTGACCGCAACATATCCTGCTTTTGTAGAAGAGAGAGCAACCATACTTTGCTTCTTTGAACTTCGTGTGATTAAACCAGAGCCCAAAGAAAAACAATTACCAGATGTAGATTTCTGGTCATCCAAACTACCTCCCCAATCAGAATCACTAAAGCCAACAAACTCAAATTTTTTAGAAGAATAGTGAATTCCAAAATTGAGAGTGTTTTTCACATACCTCAAAATTCTCTTGGGTGCCTTCATATGTTCTTCTGATGGATTTGTCATATACCTTGAAACTAAATAAGCAATATCACGTCTTGTGTGAGTTAGAAACATCAAATTTCCAACAATGCTTCTGTATGATGTCTCATCAACAATTTCAGCACCATCATCTCTACACAATGTAACTCCATGAGCAATTGGACTACAAAGAGGTTTACAATCAGCCATATCAAATTTCTTTAGTATATCCTTTGCATACATTGTTTGACAAACAAAAATTTCATTTTCCAATTGATAAACCTCCATTCCCAAAAAATACTTCATGAGACCCAAATATGTCATCTCAAATTCATTCATCATTGCAATTGAATTCCTCTTTCATCTTAGAACAACTACCCATATATAACAAATCATCAACATACAAACTCACAATGATAATATCATTACCTTCTTGCTTATAATAAAGGGTAGGTTCACTCTTACTTCTTTGAAATCCATTTTGCTGAAAATATCCATCAATCCTTGCATACCATGCACGTGGTGCTTGCTTGAGGCCATACAAAGCCTTCTTTAGCTTATAGACATGATCTTCTTTGCCTTGAACTTCAAAACCTTGTGGCTATCCCACATATACTTCTTCTTCTAAGTACCCATTCAAGAAGACACTTTTCACATCCATGTGATGAATAGTCCATTTCTTTTGAGCTGCAAGAGAGATTAGCATTCTAATAGTTTCTTGTCTTGCTACAGGTGCAAAAGTTTCTTCATAATCAATGCCATACCTTTGAGTGAAACCTTTAGTAACCAATCTTGCCTTGTATCTTTCTACACTCCCATCACTGTTATACTTGACCTTGTAGATCCATTTCATGCCAATCTTCTTTTTCTCATGTGGAAGCTCTACAAGCTCCCAAGTCTCATTCCTATCAATGGAATCCATCTCTTCATTCATTGCTTGCATCCAAACCTCATTAGTACATGCATCTTCCAAACATGATGGTTCAAAATCAGCTTTAGCAAGTAATGTAAAATTTACTCTCTCACCTATTGGATCCTCTTCATGTGCTTGATTTTGACACTTTAGATAAATATCACTTAATCTTCTTACCTTTCTTGTATTACTTGGGCTTGAGGATGGACTTCCACTTGGAATTGAAGAGGGGCTACTTGGTGGACTTGGAGATCTTATAATAGATTCATTAGCTGGCTGCTCATTATTATTATCAACAATAATATCATCATCCAAAACTGATTTTGGCTTTTCAACATGGCCTTTTTCATGACCATAAACTCCCCCTTCATCAAAAATCACATCTCTTGAAACAAAAAGCTTATTAGTAAGAGGATTATACAATCTATAAGCCTTGCTTTCCTCACTATAACCCACAAAAATGCATGATTCACTTTTAGCATCTAGCTTTTGCCTATTCTGATCAGGGATATGAACATAAGCCAAACAACCAAAAACTTTAAAATGATTTACATTAGGTCTTTTCTCATACCATGCTTCATATGGAGTCATCTTGTCTAAGGCACTTGTAGGACTTCTATTGAGAATATAGACTAATGTAGCAATTGAATCAGCCCAATAGGAATTCCTCAAACCCTTGGTTTGTAACATACTCCTTTCCATTTCTACCATAGTACGGTTCTTCCTTTCAGCCACACCATTCTGTTGAGGTGTGTATGAAGTTGTTAGTTGCCTCTTGATCCCATTTATCTCACAAAAATTTTGAAAATCTTTTGAGCAAAACTCTCCTCCATGATCTGTTCTCAAACATCTGATTGTGTTTCCTTTCTCATTATCTACACAAGCTTTAAACCTCTTGAAAGTAGCAAGGGCTTCATCCTTAGTCTTCAAAAAATACACCCAACACATGCGTGAGTAATCATCAATAAAAGTAATGAAATATGATGACTTACCCAAACTTTTGTTTGCATAGGACCACAAATATCTGAATGAATAAGTTGTAGGGGGTGTTGAGCCCTCCATGCATTACCTTTTGGAAATGAATCCTGTGTGTGCTTTCCTTTTGCACATCCTTCACAAATCTTGTTATGCTCTTCAACCTTAGGCAATCCAAGAACCAATGCATTGGATGTTAGAACCTTCAAACTATGAAAATTCAAATGGCCATATCTGAGATGCCACAACCAACTTTTATCCTCATATGCCATATTAACAAGATGGTTATCATTTTCACCAAACTTCAAGGGGAACATCCTATTCTTTGTCATAGGAACAACTGTAATTACTTTATTGCCACGATTCTTATCATAGATACTACATTTCATATTCTCAAATACTACTCTATAATTCTTCTCACATAGCTGCCCAACACTCAATAAATTATGCTGCAATTTGGGAGTATAATAAATATCCTAAACACTTTTCATACCTTCTTTTGTCTAAACATCCATGGCTCCTTTGGCTGCAACCTCTACTGTATTGTTATTTCCAAGAGTAATATTGGATTTATAGCCATCATCAAGCTTTGAGAAAATATCCTTGTTACTAGACATATGGTTAGAGCACCCAGAATCTAAATACCAAATATCATTCTTATTTTTTTTTGCTTTGTCATAACACAAGAATAAATTACCTGAGGAAGGATCCTCATCTTGTTGAGCATAATTTGCATTATTGTTACTTGATTTCAGCCTAAACTCTCTCTCAAAGTGTCCATACTGACTACAATGGTAACATTGAATGTTTCTTTTATGAAATCTACCTCAGCCTCTTCCTCCTTGAGCACCTCCTCTTCCTCTAGTTCCTCTTGAAAAGTTTTGATTTTGACCCCTTCCTAAGCCTCTATGGTTGTTATTGCTGCTGCTAGCACCATCATTCTTTGAAATTTGTAATTGGGAAGCAAAAGCCTTCTCATTAATGCTGGTAGAAGTGTCCCTTATTCTATCCTCATTTGATATGAGAGATCTAGCTAGCTCATCAAACTCCAAGGTGGCTAAATTTTTACTTTCTTCCATAATAATTGCTACAGTATTCCATTTTGGGGTTAGAGATCTCAATACCTTCTATATATCACATGCTCTTGGCTCATAGGTTCACCCAAAGTGGCCATTTTATGAACCACATCCTTGACTCTTACACAAAAGTCTCCCACATTCTCACTTTCCTTCATCTTCAAATTCTCATATTCTCTCTTCAAGGTTTGTAGTTTCACAACCTTGATCTGGTCATTGCCATGGTAAGCATCTTTTAGAGTCTTCCAAGCCTCCTTTGCTATCTGTGCATCAGCAATTCTGGGAAACAAGCTCTTCTCAAGAGCCATTTGAATGTGAAATAGAGTCATTGCATTCTTCTTCTCAGTTTCCTTCTTCAATATCCTCTCATTAGCTGTGAGATCATCCCAATTCTTAGGTTCTTCATATCCTGATTCAATGATCTCCCAAAAATCTTTTCCTATCAAAAAGGTCTTCATCTTGATTGGCCAATATTGATAATCTGCTCCATCAAAATCTGGAATTTGCAAATTATTTGCCATGCTGAAAGCTTCACAATCCTAAATCTCTGATACCAAATGTAGAAATTAAAGAGCAGCAATCACAATGAAAGAGATAACAACAAAACAAAATACAAGATCAAATAAATGAAAATACTAAACAGGACAGAGGATACTCGCAAAAACTTACAATTATTGCTGCATACTTCTTGTATATAAATTATATTTTAGCAGGCAGCTTTATTCAAGCTTAACAAAAATAACCTAACCCTATCTTCTAGTTAACAATCTACTGTGGAATCTGCCAATGTTGAGTGCTTGTAAAAACAACATTAATTCCTTATTTTAAAGCGGTCTAAAATAGAACTATTAGATTGCTCGAGGCAAGTCTAAAATATAACTAATAGTTTATTGGAGGCGATGATATCAGCATCATTATCCTTCATACATGTAGTTCATAAAAAAGAAAAAACTTTACAGTTAACTGGAGAAATTTTTCTTGAAGAAGCCTCCAATATTCTCTTAAAGGAGTTAAATTGAAAGAAGCTCTCACACTATACAGAAATGAGAACTTATAAATAAATAAAAATTGAATGTGACAATTTTAAAAGATGCTGCGTATACCTGCAGTTCATAAAAAAGAAAAAACTTTACAGTTAACTGTAATATTCGAAATAGTGAGAAAATAAAAAGAAACTAAACAAAGCTACTAATACTGCATGTATGCAGTTTATTTAACAAAAACAATAAAAGACTGGAGCTACATGATGGGGACACTCTGACGTTGGTCATCTCCAAACACTAAAATTCATTAATGAAACAAGTTCATAGAAGGGAAAAAAAGAAATAGGAATATGTTGCACTATTCCAAAAGAATTCAACTTATAATATTATAATTATACACTCATAAGTGAACTACAATTATACTAGTTATATTTGAATATACAATGAGCTATCAAATAATATCCTTTAAATAATTATAAACACCACCTTAAGAAAGTCAAGTATAAAGAAGGAAGAGGTGAAGTCAAATGGATTATTATTATGTTTCTAATTTCTCTTTTTTTCTTATTATTAATGGGGGACTCTCAACATTATAGTTGATTTTATTTTTAAAAACTAAAACATGAAATAGTTTTATTTTTTAATATTTATTTAGTGTTAAATATTAATATTTATTTAGTTTTAAATATTAATGATATTAGGGTAGTATTTCATGATATTGATTATTTAAAGATTGGAAACATGTGATTTTGTGAGAATCTAACTATTTAGTTTTTTAGTCAAATTTAATCACTCATGTTTCATAAGAGAATACATTTGTCATGAGAATAAATGGAACACTAGGCACTCATTGCATCTAGGTGATGTTCATAGAGTGAATCTACTTGTGAAACTTTTTTTGAATAGTAGAGCAATATCACAATTTGACAAGATGTAGAAAATAGTTCTACTTAGACATTTTCACACCTTCATATTTTTTAGGACTGTTTTTAAAATGAATTTTATGTACAATATTTTTTTACCATTTTAAGTAATTTTAAAATTTAAAATTTTAATTAAATCAAATATTTATAAACTAATTTTTAAAATATAAATTTTTGTGATAAAAAATAATGGCAATCAAAATTGTTGTGCACATTTTATTATTATAATAAAATATTCTATAGATAACGATGATGATATATTGTTGTGCGTCTTGTTCACCCTCGCCATTTTGATCACAAAGTGTATTTCGCTCTGGTGGTTCCATTTTGATATCAATGCTTTTTGGTGGAAGCTCTCTCAGAGGTCAAAAGTTCAATTTGGTGTCTTTGGCATTGGTTTCATGTCTTTCTTTTGGTGGACCCTCTCTCTAATATCAACTTTTCAACTTGGTGCCTTCAGACTCGGTCTCCTGCTTTCCAAATTCGGATGCCACATGTTGTCATTTTTCTATGTGACATGTCATTTTGTACTTTTCTATTGAGCTTATCTTTGTAATTAGTTTATGTAGGCTGAGCTTTACTATTCAATTGAAATATATTAAATATAATATATTAAGTGGCACTGCCACCTTTTGGAGAAAAAAAAGATGATGATATATCCTTCTATTATTAATTGAAATATATTTGTCTCATGATTATTATCCTGAGATTACTCCAAACTTAAATTATTTGAAAAATTAAATTACAATCTTTATCTCATTTTCACTGCCCTAAGTTTCATTCTAGCATTTCTTTTATTGTAAAATGTTCACATATCACATATCACAACACGATATTAATTAGAATTGAACCAAGTTCCAACAAATAATTTACAGTATCATTCAACTTATCTTCACTATGACACATCCTCAAAAGTCAGATATAAGCTTGAGACCTCATATTAACAATCAGAAAGTTTATTCTAGGCTATCTTTATAATCAGACATTTCTAAAAATTAATTGTAATCTTCAAGTCTCACAATCACTATTCTAATTTTTATTTCCCCTAACTTCATATTTTCACATTTCCAAAAAAAAGGAGTTATTGAATTGTAATTTTAAGGGCCCATTTATATTTGCTTCCACCCTATATAATTGTCATTCCACATTTCTAAAACCAACTTATCTTGATCATCTAATTTCATGTTCACTACCCTAATTTTTAATCTAACCTATCCTCACTATGATACAATCTCAAAACCAGCTTGTTTTCATCATCACACTTTCCAAAAATTAATTACTGTTCTTTAGATCTTGTATTCACTACCATAATTTTAATTTCACCTTTCTTAATCATCATACATTTCAAAAATCTAATTATAATCTTTCAATCTCATATTTGCAACCCTAATTACTATTCCAACCTATCCATATCATTGTTCATTCCAAAAACCAACCTATCCTCATCATGACACATTCCCAAAACTAACTTATCTTTATCATCACAATTTTACCAACAAGTATCATTACATCTCATACTTGCTACACTAATTTAAATCTGAGACATGAGATTGACCAATGAACACATCGGTGCCTGTACTCTACCTCACGAAAATTACAGTAACGAATAAGATTACAAAAATTTATTTTCAACCAATTTATTTATAACATTCCACTGTAAAACAGCTCTCAGTAACAAGGACATTTCTCACATGGGCACTAAGAATTACATAACATGGTCATGACTGTGAGTTATTCTAATTTTATAAGAGCAATATATTTTTAATCTAAATTAGTTCCTGGGTTTTCCCTCTAAGAGGGAGGTTTTCCAGGGTAATATTTTGTGTCTTTATGTTCATTATCTGGTTGTTTGTTTGTCGGCCTTTTCTGCAAGATAACCAACTGAAACTGCAAGAACCTGCTACCACCGTGCCCAATCCTCTGTTCAGTCAAAACCTCCTTGTTCACATGGGCGTCTGCCACCGTGACTCCATAATCTGTTATTCTTGACCTACAATCTCAAACAGTGCTGAACCCAGAAGCAAAAGCAGTAGAAGACGCCACCACTAATAAAAAAAGCACGTATATTACGTATCCCTTCGCCATTTCAGCAGCCAGTTTAGTAATCTATTCTCTCTGAAAGGGCTTTCTTGGCAATGTCGGCATGTAATATATCTACATATGTAGAGAAGTCCACAGGAGGTTTGTGTGTGCTGAGCAGAATATGCTCCAGTCTTGACTGAGTGATCTGAGATTACGTCTCCTGTGTCAACATTTATTGAGGCAATCTTGAAGATGCTGGCAACGGTTGTGGGAGCAGCTTTACACCTGCAAAAATGTATTTTATCCCATAAGCATAGGCAGATTTATGTTTTGACCTCCAATTAATTTTGAACTTGTTTTGGACTTAATGTGGTTTTGGGCTTGGCGCACTCCAAAGTTCCCTCCCCTTTTTCAGTCGCCGAAGTTTTTGGTCTCCCAAATAATTGAACTTGTTTCGGACTTAATGCGGTTTCGGGCTCGGTGCATTCCAAAGTTTCCTCCCCTTTTTGGGTCGCCGAAGTATTTGGTCTCCAGAAACCCTAGCCGGTTTTCGCCATGGGCTTAACACTTCGATCTCTAACGCTGCTGCTGCTGCTCCAAGAAGTGTGTCCGATGAATAGCAGCGATAGCAGGATATGCACAAAACCCCACTTGCCACCAACGTGCCTGGTCAAAGTCTACCTACAGCGAGCCTCTTGGCTCGAACCCTAGCTGCAGGAACCCTAGCCAGTTTTCACCATGGGCTTAACCAGAATATTTTTAATGGGGCTATAGCCACAGATTTGGAATCAAGTTTATTGTGTATGAAAATATCCTCTTATCCCCAATATGCTATCGATTTTACTGTTCTATTTGAATCTTTCTTCCAAAAGAGCCTTTTTCTCTTGGGATATTCTCTTCCTTCGTTTGATCTGCAAAGAAGCGGAAGCCTCAGCAAGGACATCTAAGTTGTAAGTATCAGGGGCGCCATCAGCACCAGTAGCAGGCTCGAAAGAAGCCGAAGCTTCAGCAAGGCTATCAGGGGCGCCATCAAAACCAGCTGCGTGCTCACCAATTGAAAACTATTGATTCATATTTACATTATATTCAACCTTACTGAATTTACAAGTTAAAACATAATATTTATCAAGTTTCAGTACCAAGTCCATCAAATGCAGCATAGCTATGCGACTGTTCAGCCTTATTAGAAGACTTTAAGATCTGGCTTTTTCTCCTTACTGTTTTAAAGAATCCAGTTTTAGTACTCTACATTTTCATCTACATATGTGAAGTTCCAGTTTCAATCCTGTCATAGATGATATAGATAGGCTATCACTCAGATCTGGTAGAAGTTTGAAGGATTGATTTTTTTTCTTTAATATTTGATGAAGTTTTAGTTATTTTCTATCTATATTATTATACATTGAATTTGTATTATATATTCACATTCTTTCTATTGTCTCAAAATAATTATCTTGATTTTCTTATATCAATTCAAATGATTAGATTCTATGTAAATCAACATTAACTTCACTCTTCTAGAGGTTTTATAAGCATTACTTTGAAAAATCAAACATAAGGTGGAGGTAAAGATATTACTATTATAATTTTATGATAATCCATTATTAAGGTCATAATTTTTTTTTACCTATCAAATCATTCTTTCTATGATAAAATTTTATCTATTGATTTATGTTGACATGCTTACATTTTTTTGGCTGTACATTTAAATACTTACATTAATTGGGGACTCTCAACATTATAGTAGATTTTATTTTTAAAAACTAAACAATAAAATAGTTTTATTTTTTAAATATTAATATTTACTTAGTGTTTTTTTTTTTTAAGCCAAAGTGGACTAGCCAACATATTTTTATTAATATATAAACTGATTCAAGGACTCATCCGTGGAAGAATCAGGAAGAAACTCCGGAATCATTGTCCAATACATAAGAAAATGGTATTTACAATTATATTTTCAAAAGAAAACCTCCAAATCACTTCGTTTATACAATCTATCCTAATATAAAAATCATCATGGATATACACCACAAAAACCCACTGCTAGGGATAATCAGGAAAATGTAGCAAAAATAAAAAATATACGACTTCTGAACAAAAATCCCTTAGCAGACATCCATAGGACTGGGAGAAGGAGGACATCGCACATGGACCTAGACCAATTCCCAACCCGCTGGAGGTGCCAAGGGTTTTATCGGGTCCCAACCATCAAGTGAGACCAGAGCAGCAGGAGGCTCATTTGTTGACAAAGCTGGAGACTGGGGAACGTTGAGGTCAGGAACCCCGCGGAAGACATCGGATGAACAAGTGGAAGAACCAGAGGCAATTACGAAACTAGAAGATCCAGAACCGCGTGAGTAAGTCGCCTAATCTTTTTTGACAGGTCCAAACCTAGAACAGGGCTCACAATCTGCAAATTAGCCCTAACAATCTAAAACTTCTTAAGGGGACCTGAAATCCCTTACAAGTCAAACAAGAAAGATAACAACATCAAGTTCACTGAAATGAAACAGACTAGAAATGAGCAAAACAAACAAAAACCAGAAACTAGAGACCCCACCCAGCAACCAAGAAACCCTAAAAAGTAAGAACACAGAAATAGGGCAGCCCTAAGTTTCATTAAATTGCAATCTTTATCTCATTTTGGCTACCCTAAGTTTCATTCTAGCAATCTTCATAATCACAAATTTCTAAATATTAATTGCAATCTTCAAGTCTCACATTCACTACCCTAATTTTTATTTCACCTATCTTCATCTTTCCACATTTCCAAAAAAAATGAGTTATTGAATTGTAATATTTAAGGGCTGGTTTGTTTGGTGGAATTAGATTAGAATTGGCATTGTCAAATCTGGGAATTCCAACAACCAAACGGATCCTAAAACTCATATTTACTACCCTATATTTTCTTCCATCCTATATTTTGGTCATTGCACATTCCTAAAACCATCTTATCTTGATCATCTTCTAATTTCATATTCACTTCCCTAATTTTTAATCTAACCTATCCTCACTATGATGCATTCTCAAAACCAGCTTTTTTTTCATCATCACAATTTCCAAACACTAATTACTTTTCCTTAGATCTTATATTCACTACCCTAATTTTAATTTCTCTTACCTTAATGATCATACATTTTCAAAGTCTGATTATAATCTTTTAATCTCATATTTCCAACCCTAATTACTATTCCAACTTATGAATATCATTATTCATTCTAAAAACCAACCTATCCTCATCATGAAACATTCCCAAAACCAACTTATCTTCATCATCACAATTTTATCAACAAGTATCCTTACATCTCATACTTACTACCCTAATTTAAATCTCATACTTACTACCCTAATTTCAATCTCATACTTACTAACCTAATTTAAATCTGCAGACATGAGATTGACCAATGAACACATTGGTGCTATACTCTACCGTCATGAAAAAGACAGTGACGAATAAGATTACTTGAAATTATTTTCAACCAATGTATTTATAACATTCCACTGTAAAAAAAAGCCCTCAGTAACAAGGACATTTCTCACATGGGCGCTAAGAATTAAGAAGGAAAATTATGCTCAATTTATTCTAATCATATTTCAAAAATATAGCACCGGCTAAGCTTGAGACAGAATGTACCAAAGACAAAAAAAAAGTCAAATTTTTTTTTTCAGATTTGAGAAAATACAGTTATTTTTTTACAATTCTTTTATAGTTTTGGACAAAATATGTAGTTCGCAAAAAACAAATGCTGAAAATTTTACGAAAATCTATTATATTTTCTATTTTTTGAAAGACATTTCCCCACCTCTTCATTTCATTGTCTATTTTTTAGATTGTGCAAACTGTTTTTCTTTCCCACCTCAGTAAGTTTAAATATACATGGTATGATGATCAAAAGATCCATTTTTATTGTTTTTCCTTTTTCAACACTGTATCCTCTATCCTCTGATTCTTTTATTATAAAACCATATGTACTAAGTCCATATTCTGAGCAATAAAAAAAGCTAAGAGAAATGTAACAATACGAAAAAGAAGAAAACTCCATATCCACTAACTCGATATTCAGAGCAATAAAAAAAGCTAAGAGAAGTGTAACAATATCCAAATGAAGAGAACTAACGAGCAATATTGGAGTTAATATCTCATGCCTGTATTTTGACCTCGACATAGCTGGAAAGACGCGTCAGGTCTGCGTGAAGCCATGTAATGTATGAACTACTTCCTTACAAAACCAACTAGTAGGCAATATCCGGAAGAAATCTCTTGATGCCCCAAGCTATGGTAAAAGGAAATGAATGGACGCGCTTTTGATGGGTAAGAGTATATAAATAAATGCACTTCAAACAAGCGGCTATAAGGAGACTGATTCCAATTATCTTTCCTCACCCATTCCAAGTCAATTAAATTTGAGTCTAGTGAGACTGCTGGGCATTGCTTGCAATTAACTAACATAAATATATTAAATATTATATATAAATTAAATGGTTGAAAATTGGTGGAAGTCAGCATCTGAGAATTGATGAAAATAGGATCTTGAAAAATATTTATCTCCCTTTAATTATATAAATAGATATGAGTTGGGTCCAATAAATAGATACCTCGAGAATGATAAATCTCCACATTATATATATATATATATATATATATATATATATATATATATATATATATATATATATATATATATATATATATATATCTTATTTGTATATTTGTACACATATTGTATATATGTATGTATGTATGTACATATCTGTATGTATGTATGTATGTATGTACACATATATATGTATACACATGTATATATGTATATGTATATATATCTATGTACATATCTATGTGTATATATATGTATGAAATTTATTATCATTATTATAATATTTAATGAAATACATTCAATAAAATATTATAATAAATATATTATATAATATAAAATAAAATATTATAATATTCTATTCAATTATCTTTAATTATCTTACTATTATCAAAGTTTTTTGTAATGATAAATATTATGAGAGGGGTAGCTTAGCTTACAAGATGGTATTCAACCCATAGCCATTTAATTGATACATTCATTTTCTAAGAAGAAAATAAATTTCCAAAAACACTAATGTAATTGGCAAATGGATTCAAATTACAGTTCTCCAAACCTTCCCTAAATAAATCAAGAGCTTTAGCAAATAGTTATTTTTCTTTACATTCTTAACATTGAAAACAATCTCAGCATTAATTGAATGGTTTGCAAAGATAACTTAGCTCATTGCAAATGGAATCAAATCATAGTTTTCTAAACGGCCATTCCCTAAATAATTCAAGAACTTTAGAAACCTATGGTTCTTCTTCACAACCTCAAGATTAAAAACACCAACAATGAGACCACTTTTAGAATTAATTTTATAGTGAGAATGGTCTTCCTTGCCTCATTAACAATCCCAACATCAATGAAAAATTTGCAAAGATGATGGCTCTATGCATGAACTTGTCACTTGTGCCACATCATAAAGAAAATCTCCACCAACACATTATCATGTGTATGTCTTCAGATTACATGTGTTAGTCACCAATAATTTGCTTAATCACTTTTTGAATACTTTCTTCCTCAACTCTAAAGAACTATGTAAATTCCTATAGCTTGGGAAATATTTGTTTATAGTCCATTTATATTTGTGACACGAACTATGTAAATTGCTATAGATTGACAAAAATTGTCATTTCATTCTTTCAAATTTGTGATAGAAACTATGTAAAATTCTTGCAGCATATAGTGTAAAGGAAAAAGGAAAAAAATCCGTTTATATAAAAGAAGGGAGAACTTGGAATAAACATTTGTTTTTGGAAATAGTTGTTATCTTAGACCTAGCCACAGGAAAAGACAGTAAACACAAACAAAAATCTTTTGGACAATCTTCGTATTGGACTTATGGATTAAAACTTAGAAACACAAGCTAGTTGTTTTGTTATTTTATACTGCAATAGGAACTTGATGAACTTCAGGTGCAA
This sequence comes from Chamaecyparis obtusa, assembly GCA_027943335.1. Taxonomy (NCBI): domain Eukaryota; kingdom Viridiplantae; phylum Streptophyta; class Pinopsida; order Cupressales; family Cupressaceae; genus Chamaecyparis; species Chamaecyparis obtusa. Next base: position 46,271 of record BSBK01003551.1, read on the forward strand.
CAATAGAGAGACTGTATAAAATACATGAAATAAGGTTTTTCTTTATTGTATGATCTTCTGAGCTTGAGTATTTGTGGCTATTTCAGAAATAAGTGAATCTTGTTAGGAAAGGATAAACTTGGATTTTAAGTTGTTCTATGATTGATCCATGTTGAAAGGAGGAATCAAAATATTATCTATTAGGTGGATAATTAATCAATTTAGGGGAGATTTTATTGCTAAAAATAGAGCAGCATAGAATGACCATGACGAGCAAATTTCTAAACAATTTGTGACCTCTTGGAACAACAAAAAGGCATCCGTTGGGGGCATACACTTCGAGGAGGTCATTGGTAAATAAATAGGGCTATCAATTGAAGGAAGGAAGTACATAAAACCAGTCAGACATCGAACATTACCAGTCTCAATCAGTTCTTCAGGTTGGATGAGAAGCCTATGAAGAAATCTGGAGGATTCAACCACGAGCTACTTCCTAACTTCTGGCCTAAGGTGTGTCACATTATCATGAAATACTTTACTCTTGAGGGAAAATTTAGTACTGTGTTTTATTATTATCATATGTCATTCCTTAACCACATTAGGAATAGGGACCTTATTTCCATCCTGTTCTACCTCCTCCACTCACTGGAAAGTAACATCCTAGACATTAAAGAGAACAAGAATCCTAAGAAGTTGATTCTCATCCTTTACCAGGGCCTCTTTCTCTATTTCTACAATTTCCATAAGGCCATTTTGCCTTGACCCCAACCCCCCTTATTATTAAGGAGGTCACCCGAGATGGTTCACCTGCGGGAGCCAATAACCCCTCTCACTCCCCCTCCCTGTCCATCTAGGAGACTGACCTAGTCCCGCATGATGGTGAAGGCCACAAGAGATGTGTTATAAAACCCTTCAAAAGGCTGGTGGATTTAGAGGAATCCTATGTCTCTGTGTCCTTGGAAGCTAAGGAAAAGATGGTGTTTGATAGCATCCTTGAAGCTGAGAGGAAGCCCAAAAAATTGAAAAAGTCAAACAATCAAGTTGAGTTGGAAGTGGATTTGAGTAGTACTATCTAGAGGTCCAACAAAATTGCCAAGGAGAAATGTAAAAGAAGACTCAAGGAAATGACCTCTGAGGAAAAATATTGTTAAGACGATATGGAGACCTCTGCCTCCTGTGGTTCGATCAAGGGTTCCTCAGCTAAGCACTAGAGCTCGCCCAAGTCTGGTTGCAATCCTCCTTTGAAACCCCATCTGGTGGTGAATGAAATCCCTAGTAGCAGCACCCCGCCTCTGCCTTCCCCCCACACTCAGCAGGTCAACTCCCCTCGCACTGAGCACAATTCCATGGCGATGGTTGAGAATGAAAGGTTGAAAGGCTCCCTCAAACAGAAGTTCAACAAGCTAGAAAATGATATTTTTGGCCTCATGCAGGATATGAGGAAAATCAAAGCCCACATCACTGATTCGAACAAAGTTTCCCTTAAAGTGATGCATGCATCCGTCGTGACGCTGTGTAATATGCTGGAGAAGATCACTGGCGGTAAGTTGGAGGCCGATGAGGATAATAGAGACATCTTCTTGTTTCTGCAGGAAGAGTGGGCTACTACCTTGATGTCAAAGCATCTGGATGGGAGATCTTAACTATTGATGTTGTCGTGATGTTTTTTCTCTAGTGTGGGCCTATTGGCTTCAGATTTTTTATTATGCTTTTTTGTTTTATGGTTATGCTCTTAAGACTTTGGATTAGCCCTGCGTGGCATATTACTGTTAATATGTTCTATACTTGCTGGTTAAGCTACTCTAGTTCATTCTTTTTGCTTAGCACCCTCTTGCTACTTTTTTCTATCAAAAACAAGAATATGTTTATAAAAATAGATAATAGCAATGAAAATAGATTCTTTTGTAATCTATAATATCATTAGAAAATTAAAGACAATATTTTTCGTGTATAACTTTTTTTTATTCAACAGATATTTTCTTATAAAAATAGACAAAAGAAATAAAAATAGATTCAATAATCAACATATCATTATAAACATGGCAAAAAAGTTTAAAAATATAGAATTATCATTAAAAGAAATATTTTTCAACATGAAATATTTCAAACTCTTAGAAAATAGTTTTTTTTTAAAACACAAAATGTTATGAAATCTTTGTATAAACATAATAGGAAAGTTTAACAATATATAATTATCTTTGAAAAAAATCTTTTTCAACATGAAATATTTTATCTATTTGAAATTCGAAGTTAGTTTTCTTCACGTGATGCGAAAAAAGGCCTTTTTCTCCACCATGTTATAAAACGGTGTAAAGTTCTCCTGTAAAGAAATCCAATTTTAGAAACAATTTAGATTTCAAAAAATAGAAAATTCACAAATGAATTGGCAAGGCAAGAGACATTGTTTAACAAACTTTGTAACATGAGTCCATGTATGTGGATCAAAAGAAACATATGACTCCTTCTCATACGTATTTGTCTTGATTTGAGGCTGCCCATTAACCATACACGAAGGCTTTTATAGTAGAGCCACCCTCTATCATACCTGAGATCACGTTTAACCAAGGTCAAATCACTACCATAAAAATAATAATGTCAAATTATGCTCAACTAAGATTTTAAATAAAAACATGAAACTAGAAGACTAAATTTGCAACTCATTAGCCGCAAGAACGTGAGCCTCATCATTCGGTGTACTGTAAAATATGTAGAAAAGTGTGTCCTCTTTAAGATTATCAATATACCGTGGCTGCAAGCATTAAAATGTAGACATTCAGTTAGCAATAGTGAACAATGTGATGACTAATGGATGTGATAGAGCTCAACAAATTAGGTTGTAAACATATTTTAAGGCTGTTTCAGGTATAATATGATAGTTAAATTGTGTTGTTGTAGGTATTATCATTTGTGTTCTAACTTTTAGATAGTAAATGTATTTAGAATCTTTAATTTTTACAAAAAAATTTAACATCTGTATTTTGACATAAACAAGATGTTCTAAGCATTTACTACTTAGTAAAGAAATTAGAAAAAGAAAACAAATTACAGTAGAAATAAATATACAGATAGTTAATTTATTGATTCAATCAATCACAAAAATTTATTGATCGTATGATCAAAGATTAGTTAAATGATCATAGATAAAGACTTCATTACATCTTACTTCTTTATATAATTGTCTCAGCCAAACCAAAGAATAGTAAAATTGAATAATCTCATTCATAAATTTATATAAAGTTTTAGATCAACAATTCATTTTTATGATTGTGCAATTCATGCAAGACTACAAAAGCAGTTCTCTTCATGGGAAATTGGAGAGAATATAAATAGTTCCAACACTAAGATCACTCATTTGAAATAACCCTAACGTTTCCTGGAGGACCCGCCTATTAGAGTGATTTTAGATAAGCTATATAAGTGATTCAAAGTTTAAAGTGTCTTGTTTCAACTTGGCACATGCTCGTAGGTCTTGCATTTGTGCAAGGGTTGGGTCATTATGTTTTAAGGCATATATCACCCTCTATATGAATATGTTTGATGGTTTGAACCACTAGCATTAACACAATATGTTCATGCAAAGGAGATGACCTCCCTATATCATGATCCTACGGATGCATAACCAGAATCAAAATCATTAAGTTATCAAATACAAACAATCTAAAATCACATTATCTTCTCCAAAAGCTGTCACCTAGTAGTGTTGTTTTAGATGAGCTATGTAAGAAAGTTAAAAGTTAGAGTGTGTTGTTTAAACCTATCATGTGCCCATAGGTCTTTTATCCCTACAGGCTCTACTTGAACCATTATGCTTAAGAGATTAAAGCATCCTTTGTACAAATATGTTTGAAGGTTTGAGCCATGAGTGTTAATAAGACATATTCATGCAAGGAGATAAGGTCCTCAAATAGTGACCCTTTGGATTCATAAGATCCATAAAAATGCATTGAATTATCAAAAAGAAAAATATTAAGGAGCTTATGGCATAAATTTATTGGGCTATACTTGAAGACACAAATATGGGTCTTGATGTAAACAAGGAAAAGTATTTTGTTTCTATGTAAATGGCTATTTAGTAATGTCAATACCGATTTATTATATCTTTTATCAATTTATTTATCATGACAATTTTGTTTGAATTTTATAGATTTGATTTTGAGTATTTTTCTATAAGCATTCAAATCATACTCTGTGATCTATCATCATAATGAAGAAAATTAAGGAAGAGGTAAATGAATGGATTCATCCTAAAAAGTTGCTGACAAAATACAATCAAATTGAAAAATTTCAGATTACTATAATACACTATATAAATTTTATATCTGATATAATAGTATACAATTTTTGCATATGCATATGTACAACATTATTATTAGCTATTAGATCATTTGATATATGATGTATCACCATAGAAATTGTTCAAACAAATCTTATAATTTCTCTATTAACATTCCAGATCACTCAAATGATAGATCAAAGTACAATCTAAATAGTTGATGAGAAAAAGAATGAAATCCAAAAACTCCAAGATATCATAATAGACTATACCAATATAGAAGTTTACCATTTTTCATATATATAAATTTACAAAATTGTTATTAGCAAAATGATAATTAAACCATTTGATATAAAAGTAGAACACAAAATTGTTTATAATCAAGATTCAATATTTAAGTGAAGCAAACATTGAGCAGCCTTAATATAAACAATCAACAATATTTTGCTTCTATGTAAATAGTTATTCATAAATATTAAAAATAGTTCATGTTAATTTTTGTCATATTTTAGTTTGAAATTTCTAAATTTATTCTATAGATATTTATATTAACATTTTAGAAGTTTGTCCTTTGATGTTTGTTGGGCCTTTTATGTTGGCTGGTTTCTTCTCTTTCCTCGGAGACTTGCCTCTCTTTGGGTCTTCTCATACAATTCCTTCAATGGTACTATTCTTTTGGTGGTTTCTGGAGTTTTGATTTAGACTTCTATTCGGATTCAGATGGTGGTGTCTACTATCTCAGTTACCCTTTTAGAGGAGGGATCATTTTCTATATAGGTGAAAAGGTGTATGGCAGTATTGCAGTTGAAATTTTTTTAGATGCCTCTAAAATCTAAAGTGATCTACTATCTTTGGACACCTTTTCCTAGGCTTCTCTTCTGTGCCTTTGAGGAAAGTGGGGTTTTGGATGCCGAAAAATTTAGTGTTCTTTTCGGCCACAATAGCCTTCTTCTTTAGCTAAATATATCTCTACTCTAGTTGGTTTGGCCAGCAATAGGTTACGGAAGAGTTTTTGCTTTATTATTTTTACATAACCTAAATACCACAATTAGTGGCTTAATTTTTGCAAATAACCAGTGACTACTGAGAATGCGTATTTGATGTGGAGGAGAAATCGCGCCAGGAAATGAACAAAGTCCATGTGGAAGATAGAGTGTGAAGGCAGGCAGAAAGTCTTAGTGCACTTAGATGCATGCGTATAGGGAGGAGAATTGAAGACACACAGCAGAGGAAAGAGTTAATAAGGGCAGAGTTAATCAAAGGAAGGGGAATATATGCATGGTGTTGGAGAAGAGAACGCAACAAAAAGAAAAGGAGGAGAACAGTATTATTGGGAAAGCAGAAAAAGAATGCTACTCACTCTTATGCGGTAAAGAAAGAGATTGTTTGGCATTTAATAGCAGTGATACAAAACAGGGGTTTTAAAAGGAATCAATATTGGAGAACTTTCACGACTGGGAAGACTTCTCTATAGAGGTTGGGAAAAAGGATTCCATACTACTCTCGGACTTCCCAGGTTGTTTTTTTGTTTTGTTTCTTTTTTATAGATTGTCAACCCATTCCATTTGTACTGCTTGAATAAAATTTAGCAAGAGTTCTATTACATAGGATATAAGTATTTTAGACATGTTTTAATTTGCAGTTTGTATAAAGGAACTCGGATAATATGAATAAAATTCCACACAATAGATAAAGGCATCAGAATCAACAAAAGAGAAATACAAGGTGAAGGCATAGTTCAATTAGAGACATAAATTGAAAAAAAAAAGTGTGGGCAAAGACAGTATATAAATAAAACCATGTATATCCTCAACAGATTCATGTAAAGCACATCATTTGTAGAGAAGAAGGGTACACAATCAATATCCATGCATTTCGATTTATTCATGAGGTAATCAAATTTGTGGAAGACTAAACTCTGTATTAGAAACCTGGGGCAAGAAAGTGAGAGTTAATATATGGCAAGTGCGAAACGTGATATAACAAAATATGATTCTTTTCTGTGACACCCACGAAAACAAGTGAAAGAAGAGAGTGAATTAAATCACTCAGAATTGTTGGGCATATATCATGTATTACATTAAAAATCTGTGGCAGGCCAGAAGACTTCAAGTTTTGCTAATAAACAGAATCATGTTCGTTTTACATAACACATCTTAATGAAGAAATTGTTTTCTGACTAACTTGTTTTAAATTCAAACCTTGATTTCACTCTAAAGCTATATATGCATTAAAATATATGTAAAGCTATATATGCATTAAAGTATCAGTGAGTTCCATTATACTTCATTCAGGCCTAGAATATCAATTCCAACTATTCTTAGTTTTCTTTTACTGTAAATTTTAAAGTTGAAAGTAAGAGTATGCAATAACCAGTGAAGTATGGTCTTGAAATTATCAACAAGGCATGGAAAACTTGAGAAAGGATAGAGGAAAAAAGAAAAGCCAAAATACTGAAAAAGATATTTATGAAAACTGTACAAGATCATGCAAACCCCAAAAGCTAAGTATATATCATTAAAATGAAGAGAATTGCTAGCAGCATCTAACATATGAAGCAGTAATCCAATCTATAAAAGACATATGTATGTACACTAATCAATATGAAGTAATGTTTTAACATAGATTTTCATAAAAAACCCTTTTTAAATAAAAATTCACATGACATTCTGAAAGTTACCAATTTCCTATACCAATTTACTATACTGACTAGCAAGACAAAAAATGAAGAACAACTACCTACTGCCTCCCAGTTAATGTATGGAACACATTCGACATGATCTTGAACGGATCACCCCTGTATTAAAGCTGCCAAGGGGATGTGAATCTTCCTTCACCTCCCAAATTTGTTGATTTTTGTCAAACAGTTGCTTTGCCTTGTGATTGGGTATATATGACTATCATTTTTCCTAAACTACACTCGTCAGATAGATGATTCTAATTCTGGTATTGCTATGATAGATGTGAACACCTAATAACCTTTTATATTCATGGAAAAATCAGATTCTCATGCTGTTAATATATTTTAGTTTTCATGCATCAAATCTGCATGCAAATATAATATTTACTTCTAGTTGTTAAAAAACTTCACGCTCTTTACACTTCTACTGTCCCTTTTTAAACTTTTATGCACTACATTTGTATTTATAAGATCCTCACGCAAGTGAAACCTATACAACTTTCATCCATTAGACCCGTATTGGCGCATTAAAAAAAGCATATAATTGCAATAGATTGATATAATGAGGTTTGTACTGGGGTTTTCAACCACGAAAAGCCAGAATCTGTGAAGCAAAAAAAAAATTAGAAAAATGATGGAATCGCGGTTTCAACTACTCATTCCAACACCAGAATACAAACTGTTGTGTCTATTAGATCCAGTGTTTTGTTACAATATTATGATAATATTGTAACAAAAAGATTACATAGCTCAAAACATATGCATGGAGATATGTATAGAAGAACTTTATAGATATAAACAATAATGTTCATTTTGATATTTCTCATCTTCTTAAAAATGTACATGAAATTCAAACTTGTTAAAATTCCTTAACTCCTTTTTCATATTCCATGCCTTTCTAACAGTAGATTCTCCCATCAGAATCATATCATTAACAAATTGTTCATGCAAGCAAACAATCCCTCTAGAGGTTGGTTGTAAACCCAAAATCAAACCTTGAGACACCTGAAGGGAAAGGAATCTCCCTAGACTTTCCACCATGATAGAAAAAAGGATAGGTGATATAGGATCACCTTGATGTAACCCTCTGGAAGGTCTGAAGAAAGGAGAGGATCCCCCATTCATAATCATTGATGAAGAAACTATAGTAACAAGTTGCATAATAATTTTAATCACTCCCTCATCAAAACCAAATGCTTGAAGAATTTTCATAAGAAACTCCCAATCGACTCTATCATAGGCTTTTGATAGGTCAAGTTTCATAAGGAATCCCTGTTTCCTCAATTTTTCTAGCGAATGAATATTCTCATGAACAACCATAATCGAGTCCAGGATTTGTCGCCCTGGCACAAAACAATTTTGTTGGGGGGAAATGAGACGATGGAGGATCTTGAGAATCCTAGAAGTCATAACTTTAGATATGATCTTATACAAAGAGTTACAAAGACTAATAGGTCTAAAGCTGTCAGCCATATTAACTCCCAGTTTTTTGGGTATCAGAGCTATGAAAGTGGAGTTGAGCTCTTTAAGGATAGATTTAGAGCCATAGATTTCTTTCATAGCACCATAGATATCTTCTCCAATTATTTCCCAATAGTGTTGAAAGAAAAATATTTGAAAGCCATCCGGCCCGGGGGATTTTTCACCTTCAAAAGACCGGATAACCTTTATAATTTCCTCCTCCGAAGGTATAGATTTAAGAAAGAGATTGTCCTCAACCTCCAACAACATGGGAATGAAGGTCAGCAAATAATTCTGATCATCATGATTGAGGCCTTGTTCTCTAGAAAGAATCGAAGCAAAATGGCCCATCATATCTTTCCTTATCTCTTCCTCTTTATTGAGAGTGCCCCTTTGGGTAATCAAAGAGTTGATTCTATTCATAGCCTCATGTTTCATCACTGTTAAATGGAAGAATCTGGCATTTCTATCACCCACTTTCAGCCAAAGAGACCTGGATCTTTGTCTCCAAAATGTTTCCTCTTTAGATATGATATTATGGTAATCAACAAGGATAATATTTTCCTCTTTTCTAATATCTTTAATCATCCCTATACTCTGTATCTTACCTTGAATTTCTTTAAGGTCCATTTGAATTTTGCTTTTAGTTTGGAAGATATCTCCAAAGACATCCTTATTCCATTGTCTAACTTTAGATTTGATATTAGCCATTTTTTTTGCCACCTAGAACATTGCCTTTCCTTCCACTTTAATACTCCACCACTCCTTTATTTTATTTTTGAAATCAGGGTGAGTCATCCACATTTTTTCCATTCTGAAAGGAGTATTACCTTTTCATTTGAAGGAATTAGCAATAAAGGAAATAGGGTAGTGATCTGACCCGATGCGGTTAAGAGTAAAAAGAGAGCAAGAAAAATTAGCAATCCAACCATGAGAGACAAGAACTCTATCAAGCTTGACCTGAATGAGATCAGCTCCCACTCTTCTATTAGTCCAAGTATAATCAATTCCTTCGAGGTCAACATCCAGCATACCTTCATTAGTTATGAAATCCATAAAATCTACCCTACTTTCCACTTGGGTATTGTTCCCTCCTTTCTTTTCAGCTTCTTTCAGGGGAGTATTGAAGTCTCCCATCATCATCCAGTTATCATCTGGGTAATCCTTTCCGATGTCATGAAGCCTTTTCCAGAGATTAAGATGACCAGTTTTAGTATTTGGGGCATACACATTAATCAGAGTCCAGGAAAAGTTGTCCTTGATGCTGCTAACTTTAACTACCAGGAAGTTCTTGTCTTCTTTCAATAGATCACAGGTGAATCTTTTGGTATTCCAAAAAATGGCCAAACCTCCATAAGCCCCATCAGCATCACTACTAAACTTATCCCCATTCTTCAGCAAATTAATTTTAACAATCTTATCTTTAACCATTTTAGTTTCTTGAATAAGCAAAGTATCAAGCTTAGAATCTCTAACAAGGTTCCTAATAACATCTTGTTTATGAGGACTATTGAGACCTCTAATGTTCCAAGATAAAATTTTCATTAAAAATTTTGAGGATAGACCTGATTGATGATATGTGTTGTACCATCTGCTATGTTCTATTTAGCTTCTTGCTCTCTCTGATCCTTCTCAGAAGCTCTACCCCTTTCTCTTTTAGGTGTTCATGTATCTACCTTTTGTTGTTGTCCTCTGGTCTTAACTCCTCCAGGTTTGATTTGACCCCCTTTTTTGTTTGATTTAGAAGCTGAGCCTCCATGTGTTACCTTAGTACTATTTGTTCCTGTTGCAGGGGTCTGATCCTTCATGTTTTCTCTTCTAGGTTGGGAACCTAAACCAACACTTGCAGGAGATCTATTATTCTTTTTTTTCACACTGATCCAAGGACTTTTGTTCTCTTCTTCCATAATTTTAGATTCATCATACTATTCATTTGATTTGTCATTCTTTGAGTCAGGTTCTAACAAATTAGCATTCGATGCTTCACTACTGATTTGTTCTAGAACATACTGGGTTTCAGAAACCTTCTGTGGGATTTGGTAGTTCACCCTTTCCTCTGAAATATTCAGGCTGTCTTCAACCCTTGAAGCCATCAGAGGATCAGACTCTAAAGGGGTATCATGACTTTCCTCTGAAGAGATAACTGAAATATTATTTTCTTGCATTTTATTTTCATCAGAAGGGGAACCAACTTCTTTAGGCCCTTCTATTTCTTTTGACCCTTTTGGTGGGTGGGCCTGCTACTCATCTAAGTTTGAGTTTGAGCTCTTATTTTCCAGAGGATTTTGCATCTCTCCTTTTTTTTTCCTCCATTTCCACTTCTTTGACATTTTAGACTCTTGGTCTTTCTTCTCTATAGCTATCTTCAAGGGAAAAGTTTTTCCCAATGACCATCTTTTCTACAAGTTAGACACACAAAAGGGGTGGATTTATATTATATTTCTTGGGTCCATTTACCCACTTTCGAGTTCAGATTAATGACTTGAGGTAGGTCAATATCATGCTGGATATTGACACATATCCTCACATATACTTGTCTAGTTCGGGCTACAGTCATCAGATCAATAGTCAGAAATTCACCAAAAGACTTAGCCATCGCCACCAATATATCCTCATGCCAATACTCAAGAGGGAGACCCGAAAGTCTAACCCAGACGGGAGCAGAAACAAAGAAATTCTCATTGTAATCCAGATTTGTTGTCCATTTTTGCAAAGATAAAGAAGATTTGCCCCACATCCAAGGACCTTCCGTCAACATTTTTGAAAGATCCTCTCCATTAGAGAATAAAAAGGAGAAAAAACCTTTCATCATAGTAGCAACATCCACCTGCCCTTTGAGCTTCCATTTTTGGAGCGTAAAAGCTCTCACCAGATATATATTCGGCCTAGGACCCATAAAATTTCCTAGCAGAGTTGAGGCCATTCTAGAAACTGTATGATCTATGATTTGATCAGGAATATTCAAACCTATCACACTTTTATTTAGATCTGAGGCTATATCAATCTTTGGGAAGGAAGATTTCCCAATCGGTTTTATCCCAAAAAGATAACTCCATTTCCCCTTACCTCATAACAAGTTCCCCCCATGTGAGAGATCTTCTGGCTATTTCGTTGACCCCATGCTTTTCTATGAAGGACCAGCTTTTTCCCCTTTTCCTTCCTCTGGTCCCAAGACAGGTCCGTTGTCCTTACTCGGATGGGCTAGGCTAGACCCACCAGCTCTTTTCCCATTGTCTAGCACAGGGAAAATAGTCTATTCTTCTGTTGCTTTCTCAGTGACCTCCACAATTCCTGGTACAGGATCAGAATCTGCCTCCCGACCAAGAGCATCCTACTTCCCCTCCTGCCAAAAATTCAAATATTTTATTCCCGCTCTCTCCTCCTCATGCTCGCTCCCTCTCCATCACATTCTAGGAGTTGTTAAGATTGTTTTATGTTCTTTGTTAATTATTTCCCCAAGTTATCATCCTCACATTTATATATTATGCCTAAATGCTTTCACCTACCCATGTACACTTATGCCCAACACTCTCATTAAAATATAATAAATTTAGAGAAAATTGAGCCTAAGGGTGGTAGGATGGAACACACCACAAACCAAGCTCAACCTAGTAGGAAAGGAAACAACACATCTCAAAGAAGCTTGCATCTAGCAGCTCAAAGAAAAGTCTTATTAAATTTTGACATAACTCGGAGAAAATTAATTCTAATAACTTTGGGCATCTAAGCTACATCATCTCAAACCTAAATTGGCTTTTGATGGATGAGTTATCTCATCAATCTTTGGCTCTATGAGAAGTGATCTAAAACTACATTTGATTTAATATATGATGTTTGCATAAATGCAGTCATCCATCTCAACAATGTTTGTGAATGTGTACTGCCTATAATTGCATGTGAATATACCATTGGATATTTTAATATATTTTAACTCACTTTTGTGAACAATGGCCATAAATTTGGTCTACATTTGTGTTATTCACCTTTTTCCTCTAGATTTTTTGTTAATGTTTGTAGCTTCCGTCAGATTAGTCTAACCTTAAGCATTTTCAATATCTCCTTCTTTAGATAAAATGAGAAGTATATGTTATGTGCATTATCATTATACATTTGATGATCTTATCAACTAGAGAATTCAATGAGATTCATTTTATAATAATTGTTATTATTTTATAACCATCATAGTTATAATTGATAACTATCATAGTGTAACAACCCATTTTATTAAACCATATTAGTTATATCCTAAAATTTAGGGGATGAGCTGGAACAGGCAATTATTCACTCAAAGTAGAAATAATTATACGAGGCAAGAACTTTTAATTGACTCTTAATTTCTTCCTAAACTAGCGGCATGGAATCCCTATCTAAAGATGTATCTAGAGAAAAATGAGAAGTTAGGGGGGGAAATAAAGGGATAGATAGCACGTGTTCAAATCCCCAGTATGAGTTGAGTGCTCATCAGCCTCGGTGTAATGGTTGTGTTAAAATTTTAATTGGAATTCATTGCATTCTTATCATGCCAAAGCATAATTAGATATGTTGATTCGGTATACTTCCTTGAAATACCACATCCATACTATCAGTGAAAAAAAACATCGTGACATAACGGTTGGGATAAAATAATATTTTTCTAGGTGCAGATACCTCCCTTCACATGAATCTCTTGCATTTTATTTTCCTAAAACGCCTTGTATGCTCTCCCTACTTTCCTTCAGACAAGCATAATAATGAAGTTCAAAACTCTCTCATATGTAGGATGGACAGTATTAATGCTCATTTTCCCTACAATCTTTTGTTGTGATCGGTGTCTTCACAAATAAAAAGTGGCATATTATGATTCCTCTAAGGTTGTCAATTAGGCCAAGGAGTTGGTAGAGATATAAGGAATGAACGATAAAGAGGGAGATGCGTCGGTCTTATTGAGGGGAAGATGAAACAAAATATAAGGGGAGATGCCTAGCCATCATAACCATATTAATTTCTAACCCATCTTTTGTCGCCGATGGGAAGGAAAAGAGAGGAGATAAGAGAGCTATGCTCTAGAGAATCCAAGGAACGCCTATGTGGAGGCAGAGATGGAAGATTTAATGTTGACCAAGGATGGGGAGATATACGCTGAGAACGATGGAGTATGTAGGCGCCAAACAAAATGAGATATGAAGGAGACCGGTGGATTACAAGGAAAATGGAGAACGAAAAGAATTAAGAAAAGAAAATGATAAATTGGCAGAGAGTGTCTCATAGAAAATAAAGAGTGACAAAGAGGAAATAAGGAGGAAAGGATAGAACAGAAAAGAGGAGACACAATGAAGAAAGTAGAAGGCATTGACTTCTTATCTACCAGGCTTTCTCCTGGTTTTCCTCTTTTTAAATATATTTCCCATTTAACCTTGCATATATTTAGAATAATGATATGTTGAGAAATTTGAATCGGTCCTGAGCTGAAAATTTGAGTTCATTTTTTTAAAAGTGTCTGGCAAGTTAAACTGATTTTAAAAAATTCATACACAAGAATTTTTAATTTTTTTTTTCTGAATATTAGCTAAAATAATAAAACTAGAGGTCGTTTAGAAAACTGGGATAAAACAATTAAGATTTGGGAGATTTGTTAAAAATCTAGAACCCAGTCAATGATTGGATGTAGTAGAAACTGATTAGTTTAAAACATGGAAGATTTACCTTAGATTTTTCTTTATGTAAGAGTTAAACTTAGATTTATGTTTTTCTTAAGTGTTTTACTTAATTTCTTGATGAAAAATATCTTGGGAAAGGGTGCCGAATATGGCAAAATAGAAAAGGGTAAATTTTATTTTTTTTACCTACCAGTAGAAATATGGTCTTTAATGCTTAGATAGTTCACATCTTGCCCCAGATTCATTTCCGACCCATAGTGTCAAGTTGATTGATCACTCACGTTGGTGAGCTCTTCATTTCAGAGCCCTGGTGAAGCTAACCACTCTGTGGATGGGCCAGATGGCATAGGATTAAATAGACTATCCGATGTTAATTAGAAATAATTACTTCAAAAAATTAGATTAAGTTAAAATTTGTAGTAAAAATAATTACACTTATGTTAAAAAATCTTCCAAAATTTATTAATTTGTAGTCTTGAAAGTGAATGTAGTAAAAACCCTAATTTTGTAATAGCATCTTTAAAAAAAACTCCAAAAGAATACATTTATTTTTACTTTATCTACTTCAATATGAAGTTTAAAGAGATATATTTCATAATATAACCTTCCAAATAAATAAATGAACTATCTTCCTAGATCCTTTTCTAATATTCATTAGTGAAACAAGTTGATAAAAGGAAAAAAGAAATAGGAATATGTGCCACTATTCCAAAAGAATTCAACTTATAATACTATAATTACACACTCGTAAGTGAACCACACATATACTAGCTATATTTGAATATACAATGAGTTATCAAACAAGGCTGAAAAGCAGCAGAGTTCGTACCAAAATAGATTTTATTACATTGAAGTGTCATTGGCAATATAATGAAAAGTGAATTGAGTCTATTGAGTCATAGGTTTTGCACATGGACATCTACATAGAAGTGTCATAGAAGAAATGTAATGAAATTAAATTGATCAATTTTTGTACATAAGGAAAACTATTAAGTTAAGAAGCAAAGTATTTTTGTTCTGGCCTATTTTGGAAAAAGATTTTAATCCTTGGACAATCTCGTAGATGACAATGAACAAATAGAAATGTATATTTGCTTTTACCTTATAATGGAAAAATAATAAATTGTCCTAAATCATGCAGATTTTAAATTGGAAAAATATATATTTTTTAAATTTAAAACTATCAAAACAGAAAAATAATTATGTTGACTCATATAAAAAAAAAATTATTAATACATTGTGGGATGCAATCAAGAAGCCAAAAAGACTGAAGCAAATTCAGATTGAATTGATAATAATTTATAGATTGTCAACCCATTCCATTTGTACTCCTTGAATGAAATTTAGGAAGAGTTATATTACATAGGATATAAGTATTTTAGACATGTTTTAATTTGTAGTTTGTATAAAGGAAGTTGGATAATATGAATAAAATTCCACACAATAGATAAAGGCATCATAATCAACAAAAGAGAAATACAAGGTGAAGGCATAGTTCAATTAGAGACATAAGTTGAAAAAAAAAGTGTGGGCGAAGACGGTATATGAATAAAACCATGTATATCCTCAACAGATTCATGTAAAGGACATCATTTGCAGAGGAGAAGGGAACACGATCAATATCGATGCATTTCAATTTATTCATGAGGTAATCAAATTTGTGGAAGACTGAACTCTGTATTAGAAACCTGGGGCAAGAAAGTGAGAATTAATATATGGCAAGTGCGAAACGTGATATAACAAAATCTGATTCTTTGCCGTGACACCCACGAAAATAGGTGAAAGCAGAGAGTGAATTAAATCACTGAGAATGGTTGGGCATATATCATGTATTACATTAAAAATCTGTGGCAAGCCAGAAGACTTGAAGTTTTGCTAATAAACAGAATCATGTTCCTTTTACATTTTACATAACACATCTTAACGAAGAAATTGTTGTCTGATTAACTTGTTTTAAATTCAAACCTTGATTTCATTCTAAAGCTATATATATGCATTAAAGTATCAGTGAGTTCCATTATACTTCATTCAGGCCTAAAATATCTATTCCAACTATTCCTAGTTTTCTTTCACTGTAAAGTTTAAAATTAAAAGTAAGAGTATGCAATAACCAGTGAAGTATGGTCTTGAAATTATCAACAAGGCATGGAAAACTTGAGAAAGGATAAAGGAAAAAAGAAAAGCCAAAATACTGAAAAAAATATTTATGGAAACTGTACAAGATCATGCAAACCCCAAAAGCTAAGTATATATCATTAAAATGAAGAGAATTGCTAGCAGCATCTAAGATATGAAGCAGTAATGAATTCTATAAAGGACATTTGTATGTACACTAATCAATAGGAAGTAATGTTTTAACATAGATTTTCATCAAAAGCCCTTTTTAGGTAAAAAATCACATGACATTCTGAATGTTACCAATTTCCTATACGAATTTACTATACTGACAGGAAAATAGAAAATGAAGAACAACTAGCTACTGCCTACCAGTTAATGTATGGAACACATTCAACATGATCTTGAGCGGAGAAACCCTGTATTAAAGCTGCCAAGGGGATGTGAATCTTCCTTCACCTCCCAAATTTGTTGATTTTTGTCAAACAGTTGCTTTGCCTTGTGATTGGATATATATGACTATCATTTTTCCTAAACTACACTCATCAGATAGATGATTCTAATTCTAGTACTACTATGTGTTAGGCCTTTTTTCTGTCAGCAAAATTCTTGTGAAATTGGCCTGTTCCCTGCAATGTTTTTGTTAAATGTCCTGCCTTGTGCTCTTTATTGTTGTCACCTTGCTTCAGTCCAAACTACATCTCCTAATGTGCAAAACCCAGAAAGTTATTAAAATTTTGGGGTCCGCGGGAAGCAAACTTTAAATTCTGCCACAGTGTCGAAAACCCACAATAGTTTTGAAAATCCATGTTGTTTTCGACCTTTTTGGCCTGCATGAAAACCCTTGATGTTTTCGGCTTCCTTGTTTACCTTTGTGTCATGTTGAAAATTCTGTGTGTTTTCGATCTTTCACTGAAAACACTATGTGTTTTCGACCTTGCATGTCTTCTTTTCTGTCAGCTCTCCTTGTTCTCTGTCTTAACTGCGCATGTCCGATTGGATGGTGGGTCCAGACTCTTCCTAATTGGCTCTCGCATGACCGCATGTCAGACTTTTTTGATATGCGATCTTGCAACCGCTTGCCACCTAGCCATGTGGGTCCCAGTTCTGTTCAGTGGCTTGCAATCTACTTTGCCTTAGTGCGCAAGCGCGATGTGTGGTGGGACCTGGTTTTCGAATTGGGCAGAGGGTCCTGACGTGTCGGAGCATCAATGGTTGTTGTTAAAGCATGAAGGATTTGTCAAGGCTATGCCCTTTTGTGACAACCATCCGATCCTCTAAAGGTAAAGCAGTTCCGTGGTCCCGGGAGCAGTGATGTGGCGACTTTGGGTTGGACGTCGCATGATCGCATAGCCCAATTTTTGGCTATGCGATCATGCGACCGGTCGACACGTGTCCATGGCGGTGTGATGACATTTCGACGGTGGGCCTGGGAGATCCAGAGAAGGTGATGATGTGGCAGCCTATGATTTGTTGTCGCATGATCGCATAGCCCAGTTTTTGGCTATGCGATCATGCGACCGCATGACATGTGTCCTTGGGGCCCGTTGGTGGATGGTGACGTGCTGTGTTCTGATTGGTGCCAGTGTGCCAGGTGGCCAAGAGTTTGCAGGTGGGTCTTGTGGCAGGTGTGACTTGACGGTTGCAGTGAGTAGTGGTGTGACACATGGCGTATGGTGGGCCCAGGTTTAAGGAGTGGCGGTTGTTGGCAGAACCCAAGAATTGTGTTCACAGGTTGTCGCATGCTTGCATAATCCATTTTCAGGTTATGCGATCATGCGACTAACCGCCTGGCTTAGTGGCAATTGCGGCAAGGTAGAGGTTAGCGGGTTGTTGCATGTTCGCATAGTCCATCTTCAGGCTATGCGATCATGCGACTAACCACTGGACATTGCGGTTGCAAAATTCTAAGGTGGGTCCATGTGCCAGTCTTGTCGAGATGTCTGAGTTTGATTGGTCGCTGTGGGTGATATGGCGAAAGACTTTGCAAAAGGGTTTTGGACTGACCGTTGACTGCGGGTAAGATCATGCGACCAGGCATAAAGTGACACCGGTTTTTTGTGGCCATGAATTTCATGATAGCGCGGTTGCACGACTGAGGGCAAACAGTTAAGAAACTTAAAGCCCGCGAATGCATGGTGATCATTTATTTTCAAATTTGGATTTGCAGCGGTAGGAGGTACCCAAAATTTATGGATTTCTAGCCGTTTCTTGGTGTGGTGGGTGAAGGGTATGCCCTAGCTGTATGTAGCTTGTTGCAACCCGTTTTGGGTTCCCATGGCAGCTAGTGGTATAAAGTATCAAATTTTTGACTTGTTCAAGGTTCCATTCTTTTGGTTCCTATGGGAAGTAGTGAGTTCTGTCGCATTGTAGGAGGCTGGATAGAATTTCTTTGCATCGTTTGCAGGTTATTGAAGTGGTAGTCTCATTTTTTATATAGGCATGTGCAATATTCATCATACTTAATATAATTGTTTCATGTTTCAAAGTCTCTCCTTGGTGTCAATTTTATGAGTTTTGGATTTTCTGATCCATTGCATTGGGTTGCCTCTGTATGTGTTTTAGTCCTTAGTTCTTGATCTAGGATCAAGTGAAAGATACTTTGGATAGGGCACAGATTCATTTGACTTGTCTGCAGAAGGATTCTTTAAGTAGTGGGTGGGCTGAAACAGTTGTGTTTATGGCTATGAATCTTTGATAGTAGTTGGTTCATGTCCTATATTTGTTTTTCAGTGCTGCCCAATGGATAATGGCACTGATCAAGGAATAGTACATTCAGTTGAGTTCAGTGTTTGATGGGCTTGGGCTATTTTTTGCATCTTTATATCAATACCATTTTCATGTTGGTGGTAGTAGTAAGAGTTCCTTTCTAGTCTTCAGACTCATTGTATGCAAATAGGGCTATTTGTATATGAATTGGCTTCATTGGGGTATAGGTTACCTGAAGGGGTTTGATGGCTATTCCACACTAATCTGTCTGCAAGCTTTTTATTCACCAAAAGGATGGCATGAGTGTGCAGATAAGGCAATACCCACTTGAGTGAATGTGGAGCTCAAATAAGAAGGAGGATTTCTCTTTATCCTCATCAATTGGTTTGTTTTTCTTGTCAAGCTTGAGTGCCTAACCAGTGTTTTAAGCCTAACTATTTGATTCAAGTTTGGTCCTACAAGGAAAAGAGCCAACAAGATGGCGACTCCGCTAGGGAAATGAAATAAGTTTACTGATAAGAGTATCCTAGAGTCTTGATGTATTCAATTTGGGGAAGAGTCTTGTACATTTTCCAATCTGAGAATTGCTTTTCAGATTTGCAAATGTATTACCTAGATTTGCTGATTGAGTTATATATGGCTTTGATGTGGGAGTGCTTAGAGTCTATTGGTGTTTCAAGATAGATCAGTAAAGTTTGTGTCCTCTGAAGAGAGGTGGCGACTCTATGCTAGAAAGAACCTGAGTTGGGAAGTTTTGTTGGGACTTCATTTAGCTAAGAAGAAGGCAACAGCATTTAGCAGGGTAATCCAGGTATTCTCCATCAAAATTTTATGTATATGCATGGTCCTAATAAAATGATTGTGTCATTAAAGGGGTAGGACAAGTGTGAAGTATCTCAGAATAGCTAAGTTAGAGGTGGGAGTCATTCACAAGTGTTTTGATTCCCTATTTTTTATTTACAAAGAATCAAGTGTATAGGCACAAGGGTGTATATCAATGATGAATGTGCTTAGGGATCCTATTGGTAGAGGGTATGCACCATTTTGTTATGATGGCATACCCGGTTTCCCCAACAAAGTGTCTGATGAAATCAGAGAGTATCTACCAAAGTTCAATAGGAACTAGTGTCCATCAGCAAAAAAAGCATGTGCAGGCTTTTTCTGATTTAATGTGCGATTTTGATGTTTTCCATGAGGATTTGTGGATGAGGTTGTTTGTGTAGACTCTTGAGGGAGATGAAAGGGAGTGGTTTTCATTTTTGCCTGCAGCCTCTATTTCTTCATGGAATGAGTTGAGTTCTTGCTTCGTTGATTATTTTGATAGCTGGGTAGATGTAAAATCAATGTTGGACAATTTGATGGGAATTCAGATTGAGGGAGGTGAATTGATTCAAAGATTTAATAGCAGATTCACTAGGACATTAATGGATATCCCTGAGGATTTTAGACCTCATGATCAAATTTTTCTGGTCATTTACTTGAGTGCATTTGACCAAAAAATGGGTTTCTTGCTGAGGGATAAACAACCACAAAGTCTACATCAAGCTTTTGAGGTTGCATTGGATATTGAGTGCAATCTGAAGTATGGAGTTATAAGAAGACATGCCTCTGCTAGTTTGCATTTTTAGAGTAGGGGGAATGATTAGGAGGAGGTTGAGAAACATCAGTGCTCTCATCCCTCTAATTGTTGTATTAACCACAGTGTTGTGTGTCAAGGTGAAATGAATTTTGCTGCCAAGGGTCTGATTAATGAGAGGTTGGTATCCTTGTCATCCAGTGGTGGTGATGAACATTTTCAGATTATAAAAGATACACATTTCCCTCCGCATGATTTTCTCAAGAATAATGATGATGATTATGAAAATTCTTTGCCACCAAGTGATGTTGAAACAGATGCTGAGAAAGGTGTTGACTGTGGGAGCATGGATGAGGTTGAGAATGAATTACTTTATGACGATATGCCACAGGGTTTCTCTCATATTGCAGAGGTTTTTTCTTTGCAGTCTTCTATGCTAGTGGGTGGTAATGATGCTGATTGTCAAGTCTTGGAGATTGAAGGTTTGTGGGGAAATCCATGGGATGGTTCTTCTGATGAGTACAACACTGATTGTTCATATGTTGACAGTAGTGATGGTGAGTCATGCTCTAGCTTTGATTCTGAATTCTTTTCTTCTTTTGAAGATGTGTATGATGATGGAAATAAAGACATATATAGTGAGGTTACCAATGAGTTATTTGATGAGGACACTAGTGAGAGCCAGTTGGCACTTTGTCTGAATTATTATGAGAAACAATTCTATGTTGTTTCTAACCCACTATTTGAGGAGTGTACTCAGAGGATGGAATTTGTTGAGGATTACTCACCTTCTGCACTTAAGGCTTCACATACAGTTGATCTGGAGTCTCCCTCACAAATGAGGCCAGTTGAAAGAAGGGTAGTGCAGGATGAATGTTGCTTTGTTGATGAAGATGCATTACATTGGGACAATGTTTTTCTTCTGCCACCAAGTAGTGAGAATAATGGTGATAATCCTATTCATGATGTTGATCATGTGAATCATCCTTGTGAGGATAAAGGTGTGATTTATCAAGAGAAATCAAACTTGATAAACCCGAGTAACCTGATATATGAGTATGTTTCAATGGCCTTGGCTGATGTAAGTGAAAGTAAGTATAGTTGCTTTTCTTTTGATATGCAAGAATGCATTAAAGATGAGCTGGATGATTGCAGCCAGGAAGTGCAGGTATCGATTTCTTGTCCTCTTTCATATGTTTCAATCCATGATGATTTTGATGATGCATGTTTTCCAAATAGTGAGTTTGTGGGGGAACATGTGAAGGAAGGCATTGGTGATGGTAAATCCAGAGTTGTTCTGCAATCTGTGCTTAACAGTGATTTCTATCATCATGCATGTGGAAAAAGTTTCAGACCTTTGTTTGATTTTGTGAGCAGAAACCAAGTTTTTGATAGAGAAAAGGATGGCACTCCTTTGGCATCCTGATGTTGCTTCTGTATGTCCTGTGTAATACTGTCAGGTGCCAGGTTTTTGTGAGGGGCCAGTCTATGAATTTTTGGGTTTTAAGGTGGGGAGAGGGCCTAATTGTTTTGTTTGGGTTGGTCTGATCTCCCAGTGACTCTAAATCCTTGCCATGCTTGCAGGAGGCATGCATCCCCAACTAGAGCCACTGTTAGGCCTTTTTTCTGTTAGCAAAATTCTTGTGAAATTCACCTGTTCGCTGCAATATTTTTGTTAAATGTCCTGCCTTGTGCTCTTTATTGTTGTCACCTTGCTTCAGTCCAAACTGCATCTCCTAATGTGCAAAACCCAGAAAGTTATTAAAATTTTGGGGTCCGCGGGAAGCAAACTTTAAATTCTGCCATAGTGTCGAAAACCCACAGTAGTTTCAAAAATCCATGTTGTTTTTTACCTTTTTGGCATGCATGAAAACCCTCGATATTTTTGGCTTCCTTGTTTACCTTTGTGTCATGTTGAAAATTCTGTGTGTTTTCGATCTTTCACCGAAAACATTGTGTATTTTTGACCTTGCATGTCTTCTTTTCTGCCAGCTCTCCTTGTTCTCTATCTTAACTGCGCATGTCTGACTAGATGGTGGGTCCAGACTCTTCCTGATTGGCTCTCGCATGGCCGTATGTCAAATTTTTTTGACATGCGATCATGCGACCGCTTGCCACCTAGCCATGTGGGTCCTAGTTTTATTTAGCGGCTTGCAATCTACTTTGCCTTAGTGCGCAAGCAAGATGTGTGGTGGGACTTGGTTTTCAGATTGGGTAGAGGGTCCTAACGTGTCGGAGCATCAACGGTTGTCGTTAAAGCATGAAGGATTTGTAAAGGCTATGCCCTTTTGCGACAACCGTCCAATCCTCTACAGGTAAAGCAGTTCTGTGGTCCCAGGGGTGGTGATGTGGTGGCTTTGGGTTGGCTGTCGCATGATTGCATAGCCCAATTTTTGGCTATGCGATCATGCGACCAGTCGACACGTGTCCATGGTGGTGTGATGGTGTTTCGGCGGTGGGCTCGGGAGATGTAGAGAAGGTGATGATGTGGCAGCCTATGATTGGCTGTCGCATGATCGCATAGCCCACTTTTTGGCTATGCAATCATGCGATCACTTGCCACATGTCCTTGGGGCCCGTTGGTGGATGGTGATGTGCTGTGTTCCATTTGGTGCTGGTGTGCCAAGTGGCCAAGGGTTTGCAGGTGGGTCTTGTGGCAGGTGTGACTCGGTGGTTGCAGTAAGTAGTGGCGTGACACGTGGCATATGGTAGGCTCAAGTTTAAGGAGTGGCGGTTGTTGGCAGAACCCAGGCATTGTGTTCACGGGTTGTCACAACTTCACATAACCCATTTTTGGGTTATGCGATCATGTATGCGACTAACTGCCTGGCTTGGCGGTGGCGGTGGCGGTTGCAGCAAGGTAGAGGTTAGCGGGTTGTCGCATGTTCGCATAGCTCGTCTCTGGGCTATGCGATCGTGTGACTAACCACTGGACTTCGCAGTTGCGGAATTCTAAGGTGGGTCTGTGTGCCAGTCTTGTCGAGATGTCTGAGTTTGATTGGTAGCTCTGGGTGATATGGCGAAAGACTTTGCAAAAGGGTTTTGGATTGACCATTGACTGCGGGTAAGATCATGCGACCAGGCATAAAGTGACACCATTTTTTTGTGGCCGTGAATTTCATGACAGCGCGATTGCGCGATTGAGGGAAAATGGTTAAGAAACTTAAAGCCCACGAATGCATGGTGACCATTTATTTTCAAATTTGGATTTGCAGTGGTAGGAGATACCCAAAATTTATGGATTTCTGGCCGTTTCTTGGTGTAGTGGGTGAAGGTTATGCCCTAGCTGTCTATAGCTTGTTGCAACCTATTTTGGGTTCCCATGGGAGCTAGTGGTATAAAGTATTGAATTTTTGACTTGTTCAAGGTTCCATTCTTTTGGTTCCTATGGGAAGTAGTGAGTTCTATCGCATTGTAGGAGGCTGAATAGAATTTATTTGCATCGTTTGCAGGTTATTGAAGTGGTAGTCTCATTTCTGATATAAGCATGTGCAAGATTCATCATACTTAATATAATTGTTTCATGTTTCAAAGTCTCTCCTTGGTGTTAGTCTTATGAGTTTTGGATTTTTTGATCCATTGTATTGGGTTGCCTCTGTATGTGTTTTAGTCCTTAGTTCTTGATCTAGGATCAAGTGAAAGATACTTTGGATACGGCATAGATTCATTTGACTTGTCTGCAGAAAGATTCTTTAAGTAGTGGGTGGGCAGAAACAGTTGTGTTTATGGCTATAAATCTTTGATAGTAGTTGGTTCATGTCCTATATTTGTTTTTGAGTGCTGCCCAATGGATAATGGCACTAATCAAGGAATAGTACATTTAGTTGAGTTCAGTGTTTGATGGGCTTGGGCTATTTTTTGCATCTTTATATCAATACCATTTTTCATGTTGGTGGTAGCAGTAAGAGTTCCTTTCTAGTCTTCAAACTCATTTTGTGCAAATAGGGCTGTTTGTATATGAATTGGCTTCATTGGGGTACAGGTTACCTGATGGGGTTTGATGGCTATTCCACACTAATCTGTCTGCAAGCCTTTTATTCACCAAAGGGATGGCATGAGTGTGCAGATAAGGCAATACCCACCTGAGTGAATGTGGAGCTCAAATAAGAAGGAGGATTTCTCTTTATCCTCATCTATTGGTTTGTTTTTCTTGTCAAGCTTGAGTGTCTAACCAGTGTTTTAAGCCCAACTATTTGATTCAAGTTTGGTCCTGCAAGGAAAAGAGCCAACACTATGATAGATGTGAACACCTAATAACCTTGTTTATTCATGGAAAAATTAGATTCTCATGCTGTTAATATATTTCAGTTTTCATGCATCAAATCTGCATGCAAATATAATATTTACTTCTAGTTGTTAAAAAACTTCACGCTCTTTACACTTCTACTTTCCCTTTTTAAACTTTTATGCACTACATTTGTATTTAAAAGATCCTCACGCAAGTAAAACCTATACAACTTTCATCCATTAGACCCATATTGGTGCATTCAAAAAAGGATATAATATTAATAGATTGATATAATGAGGTTTGTACTGGAGTTTTCAACCATGAAAAGCCAGAATCTGTGAAGAAACAAAAAAATTAGAAAAATGATGGAATCGCAATTTCAACTACTCATTCCAACACAAGAATACAAACTGTTGTGTCTATTAGATCTAGTATTTTGTTACAATATTATGATAATATTGTAACAAAAAGTTACATAGCTCAAAACATCTGCATGAAGATATGTACAGAAGAACTTTATAGATCTAAACAGTAATGTTCATTTTGATCTTTCTCATCTCCTTAAAAATGTACATGAAATTCAAACTTGTTAAAATTCTCGGTTACAGTAGGCATGTTGTGCGCAAAACATGAAGTGAAGCAACACTGACAACCCTAAGACAATTTCATCTTTTCAAACTTAAAAAAGAATCCTCCTCATCACTGGGTTCTTTGCATTTACGGATCATTTCAAAACCACTAGCTGTCCAACTAGAGATAAATCGATGGTGCCGCAGCATCCAGCGGGGCAAGTTGTAGTAACCCTACCAAAGAATACTGGGAAGAAGCTTTAGATTACTTAAAAATAAGCAGATAGTAAACCATAGAAACCCTAACTAGCAGCAAGTTGAGCAATGGCAAGAGAAGAGTCTCCTCCCTATATTTATGACACTCTTTCACCTCTGCTAGTCCAGGATGATCTCTCCAATGAATCGGTTTTTGGAGAAATTTTGCTTGAAGAAGCCCCCAATACTTCTTCAATACTCTCTTAAAGGAGTTAAATTGAGAGAAGCTCTCACACTATACAAAAATGAGAACTTACAAATAAATAAAAATTGAATGTGACAATTTTAAAAGATGTTGTGTATACCTGCAGTTCATAAAAAGAAAAAACTTTACAGTTAACTGGAAAAATTTTGCTTCAAGAAGCCCCCAATATTCTCTTAAAGGAGTTAAATTGAGAGCAGCTCTCACACTATACAGAAATGAGAACTTACAAATAAATAAAAATTGAATGTGACTGCGTATACCTGCAGTTCATAAAAATGAAAAAACTTTACAGTTAACTGTAATATTTGGAACGATGAGAAAAGGAAAAGAAACTAAACAAAGCTACTAATAATACATGTATGCAGCTTATTAAACAAAAACAATAAAAGACTGGAGCTGCATGATGGGGACACTCTGACGTTGGTCATCTCCGAACACTAAAATTCATTAATGAAACAAGTTCATAGAAGGAAAAAAGAAAGGAATATGTTGCACTATTTCAAAAGAATATGTTGTACTATTCTAAAAGAATTCAACTTATAATATTATAATTATACACTTATAAGTGAACCACAATTATACTAGTTATATTTGAATACACAATGAACTATCAAATAATATCCTTTAAATAGTTATAAACACCACCTTAAGAAAGTCAATTATAAAGAAGGAAGAGGTGAAGTCAAACGGATTATTATTATGTTTTTAATTTCGCTTTTTTTTCTTATTATTAATGGGGGACTCTCAACATTATAGTTGATTTTATTTTTAAAAACTAAAACATGAAATAGTTTTATTTTTTAATATTTATTTAGCATTAAATATTAATATTTATTTAGTTTTAAATATTAATGATATTGAGGTAGTATTTCATCATATTAATTATTTAAAGATTGGAAACTTATGATTTTGTGAGAATCTAACTATTTAGTTTTTTAGTCAAATTTAATCACTCGTGTTTCATAAGAGAATACATTTGTCATGAGAATAAATGGAACACAAGGCACTCATTGAATCTAGGTGATGTTCAGTGAATCTACTTGTGAAACTTTTTTTGAATAGTAGAGCAATATCACAATTTGACATGATGTAGAAAATAGTTCTACTTAGACATTTTCATACATTAATATTTTTTAGGACTGTTTTTAAAATGAAATTTATGTACAATATTTATTTACAATTTTAAGTAATTTTAAAATTTAAAATTCTAATTAAATCAAATGGTTATCAACTAATTATTAAAATATAAATTTTTGTGATAAAAAATAATGGCAATCAAAATTGTTGTGCACGTTTTATTATTCTATTAAAATATTTTATAGATAAATATGATGATATATCCTTCTATTATTAATTGAAATATATTTGTCTCATGATTACTATCCTGAGATTACTCCAAACTTAAATTATTTGAAAAATTAAATTACAATCTTTATCTCATTTTTACTACCCTAAGTTTCATTCTAGCATGTCTTTTATTGTAAAATGCTCAAGATTGATTTTGAAGAAAATAGATATCACATATCACAACACGATATTAATTAGAGTTGAACCAAGTTCCAACAAATAATTTGCAGTATCATTCAACTTATCTCCACTATGACACATCCTCAAAAGTCAGATATAATCTTGAGACCTCATATTAACAATTTGAAACTTTATTCTAGGCTATCTTTATAATCAGACATTTCTAAAAATTAATTGTAATCTTGAAGTCTCACAATCACTACCCTAATTTTTATTTCCCCTAACTTAATATTTTCACATTTCCAAAAAAAAGGAATTATTGAATTGTAATCTTTAAGGGCCTGTTTATTTGATGTAATTAGATTGTAATTCGGATTGTCAAATCCTAGAATTGACATTTTCGATGTTCGTGTTCAAAATATAAAAACTGAAAATTTAGAAATGCATATGCAAACAATATTTTCCATCTTCTTATTATGAATTTCAGGTGAACCAAATGGTTCCAGCAACCAAATGGATGCCTAAAACTCATATTTAATACCCTATAATTTCTTCCAATCTGTATATTCGTCATTCCACATTTCTAAAACCAACTTATCTTGATCATCTTCTAATTTCATGTTCACTACCCTAATTTTTAATCTAACCTATCCTCACTATGATACATTCTCAAAACCAGCTTGTTCTCATCATCACACTTTCCAAAAACTAATTACTATTCTTTAGATCTTACATTCACTACCATAATTTTAGTTTCACCTTTCTTAATCATCATACATTTCTAAAATCTAATTATAATATTTCAATCTCATATTTGAAACCCTAATTACTATTCCAACCTATCCACATCATTGTTCATTCCAAAAACCAACGTATCCTCATGATGACACATTCCCAAAACTAACTTATCTTCATCATCACAATTTTAGGAACAAAGTATCCTTACATCTCATACTTACTACCCTAATTTAAATATGCAGACATGAGATTGACCAATGAACACATCGGTGCATGTACTCTACCTCATGAAAAATACAGTAACGAATAAGGTTGTTATGCGTTTACCTGCATAACAATCTTGCACAAACATTCTTGGTTCAGCAATTATATGTTTATAAAAGTAGATAATAAAAATAAAAATGGGTTCTTGCCTAATCCATGACATCATTATAAAGATAGAAGTATATTTTTTTTAATAGAAATTATTGTTAAAATTTTATTTTTTTAACAAAGGATATTTCAATTGTTTAAATTTATAGCTGATTTTTTTTGTGGAATGACAAAGAAGGCCTTCTCTCCAACATGTTATAGAACACTATAAAGTTCTCCTTAAAAAAAAATCTAAATTTAGAAAAACATTAGATTTAGAAAGATGAGAAACTTTACAAATCAAATGGCAAAAGACATTGTTTAATAGAAGTAGACAATAGAGCTAAAATTGAATTCAGTTATAATCTATAATATCATTATACATATAAGAAATCTATTTTTCTTACATAATAATCTTACAACTTCTCCTGATACAACAAGCATATGTTTATAAAAATAGATAATAGCAATGAAAATAGATTCTTTTGTAATCTATAATATCATTATAAACTTAAAGACAATATTTTTCTTGTGTAACTATTTTTTATTCAACAGATATTTGCTTATAAAAATAGACAGTAGAAATGAAAACACATTCAATAATCAGCATATCATTATAAAGATAAATAAATCTTTATATAAACATGATATAAAAGTTTAACAATATAGAATTATTTTTGAAAGAAATATTTTTCAACATGAAATATTTCAAACTGTTTGAAAATAGATTCTTTAAAAATCACGAAATGTTATGAAATCTTTGTATAAACATAGCACTAAAGTTTAACAATATAGAATTATCCTTAAAAAAAAAATTTTCAACATGAAATATTTTAGCTGTTTGAAATTCAAACTTGGTTTGCTTCCCGTGATGGCAAAGAAGGCCTTTTCTCCACCATTTTATAAAACAGTGTAAAGTTCTCCTGCAAAGAAATCCAATTTTAGAAATATTTAGATTTCGAAAAATAGAAAATTCACAAATGAATTGGCAAGGCAAGAGACATTGTTTAACCACCTTTGTAACACGAGTCCATGTATGTGGATCAAAAGAAACATATGACCCCTTCTCATACGTATTTCCCTTGATTTGAGGCTCATCCCTGCCACTGCGGATTAACCATACACGAAGGTTTTTATGGTAGAGCCACCCTCTGTCATACCTGAGATCACATTTAACCAGGGTCAAATCACTACCTGAAATATAATAATGTCAAATTATGCTCAACTAAGATTTTAAATAAAAACATGAAACTAGAGGAAGAAATTTACAACTCGTTCGCCGCAAGAAGCTGAGCCTCATCATTTGGTGTACTGTAAAAAATGTAGAAAAGTGTGTCCTCTTCAAGAGTAGCCATATAGCGTGGCTGCAAGCATTAAAAATGTAGACATTGGGTTAGCAACATTGTTCAGCAAATGGAGACATTCAGTTAGCAACAGTGAACAATGTGATGTCTAATGGATGTGATAGAGTTCAGCAAATTAGGTTGTAAACATATTTTAAGGTTATTTATGGTATAAAATGATAGATAAATTGTGTTGTTGTAGGTATTATCATTTATGTTCAAATTTCTTCATGGTAAATGTATTCAGAATCTTCAATTTCTTTTTAAAAAAATTAACATCTCTCTATTTTGATATAAATAAGCATTCTAAGCATTTACTACTTAGTAAAGAAATTGGAAAAAGAAAACAAATTGCAATAGAAATAAATATATAGATATTTATTTTATTGATTCAATAAATCACAAAAACTTATTGATCATATGATCATAGATCAACTAATCAAAATAATCACAAGTAAAGACTTCATTAAATCTTACTTCTTTATAAAATAGTCTCAGCCAAACCAAAGAACAGTAAAACTGAATAATCTCATTCGTATTCATACAAAATTGGGGATCAAACAATTCATTTTTATCATCGTGCAATTCATGCAAGACTGCACAAGCAGTTCTCCTCATGGGAAATGGAAGAGAATATAAACATTTCCAACATTTAGATCATTCATTTGAAATAATCCTAACTTCTCCTATAGGACCCACCTATTAGAGTGTTTTTAGATAAGCTATATAAGTAATTCAAAGTTTAAAGTGTTTTCGTTTAAACTTGTTACATGCTTGTGTTTGTGCATGGGTTGGCATATATCAGCTTCTGTACAAATATGTTTGGTGGTTTGAACCACCAAAATTAACACAATATGTTCATGAAAGGAGATGAGGTCATTATATCATGATCCTATCAATTCATAACCAGAATCAGAAAACATTAAATTATCAAATACCAGCAGTCCAAAATCCGATTATCTTCTCCAATAGGAGTCACCTAGCAGTGTTCTTTTAGATGAGCTACATAATCAAGTCAAAAGTTAGAGTGTGTTGTTTAAACCTGAATTCCTGTAGGTCTTTTATCCCTGCAGGCTCTAGTTGAGCCAAATTATGCTTAAGAGATTAAAGCTTCCTTTGTAAAAGTATGTTTGATGGTTTCAACCATGAGTGTTAATAAAACATATTCATGCAAGGAGATAAGGTCCTCAAATCATGACCCTTTGGATTCATAAGATCCATAAAAATGCATTGAATACTCAAAAAGAAAAATATTGAGGAGCTTGAGGCACAAATTGCTTCTACTTTACATGAAGACACAAACATGGGTCTTAATGTAAACAAGGACCAATATTTTGCTTCTATGCAAATGGATATTCATTAATGTCAATAACGATTCATTATATATTTTATGAATTTATTTATCATGACATTTTTGTTTAAAATTTATAGATTTGATTTTGTGAGTATTTTTCTATAAGCATTCAAATCATATTTTATGATCCATCATCATAATGAAGAAAATTAACAAAGAGGTAAATGAATGGATTCATCCGGAAAGTTGATGACAAAATACAATCAAATTGAAAAATTTTAGACTACTATAATACACTAAACAAATTTTATATCTGATATAATACTATACAATTTTTGCCTATGCAAATGTACAAAATTATTATTAGCTATTAGATCATTTGATATATGATTTATCACCATAGAGATTGTTCAAACAAATCTTTGAATTTCTCTATAAACATTCCAGATCAATCCATGATCCCTTGTCAACTAATGATAATAAAGAAAGAGATGAAAAAAGGCAATTCATAGTTCAATCTAAATGGTTGATGAGAAAAAGAATCAAATCCAAAAACTCCAAGATATCATAATAGACTCTAGAAATATAAAACTTTACCATTTTTTATATATACAAATTTACAAAATTATTATTAGCAAAATGATTATTAGCAAATTGTGTCACTCCTTGCTCACAGGTTCCGCTATTGAAGTCAATAGGGATGAGAACCGTGAATTTGTGGCCTCACTCGTTCTTAGCTCCAGTCAAAAGTGAATATTATAGATAAAAGAAAATGATCATTATTTACCATTTGATATAAAACTAGAACACAAAGACTGTTTACAACCAAGCTTCAAAATTTAAGTGAAGAAAACATTAAGCAGTCTTAATATAAACAATAAAAAATATTTTGTTTCTATATAAACAACTTTTCATAAATATTAAAAATGTTAATTTTTGTCAATAAAATTATATCATATTTTAGTTTTAAATTTCTAAATTTATTCTATAAATATTTATATTAACATTTTATAAGTTTGTGCATTGATGTCTTTTGGGCCTTTTATGTTGCTTGGTTTCTTCTCTTATCTGGGGAGACTCGCCTCTCTTTGGGGATTCTCAAAGAATGCCTTCAGCGGTACTATTCTTTTGGTGGTTTCTAGTGGCTCGGTTCAGACTTCTGCAATCTGGAATCAGATGGTGGTGTTTATGTGGGTATATACTGTCTGAGTTGCTCTTTTACAAAAGGGATCCTTTTCTATGGAGGTGAAAAGAGGTATGACAGCATTGCAGGAGATCCTTGTCTAAATTTTCTATTATAGGGTTGTTTTAGGTTCCTTCTTATTCTTCTTCTTCTTATCTCTCAAAGCTTTTTAGATTATTTCTCTCTTTCCTATTAAAGATTTTGAGATCCCTCTCAAAATCTGAAATGTTCTACTATCTTTGGACACCTCTTCCTAGGCTTCTCTTTTGTCCAAAGTGTCTTTGAGGAAAGTGGGTTGTTTGATACCCCCTAAAAACTAGTGTTATTTTTGGTCTTGATGGCCTTCTTCTTTAGCTAAATATATCTCTACTCTAGCTGGTTTGGCCAGCAATAGGATATGGGAAGCCTCTGAAAACCCTTTGTGTGACTCCAAGTTCTTTGACCAGCTCATTTCCATGTTAAGGTTTCATTTGGAAATCTGGTTGGCATGGCTTGGTTCTTCGCAAAACTCTTTTGTTGAAAAAGATGTAACCTCTGGAAGGGCCGAGTTCTCTTTGCACGGTTGAAAAGCATCTGCCTTCTGACTTGATGTTACATTTATTATTGAATTCACGTTCTATTCCTTTTGAATTAATCAAAATATTTTAATCATATTCTATGAAGAAAATCAAATAAAAAATAATAGATCATAACTGAAAGTATTATAAACAAATTCAGAAATTCCAAGCTACCATAATGGATTTATAGAACCAATCTTCACAATTAATGAAAATAATAAACACGAAATGATTTCAAACTTACATTTAATCTTGGAGCTTGGTGAAGATAACAGCTTGGCAGCTTGTATTGCGGTGGAGGATTTGGAACTCTCGCAGACCAAGGAAAGTTATGTGTACAGTACATATTATCATACAAATCAAATGTTTCCTTGTCCCTACCAACGGCTAAAACATTGACATTAGAGTCACTGCCATTCAGAACATCTGCCAAACCTCGCAATCCAAAGCGATAAGAATCAGCTTCAACTTCATCTTTACTAGAACTACTTCCACCAACTTTATCATCTGATTTGGGCTGCAAGGTATGAATAGGCTGATTGTAATGATGTGACCCCGCTGTGTTTATGCTACCCGCCGTCTGCACTGTATTGTTAGGAATGACCTATTCATCACATATCTAAATTGGTTAACAGATTATACACTGCCTCTTCCTTACAAACAATAACACTATGGAGTAGAATATAATGACGTCTAACTTACAGTGATGGCATTGAGTGGAATATAATGAGGTATAACTTACAGTGATGGTATGGAATGGATTATAATGACCTATAATTTAAGGTGGTCATATGGGGTGGAATATAATTGGATATAATTTATATTAATGGTATAGAAAGAAATATAATGACAAGAGTATATTAAAAAAATATTATAGATTATTTAAAAAAAAATAAAGATGTATAAATTACCTGAGTGTAGAGTGGAAGAGTCTGATTGTAGATTGGAAGACTGGCATAAGGATGTGGTAATAAAGGAGGTGGTTGTAAAGTAAGAAGATAAGCTATGTTGGCACTATAATTATTGTATAGTGGCCCACTTGTAACTCCTGGGCTCTCCATGGCATACACAGTCCCTGGTAAGGGAATTCCTTGTGCAAGTCTTCTATTCTGCAACAAACACTCAAGTTTTGTTTAGTATTTAGAGTACAAAGTATTTATTCATGAGTTTAATGTTTGGATTATTATATTTTAAATACTTTTTAATATGTTGATTTGAAGTTTTAGTATGTTTTGTTTTATTGGTTTTGTTGAATTTTTTGAATTTAGTTGATATTTGTTTCTATCTAGAAATTTTTGTTGATATATTTTTTATAATTAAATTTTTTAATGAAATAATTATATTTCTTCAAGTCTATCAAATATGTAACGAAATACATTATTTATTTAATTTATTTTTAATTTAAGAAAGTATTTTCAGAAAAGGAACATTATTAAAAGAGGAAAGAATTATATTTTGATGGAGTAACAAAGAATTTAGAAATTTTTTATTATTTCATGAAAAAATAGGAAATTAAAAGTCTCTTTAAAATAACTAAAATTGCATAAAAAAGGCAATGAAAAGTCAAATCATTGAGAAGAAGGCAATAAATAGGGTTATAAGTGGAAGAGAAACACATAATAAATTTAGCATATATAATAAAAAATAGTGGCCAAAGAATCTCAAGAGACTCTTTGAAGAAAACTTCCTCGAAGATACCTTCAATTACTTATAAAGTTAAGGTTTTACCAAATTTTGTTAATTTCAAATCCAAAACCATAACAAATAGAGTATAGATAATGAGAAAAATAAAAAGTTGGCAAGATATAATAAATTTTAAGATAAAAGTACTATAAACTTTGAAGGAGGTGTAAGACGGAATTCATATTTAAATTTAGTATTCTATGATGATCTCCCTCAGTGCTTTTGAAATTGGAATTCTTACAATTTAATGTGGTTATTTTACAATTATGTATAAACATTCTTTAGTGATGTTTATAATGTATGACATGATAAGAATATATTATTTAGAAAATGTTTGTATTTCTAAATAGGTACTATATTAAACTATAATTTTAAACTTTTATTCATTTACTAAAAATGTTTGTATATTTCAATTATAAATAAAGTTTTAATTCTTCATTCTTAACATACTTGATTTTTTTTTAAAAAAAATTCTTCATAAATTACTTTATTTACTTTATTACATTGTTTCTAGATATCTACAAGTAATTTTAATAAAACCAGAATTCTTAAAACAAAACTTGTTTGAAGAAATTCAAGAGAAATATGTCTGAGATTATATTTTATTAAAAAGAAAATTTGGATTCAATTTCTTTAATCTTATCTATTATTATGAAAACATTACAAATTTTGTAACTTAAAAAAAAATATTACTACTTACAGTATGAAATCTGTCTGTCGGTAGAGCACTTTGATGGCGTTGGTATTGATAAGGGATATTCATTGGTGGACGAGGATTTCTTCCTGCAATTAACATTATAAAGAAAGTCTTATACAATCTACAAGAAGATTTTTTTTTTTTAAAATACAAGTTTTTTTGAGAATGAATGAACTGTTAAAAAATTGGATTGAGATCTAAGAAAAAATAAAACAAAATAATCTATTTAATGAACACTATATTATAATATTAAATATATTTAGATTAACGTCTTTCGTATTGCATGAATTGCAGCATAAAGAAGATCATTACGACCAGACACGTAGATAGAAGTTTAGCATATTATCTCAGAACTTATAACAATTCTCGCTACATTTATTATAAGACTGCGTTCTTATATTTCAATATTGAGATTTTTGTTTTTATATTTTTATTTTGTGTTATTCACATTAGGATTTAATATGGATAAAATGTTTAGTATAATTATATATTAATAGATCATTTATTTTTGTGTGAAGTACTTTTATTATTATACATTGAATTTATATTATATATTCACACTTTTTCTATTGTCTCAAAATAATTACTTTTGTTTTCTTATATCAATTCAAATGATTAGATTCTATGTAAATCAACATTAACTTCACTCTTCTAGGAAGTTTATAAGCATTACTTTGAAAAATCAAATATAAAAAGGTGGAGGTAAAGATATTACTATTATAATTTTATGATAATCCATTATTAGGGTCATAAATTTATTTACCTATCAAATCATTCTTTCTATGATAAAATTTTATCTATTGATTTATGTTGACATGCTTAGATTTTTTTGGCTGTACGTTTATATACCTACATTAATTGGGGACTCTCAACATTATAGTAGATTTTATTTTAAAAAACTAAAGAATAAAATAGTTTTATTTTTTAAATATTAATATTTACTTAGTGTTTTTAATTGCACGAAAAATAGGTTTCAAGGGGACCGGAAACCCCTTACAAGTCAAACAAGAAAGATAACAACATTAAGTTCACTGAAATGAAACCAGCAAAACAAACAAAAACTAGAAACCAGAGACCCGACCCAGCAACCATGAAACCCTAAAATCTAAGAACACGGAAATAGGGCAGCCCTAAGTTTCATTAAATTGCAATCTTTATCTCATTTTGGCTGCCCTAAGTTTCATTCTAGCACATCTTTTATTTTGTAATGCTCAAAATTGATTTCAAATAAAATAGACAATTCAAAGGGAACTCTAGAAAAAGAAATAAATTGAAGAGTAACACATATCACAACACATTATTAATTAGACTTGAACCGAGTTCCAAAAAATAATTTGCAGTGTCATTCAACTTATCTCCATTATGACACATCCTCAAAAGTCAGATATAATCTTGAGACCTCTATCTAAAACTTTATTCTAGCATATCTTCATAATCACACATTTCTAAAAATTAATTGCAATCTTCAAGTCTCACATTCACTACCCTAATTTTTATTTCACCTATCTTCATCTTTTCACATTTCCAAAAAAAATGGATTATTGAATTGTAATCTTTAAGGGCTGGTTTGTTTGGTGGAATTAGATTAGAATTGGCATTGTCAAATCTGGGAATTCCAACAACCAAACGGATCCTAAAACTCATATTTACTACCCTATATTTTCTTCCATCCTATATCTTGGTCATTGCACATTCCTAAAACCATCTTATCTTGATCATCTTCTAATTTCATATTCACTACCCTAATTTTTAATCTAACCTATCGTCACTATGATACATTCTCAAAACCAACTTTTTTTTAATTGTCACGATTTCCAAACACTAATTACTTTTCCTTAGATCTGATATTCACTACCCTAATTTTAATTTCTCTTACTTTTGAATATCATTGTTCATTCGAAAAACCAACCTATCCTCATCATGACACATTCCAGAAACCAACTTATCTTCATCATCACAATTTTACCAACAAATATCCTTACATCTCATACTTACTACCCTAATTTAAATCTCATACTCACTACCCTAATTTCAATCTCATACTTACTACCCTAATTTAAATCTACAAACATGAGATTGACAAATGAAAACATCGGTGCTGTACTCTACCGTCATGAAAAAGACAGTGACGAATAACATTACTTAAAATCATTTTCAACCAATATATTTATAACATGCCACTGTAAAAAAAAAAGCCCTCAGTAACAAGGACATTTCTCACATGGGCGCTAAGAATTAAGAAGGAAAATCATGCTCAAATTATTCTAACCATACTTCAAAAATATAGCGCCCGGATAGTTATTTTTTAAAATTTTTTTATGGTTTTTGACAAAATATGTAGATTGTGAAAAACAGATGCCGAAAATTTTACGAAAATCTATTATATTTTATATTTTTTAAAAGACATTTCTCCGCCTCTTCATTTCATTGTCTATTTTTTAGGTGGTGCAAAATGCTTTGCTTTCACACCCTATAAGTTTAAATCTATACTTGATATGATGATAAAAAAATCCTTTTTTATTTTTTTCCCTTTTACAACACTGTATCCTCTATCCTCTGATTCTTATATTATAAAACCATATGTACTAAATCCATATTCTGAGCAATAGAAAAAGCTAAGAGAAATGTAACAATACGAAAAAGAAGAAAACTCCATATCCACTAACTCGATATTCAGAGCAATAAAAAAAGCTAAGAGAAGTGTAAGAATATCCAAATGAAGAAAACTAACGAGCAATATTGGAGTTAATATCTCATGCCTGTATTTTGACCTCGACATTGCTGGAAAGATGCGTCAGGTCTGCGTGAAGCCATGTAATGTATGAACTACTTCCTTACAAAACCAACAAGTAGGTAATATCTGGAAGAAATCTCTTGATGCCCCAAGGTATGGCAAAAGGAAATGAATGGACGCGCTGCTGATGGGTAAGAGTATATAAAGGAATGCACTTCAAACAAGCGGCTATAAAGAGACCGATTCCAATTACCTTTCCTCACACATTCCAAGTCAATTAAATTTGAGTCTAGTGAGACTGCTGGGTATTGCTGGGTATTGGTTGACATTAATTAACATACATATATTAAATATTATATATAAATTATATGGTTGAAAATTAGTGGAAGTCGGCATCTGAGAATTGATGAAAATAGGATCTTGAAAAAGATTTATTTCCGCTTAATTTATATAAATATATATGACTCAAGTTTAATAAATAGATACCACGAGAATGAATATATATCTTATCCGTATATGTGTAGAGGCTTGCAACTTACCGTTGCGTTGTGGGGTGTTCCCACATTCAATATAATATTATAATAAATATATTATATAATATAACAAAAAATATTATAATATTCTATTTAATATAGTTTAATTATAATAATTAAAATATAAATAATATTAAAATATAATATTTAATCAATTATCTTTAATTATCTTATTACTATCAAAGGTTTTTGTAATGATAAATATTATGAGAGGGGTAGCTTAGCTTACAAGATGGTATTCAACCCATGGCCATTTAATTGACACATTCGTTTGCTAAGAAGAAAATAAATTTTCAAAAACACTAGTGCAATTAGAAAATGGAGTCAAATTATAGTTCTCCAAACCTAAATCAAGAGCTTTAGCAAATAGTTATTTTTCTTTACATTCTTAACATTGAAAACAATCTCCGCATTAATTGAATGGTTTGCAAAGATAACTTAGCTCATTGCAAATGGAATCAAATCATAGTTTTCTAAACTGCCATTCCCTAAATAATTCAAGAACTTTAGAAACCTATGGTTCTTCTTCACAGCCTCAAGATTGAAAACACCAACAATGAGACCACTTTTAGGATTAATTTTATAGTGAGAATAGTCTTCCTTGCCTCATTAACAATCCCAACATCAATGAGAAATTTGCAAAGATGATGGCTCTATGCATGAACTTGTTACTTGTGCCACATCATAAAGAAAATCTTGACCAACACATTATCATGTGTATGTCATCAGATTACATGTGTTAGTCACCAATAATTTGCTTAATCACTTTTTGGATACTTTCTTCCTCAACTCTAAAGAACCTACATAATTATTTCCCCAAGTTATCATCCTCACATTTATATATTATGCCTAAATGATTTCACCTAATATATTATGCCTAAATGCTTTCACCTACCCATGTACACTTATGCCCAACACTCATTAAAATATAATAAATTTACAGAAAATGGAGCCTAAGGGTGGTAGGATGGAACACACCACAAACCAAGCTCAACCTAGTAGGAAAGGAAACAACACACAACAAAGAAGCTTGCATCTAGCAGCTCAAAGACAAGTCTTATTAAATTTTGACATAACTCGGAGAAAATTAATTCTAATAACTTTGGGCATCTAAGCTACATCATCTCAAACCTAAATTGGCTTTTGATGGGATGAGTTATCTCATCAATATTTGGCTCTATGAGAAGTGATCTAAAACTACATTTGATTTAATATATGATGTTCGCATAAATGCAGTCATCCATCTCAACAATGTTTGTGAATGTGTACTACCTATAATTGCATGTGAATATACCATTGGATATTTTAATATATTTTAACTCACTTTTGTGAACAAAGGCCATAAATTTGGTCTACATTTGTGTTATTCACCTTTTTCCTCTAGATTTTTTGTTAACGTTTGTAGCTTCCATCCGATTAGTCTAACCTTAAGCATTTTCAATATCTCCTTCTTTAGATAAAATGAGAAGTATATGTTATGTGCATTATCATTATACATTTGATGATCTTATCAACTCGAGAATTCATTGAGATTCATTTTAGAATAATTGCTATTATTTTATAACCATCATAGTTATAATTCATAAATATCATAGTGTCACAACCCGTTTTATTAAACCATATTAGTTATATCCTAAAATTTAGGGGATGAGCTAGAACAGGAAATTATTCACTCAAAGTAGAAATAATTATGGCAGGCAAGAACTTTTAATTGACTCTTAATTTCTTCCTAAACTAGCGGCATGGAATCCCCATCTACAAATGTATTTGGAGAAAAATGAGAAGTTAGGGGAGGGGAATAAAGGGATAGATAGCACATGTTCAAATCCCAAGTATGAGTTGAGTGCTCGTCAACCTCGGTGTAATGGTTGTGTTAAAATTTTAATTGGAATTCATTGCATTCTTATCATGCCAAAGCATAACTAGATATGCTGATTCGGTATACTTCATTGAAATACCACGTCCATACTATCAGTGACAAAAAACTTTGTGACATAACGGTTGGGATAAAATAATATTTTGCTAGGTTCACATACCTACCTTCACATGACTCTCTTGCATTTTATTTTCCTAAAATGCCTTGTATGCTCTCCCTACTTTCCTTCGGACAAGCATAATAATGAAGTTCAAAACTCTCTCATGCATAGGATGGACATTATTCATGTTCATCTTCCCTACAATCTTTTGTTGTGATCCATGTCTTCACAAATAAAAAGTGGCATATTATGATTCCTCTAAGGTTGTCAATTAGGCCAAGGAGTCGGTAGAGATATAAGGAATGAATGATAAAGAGGGAGAGGCATCAGTCTTATTGAGGGGAAGATGAAACAAAATATACGGGGAGATGCCTAGCCATCATAACCATATTAATTTCTAACCCATCTTTTGTCACCGATGGGAAGGAAAAGAGAGGAGATAGGAGAGCTATGGTCTAGAGAATATGAGGAACGCCCATGTGGAGGCAGAGATGGAAGATTTAATGTTGGCCAAGGATGGGGAGATATACACTAAGAACAATGGAGTATGTAGGCGCCAAACAAAATGAGATATGAAGGAGACCGGTGGATTACGAGGAAAATGGAGAACGAAAAGATTTAAGAAAAGAAAATGATAAAATGGTAGAGTGTGTCTCATAGAAAGTAAATAGTGATAGAGAGGAAATAAGGAGGAAAGGATAGAACATAAAAGAGGAGACACAATGAAGAAAGTAGAAAGCATTGACTTCTTATCTACTAGGCTTTCTCCAGGATTATCCTGGTTTTCCTCTTTTTAAATATATTTCCCATTTAACCTTGCATTTATTTAGAATAATGATATGTTGAGAAATTTGAATCGGTCCTGAGCTGAAAATTTGAGTTCATTTTTTTTAAGTGTCTGGCAAGTTAAACTAATTTAAAACAATTCATACTGAAGAAAATTGTTTTTTTTTTTTTTTTTTTTTTTTTTTTTTCTGAATATTCAATAAAATAATAAAACTAGAGGTCCTTTAGAAAATTGGGATAAAACAATTAAGATTTGGGAGATTTGTTAAAAATTTAGAACCCAGTCAATGATTTGGATGTCGGTTTACCTTCACATCAAATCTTTGGTTGAAATTCGTAAACATGCTCGCTGATTACATATTGAAGCTGATACATGATGTAAATCTATTTCCTATAGCTTGGGCAATATTTGTTGACAGTCCATTTATATCTGTGACACGAACTATGTAGATTCCTGTAGCTTGGGAAATATTTGTTTATAGTCCATTTATATCTGTGACATGAACTATGTAAATTCCTGTAGATTGACAAAAATTGTCATTTCTTTCTTTCAAATCTATGACAGAAACTGTGTAAAATTCTTGTAGCATATAGTGTAAAGGAAAAAGGAAAAAATCTGTTTATATAAAAGAAGGGAGAAAATGGAATAAACATTTGTTTTTGGAAATAGTTGTTATCTTAGACCTAGCCACAAACACAAACAAAAATATTTTGAACAACCTTCGTATTGGACTTATGGATTAAAACTTAGAAAGACAAGCTAGTTGTTTTGTTATTTTATACTACGATAGGAACTTGATGAACTTCAGGTGCAATAATAGAGTGACTGTATAAAATACATGAAATAAGGTTTTACTTTATTTTATGATATTCTGAGGTTGAGTATTTGTGGCTATTTCAGAAAGAAGTGAATCCTGTTAGGAAAGGATAAACTTAGATTTTAAGTTGTTCTATGATTGATCCATGTTGAAAGGAGGAATCAAAA
Organism: Chamaecyparis obtusa; assembly: GCA_027943335.1. Taxonomy (NCBI): domain Eukaryota; kingdom Viridiplantae; phylum Streptophyta; class Pinopsida; order Cupressales; family Cupressaceae; genus Chamaecyparis; species Chamaecyparis obtusa. Next base: position 88,284 of record BSBK01003551.1, read on the forward strand.
GGTTATCTATTAGGTGGATAATTAATCATTTTAGGGGAGATTTTATTGCTGAAAATAGAGCAGCATAGAACAGCCTGTTAGGCCATTTTTCTGTCATAGCAAAAATCTTATGAGTATGGCCTATTTTCCTTGCAAGTGTTCTTCATTGCCTCCTGCCCTATGTTCTCCATGTTGTCACCTTGCTCTGGTCCAAATTTCACGTGCTAAGTCACCAGATCCAAAAAAATATTAAAGCTTTAAGGTCTGCGAGGAAACCAATTTTAAAAATCTGCCTAAGTGTCGAAAACCCATAGTGTATTTGAAAATCCATGATGTTTTCGACCTTTTTGCCCTGCATAAGCCCTCAATGTTTTCGCATCCTTGTTTACCTTTGTGTCAATGTCAAAAACCTTGTGTGTTTTTGATCCTTTGCTGTTGTGAAAACTTTGTGTGTTTTCGACCTCCCAGTTCCCTGTCTGCCGGCTTTCCTTAAGTGTGCAAGTGCGATGACAGGTGGGCTCAGGCCTTCAAAAGCTCTTCCTGATTGGCTATCACATGGCTGCATGTTAGACTTTTCTGACATGCAATCATGCGACTGCCTGCCACCTATCCGCGTGGTCCCAGCTCTTTGCATTTGTTTTGTTGTCTGGCGGTTACTTCTCATTCGGTGACCTGGCGACTAGCGGTTATCTTTGTTCTCTTTATTCTGGTGGTTAAATGGCTGGCATCTCACAACCTGGCGACTGTGTAGTCACATGATCGTTTCATTCCTGGTGGTTACCGACTAGCATCTGGCAACTTGGTTGGTGGTTTGTTTCTTGTAGTCACGTGATTGCGGAATGGTGGGCCCGTGTCTTCACACTATCAAAGGTGGTGATGTGGCAGCTAGGGGTGGGTTGTCGCATGGCTGCATGTCAGACTTTTCTGACATGTGATCATGCGACTGCTTGCCACGTGTCCCTGGGGCCCATTGGCAAGGTGGTTGTAGTTTGGTGGTCGTGCGAGGTGGTGATGTGGCATCTTCTGATTGGTCCATGTGGTGATGGTAAGATGTCTCAGTGGGGCTTGTGTTAATGATTTCAATCTATGATCGGCGTGCGATCGCAAGGAATATTCTTATCCCTTGCAATCATGCGCCCACCGTCTGATTTGATGCCGACGGGTTGGTTTGCAGTGGGCCCGAGTGATTCTGTGGAGTGGATGGCATGGTAGATCTAGTGGTTGGCGCATGATCTCATGGGAAGTGTCAGACCCCTTGTGATCATGTGCCTACCATTTGATTTCGAAGGGTTGTAGAGCGTGGGTCCTATGGCAGGTGACTCGATGGATGTAGCGAATGGCGATGTGACATGTGGCATATGGCGGGCCCAGGTCTATGGCGTGGCAACAGGTGACATCATGTGTCATGGTTGCAAAGTTAATGGCGGAGTGGATAAAGGTCTAGCAGTGCTGATAAATTTCCTTCTTGTCGTGTGTTGATGGGATTCAACTATAGTTAGGCCTTTCATTCCGCGACTGGGATATTGCGTTGTCGCCAGTTCACGAAATGAAACCCGAGGTGCTTGATGAGTTAGAGGATCTGAAGCCCAGGAAGATGAGAGACGGTCGGGACTTAATTGCCGATCTCCGATCGAATCAGGACCGCTGATGTGTTGCTGGCACCAAGACATAGCCGTTGGATTTCAAATTCAAATCTCAGAGATGTTTCCAATGACCAGGAAGGATTGGAATTGATGACAAAGGGGGCCAGAGTTGGTGAGATTGATCTTCTCCACCGTTCCGGTGTGGTCTAGGGTGCCATGAGTGATTGCAAGGATTTGTGCCATGTGGAGGAGGATAGTTTTTCTTGGCTTGAGGTGTTTTTGTAGTAAATTTTGTGACTCTTGGGTGAAACCCTAACCCTAGCCCTAGTTGTCCGTAGCTTGTTGCATTCTCTCTAAGAATTCCAAGGCAGCTAGTGGTATAAGTGGCAGGTTGTTCGATTTTGTAAGGGTTCCTTCTTCTGCATATTTTTTAGGAGAATTGGTTCCATGTGAAGGGTCTTTTTCCTGTAGATTTTCTCCTTCTCTCTGCATATAGGGTGTTCTTCTTTCTCTTGCTGGTTCAGAGAATACAGTGCATGTTGTAATAGATTTGTCTTATGTATGAGAAGTGAATATATTATTACTATTACCAAGCTATCTCCATTTGAATTTTGAGTCCATTAATCATACATCAAGGGTGTTTGATTTTTCTATTTACATTGCCTAAGTGTTTGCAAGTGGAGTTATCTTCGCAGAGGTAACTGGTTCAGGGTTAGTGTTTATGCATGTATGAGCTAAGATATCAAAGATAGGTCATGTTTGTCTTCCAGTGGATGCTGGTTAATATATTGTCCTTTCATAGGTCTCTTCTAAGGGGAGGGTTAAAATCCTTTGATGGATAATAGCATGCTTGAATGCACAGGTGGGTGTTAAGTTGAGGTTTGGTCATGGTGTGTGATTGATGTCAGGCATCAACACATTGAGCATATTGTGTTTTTATTTCATAGCTATCTATTGCAGTAGGGTATTTGACTCTGTAGCCCATTGGATAAGGCACTGGTCTATGAGAGACTTAGGGTATCTCAGGGTTCCCTTCAATCCATCTAAAATCATTTTCCTTTAAGTTCCACCCTTTCCCTTTCATGTTGTTAGGATAGGTCTCTGGTTTTCATACTCATTCCATGCAAGTAGGGCTATTACATAAGATCTTGGTTTCATTTGAGGTACAAGATACATATAAGGGTTTGAAAACCATTCCACAGTCAGTTACCTGGAGGCCTATAGTGTGACACAAGTTGTATGAGTCTGCAGATGAGGTATACCCGCCTGAGTGATGTGGAGCTCAAAGTGTAGAAGGATCTCTCTTTGATCCTTGTCATTTGGCCCTTTTTCCTATCAGATTGGGAGTGTTGAGTGAATGTGACACTAGCCCTATCAATCCTTATGTCAATCTAACCTTTGGGGAAAAAGATCACCAACAAGATGACGACTCTGCTAGGGAGAGTTTAGAACAGAGTCTGATATAAAAAACACACTTGAAAAATCTTCTCACTACGTGTTGAGTGGTGACTCTGAGTCTTTGTTTGGTTAGTGTTTTGTGGAAAAACATGATATATTTGCAATCCTGACAAGCAGTTATCCTGTGAGGTGTTTTGTGATTGTGGGTTTTGAAGAAGGTGCAGAGTTGAAGAGATTTTTCAGCTGATTCAGATTTGTCCTCTATAAAGAGGTGGCTACTCTACCAAGTTTGAAAGGTGATTTGGAGGAGACTTCATATCAGTATTTTGCAGAATTCACAACATCTATGGGTAATCCTTTTTCAAAGCAAGAACAGTCCCTGATTAGGTGAACAAGTCATTAGTGAAAAGGGAAAATTAATGATGAAAGTTTGATCATATTTCCAGATAGAAGCTTTGGTTATTGTAAGGAGTATCAAAAATATGTTGGGGTATAATGAAGACACTGGTTGCATTAGTTTGGATAAAGTGTTGTCATTGTAAGGAAACTCAGGTGCGAAAATAGCTTCCTACGCTAATCTCTATAGGAGAGTATTGTGCAAATTCTTATAAATCCTTACAATTTCAGATTCGTTAACTACTTTAACAAAGATATTGCAACCACATACCATACATACAGAAAAATAGAGAATGACACAATGATATACCCTGGGAAAAACCTTTTGGTAAAAAACCCCAGCACTCCAAAACCTGCACAATGTATTATCTTCAACACAAAGATTACAATACACTTGCAATGCAAGTTCTTTTAGGAAATGAGAGACAAAGCCAACAAGACTTAAATTTTGTTATATCTCTCCCATAGGAGCAGCATCATATATATAGAATCCTCTGGACCCAAAAATGGGCACAACCACCAAGACCCATGCACAAAGCCACATGTACACAATTGTTACATGCAATCCCAAGAATAGGCATCCATCCCTAGAATAGACTATGATAGCTTGTCATAGAATCCGCCAAAAATAATAGTCACAAGAGAAGTGTAAGAGAATCTATCATACCAACCTATTTTTGGCATATTCTCTTACACACACCAACCACTTCTTCTTGGGCGCCCAAATAGGCCCAAGTCATAAGATGCTCTTACACCTATCATAGCACATTCCTTAAATAGTTCTTACACGTCATAGGAATCCATCATGACCATTTCAATCATGATCTCCTTACGCACAAGATGATGACACACCAAGTGGAGTGACACATCAACATGCCAACTAGACATGTACACTCACACTTAATTACATTATTTGCAAAAAATACATTTACAAAACAAATAATAAGAATAGGAATTATCTAAGGTTGAGACACCTTATTCCTAACATTCTCCCACTTGTCGAACACCTTGTAAGAGCAACAGGAACATAACAGGAACTTTAACCGCTATAGGCCAAAAGGTCCATAGACTCCGAACACCATCTGAACTTCTCAGTGCCCACTGGTTTCATTAATGCATCTGCAACATTCTTCACAGTATCTACCTTCTCCAAATTTACCTTTCCATCTTCCACCATATCTCTCACAAAGTGAATCTGCACATCAATGTGCTTCGTTTTGGCATGGAAAGTTGGATTCTTTGCAAGGCAAATAGTACTCTGACTGTCACACCAAATAGTAATTTGTTTTGCATCAACACCAACATCAGAACATAATCTTCTAAGCCAAATGGCTTCTTTACAAGCATGAGTAGTAGCCATGTACTCAGCTTCTATAGTGGACAAAGAAACCACAGGTTGTCGCTTACTCATCCAATTGATGGCACCACCAAACATAGTGAACACATAAGCACTAGTGGATCTCCTGCTGTCAATATCACCTTCCCAATCTGAATCCAAAAAACCCACGAATACAAACTAAATGCGGAGATCCAGAAGAGTTACCATGATAACATATGGAGTAATCTAATGTACCCCTCAAATATCTGAATACTCGCTTAACTACATCCCAATGTACCCATCCAGGATTAGCCATAAACTGACTCAAGACTCCCACTGCTTGAGCAATGTCTGGTCTAGTACAGACCATAGCATACATAAGACTGCCAACTGCACTAGCATAAGGTACTCTACTCATGTCCTCCACCTCACTAGGAGATTTTGGACAATCATCTATAGATAACTTTGTTCCCACAGAAATAGGAACACATAGTGGTCTACAATCTACCATGCTGAACCTGTCCAACATAGACTTCACATACTTACTCTAACTCAACCAAAGTTTTCTGTTAGACCTGTCTCTACTGATTTCCATACCCAAGATGTACCTAGCTGCCCCAAGATCTTTCATCTCAAACTGTGCTGACAACTGAGATTTAAAATCAAAAATCATACCCTTACCCTTCCCAAACAGTATCATATCATCAACATATAATGCAACAATAAGAAGGCGATCATTTTCAACTCTAAAATAAACACAATGATCTAATTTTGATCTTACAAATCCAATTGACAACACAAAGGCATCAAACTTAAGGTACCACATCCTAGGAGATTGCTTCAAACCATATAGAGATTTCTTTAATCTGAAAACTAAGGATTCTTTACCTTTAACAATGTAGTGCTCAGGCTATGACATATAAATCTTTTCCTCCAAATCACCATGAAAGAAAGTTGTCTTCACATCCATCTGTTCTATCTCTAAATCATATGATGCAGCAAGAGATAACATAAATCTAATGGATGTCAACTTTTCAATAGGAGAGAATATTTCACCATAATCTATTCCCTCTACCTATGAATACCCCTTTGCAACCAATCTAGCTTTATACCTTTCAACACTGCCATCTGCACAGAATTTCTTCTTGAACACCCATTTACAGCCAACATATTTTCTCCCTTTAGGCAAAGGTACAAGGTCCCAAGTTTTGTTTTTCTCCAATGAAGCCATCTCATCATCCATAGCCTCAATCCAGGAACCTGCATCTTCCATGCCCAAAGCCTCTTTCATAGATCTAGGCTCATCAGTGTTAGTAATCAAAGCAAAGGCACAACTGGAATCTAACATAGAATAACCAAACCTTTTTGGTTGCTTTCTTTCTCTCGTGGATCTCCTCAAGGGCTGCAGTTGAGGTTGTTCTTCCTCTTCTTCTAAACTATCAGAGCTGCTAGAGCTCTCCTCATCATTAGGCCCAACATGGTCTCTCTGTTTAGTCTTCTCAGGGGTAGGAGGCAACTGAACAACATCTTTTTCCTTTTCTTTTTCATCTGGTTGTAGCACAATAGGAGAAGATGTTAGCTCTCTGAAAATAACATTTCTACTATACAACACCTTACTAGTCACGGGATCCCAAAGCTTGTATCCTTTCACACCAGCACTGTATCCGATGAAAATACATTTAACAGCTTTGTTTTCCAACTTAGATCTTTTCTCCTTTGGAACATGTGCATAAGCTTCACAACCAAAAACATGAAGACATCTAATTGAAAGCTTCTTACCAGACCACACCTCCATGGGTGTCTTACCAACAAGGGCTGATGTAGGAGATCTGTTAACCAGATAGCAAGCAGTGGCCACAGCTTCGGCCCAAAACCTTTGTTCTAAACCAGCTCCACTAAGCATACTCCTAGCCTTCTCCATCAGTGTCCTATTCATTCTCTCTGCAACTCCATTTTGCTATGGGGTATAAGGGGTTGTCTTATGCCTCTCAATACCTTGTTCTTTACAGAACTGTTCAAACTCTACTAAGCAAAACTCACCACCATTGTCAATTCTCACACACTTAATCTTCTTACTAGTCTGATTCTCTACAAGAGCTTTAAATTCCTTGAACCAACTAAAGACATGTGTCTTACTTTTAAGGAAATAAATCCACATCCTTCTACTGTAATCATCTATGAAAGATACAAAAAATACAGACTTGGAGATTGAAGGAACTTTTACAGGACCAAATACATCAGAATGAATAAGATCCAAAACATCAGAAGATTTGTGAGAACTAGAGTAAAATTGAACACGATTTTGTTTACCATAGACACAATGTTTGCAAAATTTGAACTCGAGATTGCAATCATTTAACCCCTCAATGAGATTTTTATTTTTCAGGGTTCTGAGACCCTTTTCACCAATGTGGCCAAATCTCATATGCCACAACATTGTCTTTTCTACAGGAAGCTTACCTTCCAAAGTATTTGCACTACCATCGGAACCAATAGCCACAGACTTCTTCAATGCTTGTTTAGAGGGTGAGGATGAAGAACTATTACATAGAGGAATACATGCATCTAGCTGAAATAAGGTACCTCTCCTAGTACCCCTTGCAAGCACTATTGATCCTCTCATCATCTTGCATCCTTCTTTTGAAAAAACAACTTGCACACCTACATCATTTAGCATACTTACAGATAATAGGTTTCGTGCCAAACCCAGAATGTGTATAACTCTGTTGATTCCCTTTACTCGTCCATCAAGAAATTTGATAGTGACCCTTCCACGTCCAACTATCTTTAGGTGAGAATCACCACCCAAGTACACCTTTCCACCATCGAACTCTTCATATTTTGAGAACCAGTTTCGATGAGAGGTCATGTGAAAAGATGCACCCGAGTCAACCAACTACACATCATCAAATGCATGGGCTGCCAAAGCTGCGATGAATGCATCGCCATCTTCTTGAGATCTTTTTGAAGCTGAATCTGAACCTTTCTTCTTCTTCTTCGGCTCTTTGCAGTCTTTACGAAAGTGCCCAGATTTATCACAGTTCCAACATTTTGCCTTGGACTTATTGGAAGTCTTTGACTTCCCATGGGATTTGGATCTACCCTTATTGTCAGACTTATTGTCATTTTTCTTCCCTCTTTTAGTGGATCTCCCACGAATAGCAAGGGCTTTTTTTCTAAAACGGAAGTCTTTCTCCACATCTCCTCTGATAGCAATGAAGACACCACATCATCCATTTTGAAGGTGACTAAAGTGCTTCCAAGAGACATCAGAAGATGGTCCCATGAATCCGGTAAAGAACACAAAAGTGTGTAGCAATGATCCTCCTCCTCTAACTTGACACCAGCTGATGTCAATTGTGCAGCCAGCAGATTAAATGCATTTAAATGATCCGTTAAGGATCCACCTTCCTCCATTCATAGAGAGTACAACTTCTTCCTCAAGAACAACTTGTTCACCAGAGATTTGGCCTAATACACGGTCGCAAGTCTTTCCCACAAACTATTTGTAGTTTTCTCATCTAGAACATTTAGAAGGACTACATCGGTTAAACAGAGTCTTATGCGACCCTTAGCTTTACGGTCTTTGATATCCCAATCTGCTTGAGCTATAGTTGTTGGTCTTGTAGCACTTGAAGTTGCTTCCCATAGGTCACGATCTTCCAACATGTCTTCCATCTTGAGTTTCCACAACTCAAAATTAGTGCCATTAAATTTCTCCACCTCCATTCTTCCATATGATGAACTTGCCATCTCAATCTAAAATAAGATTCAGAATGCTCTGCAAAAAACTCCCACTCAAACTTGAGATTAGCTCAAAAAACCCTACCCAACAACTAGGATCAAAAGTTGATCAAGCTCTGATACCACTTGTAAGGAAACTCAGGTGCAAAAATAGCTTCCTACGCTAATCTCTATAGGAGAGTATTGTGCAAATTCTTATAAATCCTTACAATTTCAGATTCGTTAACTACTTTAACAAAGATATTGCAACCACATACCATACATACAGAAAAATAGAGAATGACACAATGATATACCCTGGGGAAAACCTTTCGGTAAAAAACCCCAACACTCCAAAACCTACACAATGTATTATCTTCAACACAAAGATTACAATACACTTGCAATGCAAGTTCTTTCAGGAAATGAGAGACAAAGCCAACAAGACTTAAATTTTGTTATATCTCTCCCATAGGAGCAACATCATATATATAAACTCCTCTGGACCCAAAAATGGGCACAACCACCAAGACCCATGCACAAAGCCACATGTACACAGTTGTTACATGCAATCCCAAGAATATGCATCCATCCCTAGAATAGACTATGACAGCTTGTCATAGAATCCACCAAAAATAACGGTTACAAAAGAAGTGTAAGAGAATCTGTTATACCAACCTATTTTTGGCATATTCTCTTACACACACCAACCACTTCTTCTTGGGCACCCAAATAGGCCCAAGTCATAAGATGCTCTTACACCTGTCATAGCACATTCCTTAAATAGTTATTACGCATCATAGGAATCCATCATGGCCATTTCAATCATGATCTCCTTACGCACAAGATGCCGACACATCAAGTGGATTGACACATCAACATGCCAACTAGACATGTACACTCACACTTAATTACATTATTTGCAAAAAATACATTTACAAAACAAATAATAAGAATAGGAATTATCCAAGGTTGAGACACCTTATTCCTAACAGTCATGAGACTAGGCAGTGTTGTTTTGTCAATGTTTTAAAATGGAGTTTCTAGTTTTGACAGATCAAGTTGATGTTTCTAGGTCTGAAGGTTCTTTGTCAGTTTCTAGAAATGTTAATAGAGAAAGAGAGATTTATTTGATGAGTCAAAAAATTCAGCAGACTTGCATAAAGATTCCAAGGTGTGCAATAGGAGAAAGAAAAAATGAGTCATCCCTTTCATACTATAAGCAATTTCTTATAGCTTGTGATGAACTTTTGGTGGGTATTGAGCTTCAAGATTCTCAATATGCTAAAATGTTTTTAGAGCTTGGTGTGCCTGAGTCAATCAGTTGGTCTGCATCTATTAGAAATGAAGCATTAGAAAATATTAAAGAATGTGTTAGGCCATTTTTCTGTCATAGCAAAAATCTTTTGAAAATGGCCTCCTCCTTGCAAATGTTTCTTGGTTTGTGCCCTGCCGTGTGTTCCTTGTGTTGTCACCTTGCTTCAATCCAGACTGCATCTCCTAAATCATAAAACCCAGAAAGTTATTTGAGTTTCAAGGTCCGCAGGAAGCAATCTTTAAAATTTGCCACAGTGTCAAAAACCCACAGTGTTTTCAAAAGTCCATGATGTTTTCGATCCTTTACCGATAACCTGCGTTGTTTTCGACCCTTTATCTTCTAACTTTGTGCGCTTACCTATTGACGTGTCAAAAACTTTGTGTGTTTTCGATCCTCTTTCACCGAAAACATTGTGTATTTTTGACCTCGCACAATTTCCTATTTGCCAGCATTTCCTACCTGCGCAAGTCCGACGTGGGTGGTGGGTCCAGGCTCTTCTTGATTGGCTGTCGCATGGCCGCATGTCAAATTTTCCTAACATACAATCATGCGATCGCCTGCCACTTGTCCATGTGGTCCCAGTTCTCAGTGATGTTCTTCTCAGCTGCTTGGTGGTTAGTTTTTCATTTGGTGACCTGGTGACTGTGTTGTCGCATGATCTCCTCTCTTCTGGTGGTTAGCAGTTAACATCCAGTGACTCAGTGGGTGGTTAGTCATGATGTTGCTGAATGCCTAGTAGTTGGTAAGTGGGCTTGATTCTTCAAATGATAGAGGAGAAGAGATTGACGATCGGCATGTGATCACAAGGAATATTCTTTCCCTTTGTGATCATGCACCTACCGTTGATTCTGTTTGCAAAGCGCGGTGGTCCCGATGTCAGAGGACAAGTGGAGATGTGTTCTGATTGGCCGTCACATGGTCGCATGTCAGACTTTTCTGACATGCGATCATGCGACTGCATGCCACCTGTCCACATGGTCCCAACTTCTCAGTGGTGTTCGGTTGCCTAGCGGTTGGTCTTCTTCTGGTGACCTGGCGACTTGTGGTGTTCTCTTAGTTGCTAAATCCTAGTGGTTACATCCCCACCATCTAGTGACCTAGCAGGCGGTTAAGCTTTCCACATTCGCGTAGTCACTAGATGGTGGGCCCGGTATTTCTTAAGCGAAATAACATGCAGAAGAGATCTACGGTGGCCACATGATTGTGAAGAATATTCCTCCCCTTTGCGATCATGCGACCACTGTCTGATCTTCCCAAAGGTGTAAAGCTTTTCCGGGCAGTGGGTCCATTTGCCAAGGTGTGCTGAGGTGCATGATTTTCATCAGCTGGCAGGTGCTGAGGTGGATACAAGAGGTGGGTCTGATACTTAGGGGTAGGTAGCGGTTGCAGTGTTGGCAGGTTGTCGCATGATTGCATAGCTCATCTCCGTGCTATGCGATCATGCGACAACTATTGAGATATCGCAGTTGCGGAGTTAGCCTGAGGTGCTTGGATGAGTTAGAGTTGCAAAGCCTGAGAAAGATAAAGATCTAACGACAGGGATATAAAGTTGATCCCCATTCAAATTGTGACTACTGATGACCTGGGTGCCAAAGATGTAGCCGTTTGATTTCGAATTCAAATTTTTTGAGGGTTTCCAGCAACCAGAAAGGACTAGTTTTAAATGTTTTAGTGGCCTGATTGGATTTCTTTGGTGTTGCGATGTGGTCTAGGGTCTATGTGGTTAATTACAGAAGGAGGTTTTGTACCTGGTGAAGGATGGTCTTGGCTCGAGGTGTATTTGCAATAAATTTTTTCACCATTTCCAATAGGTTGGGTGGTTGAAACCCTAACCCTAGTCATCCGTAGCTTGTTGCAGATTTCAAGATGACTAGGGGGTATAAGTTGTAGAATTTCTGATTTTGCAAGGGTTCCAAAACATTGTTGCTTTTGGTCCCTAGTTTTTGACTGTAATACACCGATAGAGATTTGATTTGGGGTCTTTTTCTCAACTTTGTGTCATGCTAATTATATGCTGATCCTGATTGTGTTAAGGAAAACATTTTTGAATCCCAATCTTGTATCTTGTGTATGTCTTCTTGCTTGTCTCTGAGCTCATATATGTTAATGTCACAAAGTGTGTTAATGTATGGTAAACAAAGAGTATTTTGAATTCATCTCTAAGTTTCTAACAAAGTTAGGATTAAAGCCTTTTAGGTGAATTCAGTGAGTTTACAGCTAGGTATAGAATTTGATGTCCTTGTGCTTGAGGGAAAGGGGTAATAGAAAAAGAACTTACCCTGGGTTCCATTGTGTTTGACTTAAGGTATTTAGTAGAGGTATATAGTTGGGTGACTCTTAGCCCTGGGATAAGGCACTGGTCCTTTCTCTTGAAGTCATGGTTAACAACCACACAAACATAAACATTCATTTGATAAACCTTTTATATACTTGTGTTGAGAATTGTGTGCATCATTTTGAGACTCCTTTGAAGAAGTGAGTCAAGGGTACACCCGCCTGAGCATTGAAGCTCAAAGAGTAGAAGGATCCTTTGATCCTTGTCAGTTGGCCCTCTTCCTTGTGGACTTTGGATTGGACTCGTGATAGTGTCAGAGTTTCATTTACATTATCCATCAAAGTGTAAATCTGCAAGCTGAAGATCAAAGGGAATAATCCACAACCACCATAATGGATGGCTTCATTTTTGGATGATGAATCTTGTGTTGCTAATGTTGATAATGAAATTTTTGATATAGAAGATGAATCTATAGATGTAGGTTCTTGCAGTAATGACTTAACATAAGATTTTTCAGATCCTGTCTCAGATGATGAAGATATTTGCATCATTTGTAGTGAGGCCAGTGAGGTAGAATATGAGGCTTAGTGCCTACTAAGTAGTGAAAAAATTTTAGAGCTCTTGGATGCAGAGTTTCAGAGATGTACCCCTGGGTATGTTTTTGAGATTACATGCCCGGTTTATATAAGTTTTGATGATGAAAGAACAAGTGATGTCATGGTGCATGAGGAATTTTTTGACATCCTTTCTCCCATTTTTGATATGCAGTGGATGGTACACATTATTGCAGTGAATTTGATAATGTCAGTGATGATGAGTATGATGGTATGTGTACCTGTGAGGATTCAGTCTTTCAAGAACCTAGTGTTTGTGGATCTTGTTTATATTTTGATGTTGGAGATTGCGGCAATTCTGAAGGGATTTTCTCAGATTAGCAAATGATTGATGAGTCATTGACTGACAATGCTTGTTCCTTTTCAGAAGCTGCTAATGTGAATTTTGATCAGCAGGATGTTCCTGATTTCATGCAGTCAGATTCCTATCTTGAGAAGTTTTATGTCAGTTTGTAGAGCAGAGAGATAGAGAGGGTTTATTCTTCATTGCAGACTAATAATCAATGTGTTGATGTGCCCATCCATGAGGTTGAGTTGGAGTGTGTCCTCTTTCAGCAAGGCAGTGAAAGTGAAGAGTGTGACATTTTGATGTCACGAAATGATCAATATTTTTGGTAGCTTGATGGCCCTATCCTGTTGGATGATGGTGAGTATGATAATAATTTTTTATATAATGTGCTGAATGTGGATCACAATGTTCTTGGTAGGATGGATGAAAATGGTATTTTCAGCTTTCCTTTGCTAAGTGGAGATGAAAATTACTTGTTTGATAGAGGAAAGACCTGATAAGAAGTTTTGCAGCCTTGAGCCTTTTTTTAAATATTGTAAATCTTTGTACAGTTTCCCTTTCCTATTGTGTGTTTCTTTCCCTGGTTCGGTTGCCAATTTTTGAGGTCCTTTCCATTTTATCCTATGGGTGGTCTTCTCTCCCCAAAATCTTGAATTCTCGCATGGGCCCAAGTTACCCTTCATCCCTAGATACAGCTACTGTTAGTCAATTTTCCAGTCAATGCAAAAATCCAATGAAAATGGCCTTTTTCCCTGCAAGCTTTGTTTTGGTGTCTGACTCTACCTGCAAGCTTGTTTTAATTTGTGAAGAAAATCTATGATGTTTCTTGGTGTGCGCTCTTAGCCATAGGTTCTCCAATGTATCACCTTGCTCCAGTTCAGATCGCATCTCTTAATTCGTAAAAACCAGGGAGATATCCAAGTTTTAAGGTCTGTAGGAAATAATTTTAGAATCTGCCTAAGTGTCAAAAACCCACAATGTTTTTGAAACCCTGGATGCTTTCGATCTTTCACCGAAAACCTTGTGTGTTTTTGACTTCACATTTCTGCTCTGTTTGTCCGCAGTTCCTTAACTACGCAGGTGCAATCTATTGGTGGGCCCAGGTCTTCACTGGGCTTTAAATTGATTGGTTGTCGCATGAGCATATGTCAAAAATTTCTGACATGCGACCATGCGACCGATTCCTTCCTTATGCATGGGGCCTATTGGTGGGAAGGAAGTGGTCCTGTTGGCGGTTATGTGGCAGGCTCTGGTTGGCTATCGCATGATCGCATGTCAGAGATTTATGACATGCGATCATGCGACCAGTTGACACCTGTCCCTTTGGTGTTGGAGTGTTGTGGTCCCACTTTCTGTCTTGGAGGCTGAGGGGGTTTGTGGTGGGGCCAATGTTTGCAGTGCCCATGCGTGTTTGACATTCGTTGGTGAATGCTGGTGGTTAGGTGCATGTTTGCATAGCCTTTTTCAAGGCTATGCGATCATTTGACTGACATTTTCCATTTACTCTTGGTAGTGGCGATTATGCGACAGGGTAAAGGTTTGCAGCTTGTCGCATGTTTGCATAGCCCTTCCCCTAGCTATGTGATCATGCGACAATTGTTATGATGTCATTGTTGCGGAGTTAAGGTGGGTCCACGGTGCCAGTGGTGCTGACATGCTGGATTCTAATTGGCTGTTGACCGGCTAGTCATTGGTGCCCAAATTCAAATATTATTGCAGGGTTTCTTGGAGATGGTTTTTGCAACAGGAGGTACCAAAATTTATGGTTTTCTGGCTGTTTCTTGATCTGGTTGGTGGCATCGATTGTTGCAGTGTGGTCCAGTGAGTTGGGTGATTGCTTGCAGATATTTTGTCATGTGGAGGAGGATAGTTTTTGTTGGCTCGAGGTGTTTTGATGGTTTGGTCAGACTATTATTCATGATGAATTTGTGATCTTGGGTACAGATTTGAAGATTTTATCTTTCTTGTGGATCTTTCTTGTTTCTGACAGATTGGTGCTAGTTTTCCCTCCAGAGAGTTTTCAGATTTAGCTATTGTAACCCAAACCCTAGTCACCCTAAGCTTCATGCAATCTCTTTGAGATTTCCAAGGTGGCTAGTGGTATAAATTGTCAAAATTTTGACTTTGTAATGGTTCCAGCTTAGAGTTCCTTTCTGATTCTAGTAAAGGGTCCTTTTCTTATAGATATTTCTCCTTTTCTCTACATAGAGGGTGTTCTTCTTTCCCTTGTTGGTTCAGAGAATATGATGCATATTGTAACAGATTTGTCTTATGTATGAGGATTTAATATATTCTTACTGTTATCAAGCTATCTCCATTTGAATTCTGGATTCATTAATCATACATCAAGGGTGTTTGATTTTTTTGTTTGTATTGGCTATGTGCTTTCAAGTGGAGTTGTCTTCATAGGGATAACTAGTTCAGGGTTAGTGTTCATATATGTATGAGCTGAGATGTCAAAGATATGCCATGCTTGTCTTCCAGTGGATGCTGGTCAATGTATTATCTATTTATAGGTCTCTTCTAAGGGGAGGGTTAAAATCATTTTAATGGATAATAACATACTTGAATGCATAGGTGGGTTGTTAAGTTGAGGTTTGGTCATGGTGTGTGATTGATGTTAGGCATCAACACATTGAGTATATTATTTTTTTGTTTCATATTTGTCTATTGCAGTAGGGTATTTGACTCTGTGGCCCATTGGATAAGGCACTGGTCTATGAGAGACTTAGGGTATCTCAGGGTTCCCTTCAATCTATCTAAAATCATTTTCCTTTAAGTTCCATCATTTCCCTTTCATGTTGTTAAGATAGGTCTTTGGTTTTCATACTCATTCCATGCAAGTAGGGCTATTGCATGAGATCTTGGTTTCATTTGAGGTATATGATACCTATAAGGGTTTGAAAACCATCCACAATCAGTTACCTGCAGGCCTGTAGTGTGACACAAGTTGTATGAGTGTGCAGATGAGGTATACCCACTTGAGTGATGTGGAGCTCAAAGTGTAGAAGGATCTCTCTTTGATCCTTGTCAATTGGCCCTTTTTCCTATCAAATTTGGAGTGTTGAGTGAATGTGACACTAGTCCTGTCAATCCTTATGTCAATCTGACCTTTGGGGAATAAGATCACCAACAGACATAACTCAGAGAAAATTAATTCTAATAACTTTGGGCATCTAAGCTACATCATCTCAAACCTAAATTGGCTTTTGATGGGATGAGTTATCTCATCAATCTTTGGCTCTATGAGAAGTGATCTAAAACTACATTTGATTTAATATATGATTTTTGCATAAATGCAGTCATCAATCTCAACAATGTTTGTGAATGTGTACTGCCTATAATTGCATGTGAATATACCATTGGATATTTTAATATATTTTAACTCACTTTTGTGAACAAAGGCCATAAATTTGGTCTACATTTGTGTTATTCACCTTTTTCCTCTAGATGTTTTGTTAACATTTGTAGCTTCCATCCGATTAGTCTAACCTTAAGCATTTTCAATATCTCCTTCTTTAGATAAAATGAGAAGTATATGTTATGTGCATTATCATTATACATTTGATGATCTTATCAACTAGAGAATTCATTGAGATTCATTTTAGAATAATTGTTATTATTTTATAACCATCATAGTTATAATTGATAACTATCATAGTGTCACAACCTATTTTATTAAACCATATTAGTTATATCCTAAAATTTAGGGGATGAGCTAGAATGGGAAACTATTCACTCAAAGTAGAAATAATTATGGCAGGCAACAACTTTTAATTAACTATTAATTTCTTCCTAAACTAGCGGCATGGAATTCCCATCTACAGATGTATCTGGAGAAAAATGAGAAGTTAGGGGGGGGAATAAAGGGATAGATAGCACGTGTTCAAATCCCAAGTATGAGTTGAGTGCTCGTCAGCCTCAGTGTAATGGTTGTGTTAAAATTTTAATTGGAATTCATTGCATTCTTATCATGCCAAAGCATAACTAGATATGTTGATTCGGTATACTTCCTTGAAATAACACATCCATACTATCAATGAAAAAAAACATTGTGACATAACGATTCGGATAAAATAATATTTTTCTAGGTGCATGTACCTACCTTCACATGACTCTCTTGCATTTTATTTTCCTAAAATGCCTTGTATGCTCTCCCTACTTTCCTTTAGACAAACATAATAATGAAGTTCAAAACTCTCTCATGCACAGGATGGACATTATTAATGTTCATCTTCCCTACAATCTTTTGTTGTGATCCATGTCTTCACAAATAAAAAGTGGCATATTATGATTCCTCTAAGGTTGTCAATTAGGCCAAGGAGTTGGTAGATATATAAGGAATGAACACTAAAGAAGGAGAGGCATCATTCTTATTGAGGGGAAGATGAAACAAAATATATGAGGAGATGCCTCGCCATCATAACCATATTAATTTTGAACCCATCTTTTGTTGCCGATGGGAAGGAAAAGGGAGGAGATAAGAGAGCTATGGTCTAGAGAATCCGAGGAACGCCCATGTGGAGGCAAAGATGGAAGATTTAATGTTGGCCAAGGATGGGGAGACGTATGCTAAGAATGATGGAGTATGTAGGTGCCAAAAAAAATGAGATATGAAGGAGACCGGTGGATTATGAGGAAAATGGAGAATGAAAAGAATTAAGAAAAGAAAATGATAAATTGGTAGAGCGTGTCTCATAGAAAAGGAGTGACAAAGAGGAAATAAGGAGGAAAGGATAGAATAGAAAAGAGGAGACACAATGAAGAAAGTAGAAAGCATTGATTTCTTATCTACCAGGCTTTCTCCCGGATTATCTTGGTTTTCCTCTTTTTAAATATATTTCCCATTTACCCTTGCATTTATTTAGAATAATGATATGTTGAGAAATTTGAATTAGTCTTGAGCTAAAAATTTGACTTCATTTTTTTTAAGTGTCTGGCAAGTTAAACTGATTTAAAACAATTCATACTGAAGAATTTTTTTTATTTTTTATTTTTCTGAATATTCGATAAAATAATAAAACTAGAGGTCATTTAGAAAACTGGGATAAAACAATTAAGATTTGGGAGATTTGTTAAAAATCTAGAACCCAGTCAATGATTTGGATGTTAGTTTACCTTCACATCAAATCTTTGGTTGAAATTAGTAATCATGCTTGTTGATTACATATTGAAGCTGATACATCATGTAAATCTATTTCTATAACTTGGGCAATATTTGTTGACAGTCCATTTATATCTGCGACACGAACTATGTAGATTCCTATAGCTTTGGAAATATTTTTTTATAGTCCATTTATATCTGTGACACGAACTATGTAAATTCCTGTAGATTGACAAAAATTGTCATTTCTTTCTTTCAAATCTATGACAAAAACTATGTAAAATTCTTGCAGCATATAGTGTAATGGAAAAATGAAAAAAAATCATTTATATAAAAGAAGGGAGAAATTGGAATAAACATTTGTTTTTGGAAATAGTTGTTATCTTAGACCTAGCCACAAACACAAACAAAAATCTTTTGGACAACCTTTGTATTGGACCTATGGATTAAAACTTAGAAAGACAAGCTAGTTGTTTTGTTATTTTATACTGCGACAGGAACTTGATGAACTTCAGGTGCAATAATAGAGTGACTGTATAAAATACATGAAATAAGGTTTTACTTTATTTCATGATATTCTGAGGTTGAGTATTTGTGGCTATTTCAAAAAGAAGTGAATCCTGTTAGGAAAGGATAAACTTGGATTTTAAGTTGTTCTATGTTTGATCCATGTTGAAAGGAGGAATCAAAAGGTTATCTATTAGGCTATCTAGGAGGAATAGAATGGCCATGACAAGAAAATTTCTGAACAATTTATGACCTCTTGGAACAATAGAAAGGTGTCGGTTGGTGGCATGCACTTCCAAATTAAGGAGGAGGTTATTGGTAAAGGAACATGGCTATCAATTGAGGGAAGGAAGTACAAAAATACTTGTCCAAGAAAGATCATCTGAATCTACAAAAAAATGAGAACCATGAGGGGATCTCCCATTATTGGGATTTCTTCCTAAAACTGAATCAGTAGAAGCTGAATGTCAATCATCAAATGTAATTTCATTATAAAGAGGTTTTGTAAACCAAATGGATTCATTACTAGATACATAATAAAGAATAGAAATAGGACAATCACCATCAATAATATCATCAAGAAGATTAGAGTTTAGGGAAGGAGGTTGGTCCTCCATAATAAGCATTTGAGTGTCACGAAATTCATGATCTACTTTGGAGCAAATAGGAACATAATCTTCTGTAATACATAAGGGGAAGGTGACATTGATAAACGTATTAATAATTGCATCTTCTTATTCTAATGAAGAATAAGTATAAGAAACATCATCAACCAGTGACATATTATCTCTATGAGGAAAATAGGAAGCGAGGGGATCATCCCCAAAACAAACATCATCACATGGGTCATCCCAAATAGGAAAATCATTTAAAGGATACATAATGTCATAGTGCGGTGTAGAGTTTTGATTTGCTTGATTAATAAGAGGAACATGTTTTTCATAAGTTTGAAATGTGTTTTCCAAGACATGCCAAGCCTGATGAGCCACAGTATAGTCTGAGATAAGATGATATAAATTTGGATTTAATGAGAATCCAATTAGACCAAATGCTTCCTCATCTTTCAACTACCAAGAATCCTAGTTAGCCTGAGGAGTGGTGGATGTTGGTTTCAAATTTGCTGAAGACACAATATCCAAAAGGTGTTGAGATTTTAAAGAATCAGACATGCCTGGCCTCCAAACAGTATAATTGGAGCTAGTGAGTTTAAATTGCGGCATTGACGTAGACATGATGAAACAAAATTACAAAAATTTAAGATACCACAAGAAAACAAATATCCCCAAAAGTTAAATTTTGAATTTAAATGATCATAAATGATGAAACAATATTAGTTAGGGAAATTTAAAAGTAGTACAAAAATTTTGATTCGAGAAAATAAGGTGAGAAAGAAAAAATAAACTATTACACTATTTAGTTTAAACTATTTATTTTAATTTTCGGAATTAGAGTAGACATGATCACAATAAATTTCAATTACTATTTGAAAAAAAACCCTTTGACTTAGAAATAAATAAAAATTATTTGAATTTTTTTTAATGATACAAAAAGATATTCCTTGATAGAAATAGAAAAAAAAAAATAATAAAATATATGTATGAGATTTTTGTTGTTAAATAAACTTTATTTAAAAAAACATAATATAAAAATTTATTAAAAAAATATATTAAAGTTTATAAAGAAATCTCATTCAAATTTTAAAGATTTTTTAAAAATAGAAAAATCTAAAAAAACTTTTTTTTTTAAATTTCAAAGTTTACTTTTAATCAAGATAAACTAAATTTACCCTTAAAATTACATACTAGGTAACTTTTCAAATATACTTTTACTATGATAATAAGTAAGAAGTAATTATTATAAGAATTTTTGTTTTCTTAAAACTTAAGAATAAGAACATTATCTTACCTTACATAAGAGAAAGTAAAAAGTTAAGAACCAATCAAAATAGGCTTACTTAACGAGAGCCTAATGCAGGAAATAAATACCACATGGAAGGAAGAAGGAAAAAAAATGTTACAAAGAGTATAAACTTGGAAATTTAGTCAAAATTTCAGTCTAATGTCAAAAAAGGAAACGCACAGACCCATTAAGGTATCATGAAACTCATATGTTAAAACTAAAAAAATAATAATAGTAGTAATATTTTGAGACAACAATGATGATAATAATGATGAAGGAAAAAGATAACTAGCTGCTAAGAAATGGTGTTAGATAGCACACAACAAGGTGGACAAAGGAGACTGAAAACTGATAAATGAATAATAAATGAATAATGAACGACAACCTGCGTGATAATGAAGAGCACATAAAAATAGCAAGTAAATTGTATTTTAAATGTAATTTAAACAACAGATTAAACATATTTTAAACAACAAACTGCTCTTTTCTCATGACGCACTACTCTGAGAACCACAGTTGCAACGACTTCCATAGTAAGTATTAATTGCAGTAAGGACATGAATAGATTCAAAATGTCCAAATAGAGAATGACTGAAGCCCAGATGTACTGATCATAAGTAAACCTCTTTATACAATGTATCCCGAAAATATGATAGCTTCCACTCCACTATAAATATTAGGTTGTTATTAATGAGAGTGGAAGGAGAACAATAGAGGAACTTACAAAAAATGTGATGGAGTTGCTCATTCCACAACACAAGCTTTTCCTAATGCATGGATAGCAATTTTAGTCTCTTTGGAAAATGTGGGAATGAGGAATATTTGTGTCAAAAATCTGCATAGCTGGTATCTGGGTCAAGAAGTAAATGTAAGGATAGTGAATCCAGAGATAACAAACAAAAAATGAAGGAGGACTGGGGAGATTCTTGGGCTCGCAATGGATGATAACAGTTTGTGAGGTTGTGTGGAGGAAGCAGTTTGATAGAAGCAAAATGTATGATAAGAGCACCAACGAGGAGATAGGGAGCAGACACTACAGGGTACAGTTAATCAAAGGGGCAAACCTGCTGACGCACTCATGAACCAATTTCTTACTGATGTCTTGCAGAAGAGCGATGCAAGAAGATGTCTGAAAAAAATTGCTCAATGCAATTGCTTCAAATACACATATAGTTAGAGTATATCAAACCACACCTACCTTACATATTATTCCAACGAAATAAATGTAATTCAAGACTCATGCATTCAAACAGCCCCTTGTTAATGTAAAACACTTCACATTGGAATGAGCCTTATAACTAGTTTTTGGTTAATTAAAAAAAATTGAAGTATTGGATTATTTAAATGTTGTTATAAATTTTAGCAAAAAAAGATAAGGTTGCAGAATAGAATATTTATATCTGAATCTAAAGTTTCTTCTATGTGTTTATGATACAAATGAAAAGATTTAAAAAATAAACTTGCAAGATCAGAGATATGAAGACCTACAAGCCATAGAGATTAGAGATTATAAAGAAATCTAAAAAAAAATTAGATAAAGCCTGCAGAGGTAATAACATAGATAAAAATAGAGACTATAGAGGTAATGAATAAAAGACCAGCAATAAACATTAGAAACAGATTTAAGAAAACTTGAAAAGCAGACTAAATGAACTTAGATTTCAAAAAAAATGATGAAGAACAGAGGCACGATTGAAATGTCTCCAAACTTGCTAAAAAAAAATCAATAATGTATCCGATAGATAAACCGGGTTTGGCGGTAAACCAGTCAAACCCAAAAAAAAAATTTGATTTTTTTTTCTCTCTTAATCAGATTAGTCAAAAGAAAATATATACTAGCAATAAACTCTCTCAAGAGTTTCTGATATTGGAGTGCTCCAAAATATGGTAGCTCCTTCACCTATACACTGAATAATGGATTAAACCAACCTGCTCTGATACCATATTAAAATAATAACAAAATAAAGAGAGACATGAAATTGTTTAATTCAATGTGATAGGAGTAAGAAGATTTACCATGAATTAATGCAAAAACTAGGAGCATTCATGAAAGATCCAAGCAACAAAGGAGACAAGATTTTGAAGGGGGAAAAGCATAAAAAAACTCCCGTGATATAATGAAAGTGGGAAAAAGCCTTAGAATGTGTGTGAGAGCGAGAGAGAGCTAAGCTCATACAATAATAATCAAGAATAAGAAGTGTCTCTTGAGATGAGAGAAGGAGAACCATCTCTTAATAGAGATGTGAGGAAGGAGTTACATTGTAACTCTCATTTTTGTGTATGCCACATTTCACTAGTGTGTGAGATAAGTGTAGGATTCCTCATAAGGAGGAATATCTATTTTCCTTAATAAAAGAAATTACAAATATGACATGTCCTTCCACTTGGACTAGAGAATGAAAACAATAGGATACCTTGGTTTATCCTTTAAATACATAAATATGCCAAGGAAAGATTAATTTCTAACATGTTTAACCAAGGTCAAATCACTACCATAAAAATAATAATGTCAAATTATGCTCAACTAAGATTTTAAATAAAAACATGAAACTAGAAGAATAAATTTGCAATTCATTAGCCATAAGGAACTGAGCCTCATCATTCGGTGTATTGTAAAATATGTAGAAAAGTGTGTCCTCTTTAAGATTACCAATATATTGTGGTTGCAAGCATTAAAATGCAGACATTCAGTTAGCAATAGTGAACAATGTGATGACTAATGGATGTGATAGAGCTCAACAAATTAGGTTGTAAACATATTTTAAGGTTTTTTAAGGTATAATATGATAGTTAAATTGTGTTGTTGTAGGTATTATCATTTATGTTCTAATTTTTACATAGTAAATGTATTTAGAATCTTCAATTTTTACAAAAAATTTAGCATCTGTATTTTGACATAAACAAGACATTCTAAGCATTTACTACTTAGTAAAGAAATTAGAAAAAGAAAACAAATTACAATAGAAATAAATATATAGATAGTTAATTTATTGATTCAATCAATTACAAAAATTTATTGATCATATGATCAAAGATAGGTAAAGACTTCATTACATCTTACTTATTTATATAATTGTCTCAGCAAAACCAAAGAATAGTAAAATTGAATAATCTCATTCATAAATTTATATAAAGTTGTAGATCAACAATTCATTTTTATGATTGTGCAATTCATGCAAGACTGCACAAACAGTTCTCTTCATGGGAAATTAGAGAGAATATAAATAGTTCCAACACTGAGATCACTCATTTGAAATAACCCCAACATTTCCTAGAGGACCCTCCTATTAGAGTGATTTTAGATAAGCTATATAAGTGATTCAAAGTTTAAAGTGTCTTGTTTCAATTTGTCACATGCATTTAGGTCTTGCATTTGTGCAAGGGTTGGGTCATTATGTTTTAAGGCATATATCACCCTCTATATGAATATGTTTGATGGTTTGAACAACCATCATTAACATAATATGTTCATTCAAAGGAGGTGATGTGCATAACCATAATCAAAATCATTAAATTATCAAATATAAACAATCTAAAATCACATTATCTTCTCCAATAGGTGTCACCTAGTAGTGTTTTTTTAGATGAGCTATGTAAGCAAGTTAAAAGTTAGAGTGTATTGTTTAAACCTGTAATGTGCCCGTAGGTCTTTTATTCCTACAGGCTCTAGCTGACCCATTATGCTTAAGAGATTAAAGCATCCTTTGTACAAACATTTTTGATGGTTTGAACCATGAGTGTTAATAAGACATATTCATGCAAGGAGATAAGGTCCTCAAATCGTGACCCTTTGGATTCATAAGATCCATAAAAATGCATTGAATTATCAAAAAGAGAAATATTAAGGAGCTTATGGCATAAATTTCTTGGGCTATACATGAAGACACAAACATGGGTCTTGATGTAAACAACGAAAAGTATTTTGTTTCTATGTAAATGGCTATTTAGTAATGTCAATACCGATTTATTAAATCTTTTATCAATTTATTTACCATGACATTTTTGTTTGAATTTTATAGATTTGATTGTGCGCATTTTTCTATAAGCATTTAAATCATAATCTGGGATCTATCATCACAATGAAGAAAATTAAAGAAGAGGTAAATGAATGGATTCATCCTAAAAAATTGCTAACAAAATACAATCAAATTGAAAAATTCTCTCTGGCTCTTCTCATAGAAATCCTTCAACGGTATTATTGTTTTGGTGGTTTTTCGAGTTTTGATTTAGACTTCTTCTATCCAGATTCAGATGGTGGTGTCTACGTGGGTGTCTACTATCTCAGTTACCCTTTTAGAGCAGGATCCATTTTCTATATCGGTGAAAAGGTGTATGGCAGTATTGCAGTTGAAACTTTTAGATGCCTCTCAAAATATGAAGTGATCTACTATCTTTGGACACCTTTTCCTAGGCTTCTCTTCTGTCCAAAGTGCCTTTGAGGAAAGTGGGTTTTTGGATGCCGAAAAAATTAGTGTTCTTTTCGGCCTTGATAGCCTTCTTCTTTAGCTAAATATATCTCTACTCTAGTTGGTTTGGCCAGCAATAGGTTATAGGAGGGTGTTTTCTTTATCATTTTTACATAACCTAAATACCACAGTTAGTGGCTTAATTTTTGCTAATAACCACTGACAACTAAGAGTGCATGTTTGATGTGGAGGAGAAATCGCGCCAGGAAATGAACAAAGTCCATGTGGAAGATAGAGTGTGAAGGAAGGGAGAGTCTTAGTGCACTTAGATACATACGTATAGGGAGGAGAATTGAAGACGCACGAGAGGGGAAGGAGTTAATAAAGGCAGAGTTAATCAAACAAGGGGAATATATGCATGGTGTTGGAGAAGAGAACACAACAAAAAGAAAAGGAGGAGAATAGTATTATTGGGAAAGAAGAAAAAGAGAGTTACTCACTCTTATGCGGTAAAAAAAAGAGATTGTTTGGAATTTCATAGCAGCGATAAAAAAATAGGGGTTTTAAAAGGAATCAATATTGGAGAACTTTTACGACTGGGAAGGCTTCTGTACAGAGGTTGGGAAAAAGGATGCCATACTACTCTTGGACTTCCCAGGTTGCTTTTTTGTTTTGTTTTTTTCTTCAAAGTATTGCCCGTAAAATCTATGATATAAGTTAGATATGTATAGAATTTAAGGAAAAGGGTCGTAGTACTAAAATTCTGAAATCACAAATTCCTTACTAACTTAATTTTGTGACTGGTATGCTTTTAAAGTAAAGAGGGAGGATGATTCTTTTGTTTTTAGGGTAGTATCATATTATTTGAATAGCTAAAAATATAAATGGGAGTCTGGTTCATTTAGGAGAGAAAAATTGGCCATAAATTATAGGATTTGAGATTTGAACCAAGTCAGTATTTTTGGAAGCCAGTTTATTTGTATTCACAAGAAAAATCTGTTAAAATTACCTTTTTCAAAGAACTCTTGAAAAAAATTTATTAGACATGCTTGCTGTAAATTATTGAATCAGCTTCAAAAATTTTTTAAAAATAGTAGAAAAACTTGCTTGCTGTTTTCATACTTAACTATGACAAAAACTATGTAAAATCCCTCAGTTTAGTTTAAGTTTTAAATTATGAGTTATAACTTATGTAGTAAGAGAGGCTTCAAACTCAACATCATGAAATTTTCTTTTTGAGTGCCATGAGTTAGAAATTAAAACATATCAAGAGTATTGAATGCCTTAATAACTAGAAGATTGTTGATCAATTAATTTTTTATTGAATTTACAGTTGAACTATTGAGAACATACTTGTTGATGCAAGTCATAGAGCTTGGGAGATTAAACAGTTGGCTAATTTTTAAAATTGAGATTCAGAACCGGTAATGTTCATGTATGAAAATGGTTCTTCAAATATTTTCATTTATTTATCAGTTTAAACATAATAGCTCAGTGATGTTGCTTCTTGTTCATATAATCCACGACAGGTTGCAAATGAAAACTTCTTGTTGCACGAGTTTAAATGTTGTCTGTCCTTGTTAAAATATGCAACAAAAAACTATATATGTTGGATTCCTATAGCAAATAGATTGTTTATGTTAAATCATTCTAGAATGTGTTAGAAACCGAGTAAACATCTTGTAGTAGAAACTGATTAGTTTAAAACATGGAGGATTTAACAGATTGATTTTTCTTTGTGAAAGAGTTAAACTTGGATTTATGTTTTTCTTAAGTGTTTTACTTAATTCCTAAGGAAAAATATCTTGGGAAAGGGTGCTGAATATGGGGAAACAGAGAAAAATAGAGAAGGGTTAAATTATTTTCTTTTACTTGCCAGCAGAAATATGGTCTTTTGTGCTTAGATAGTTCATATCTTGCACTAGATTCATTTCCGACTCATAGTGCCTAGTTGATTGATCACTCACGTAGGGTCGGCGAGGTCTTCATTTCAGGATGAGCACTGGGGGAGCTAACCACTCTGTGGATGGGTAGAATAAACGTCTGGATCACATTTCTGTCTCAAATTTTCCAGATGGACAATAGACTGTCCCATGGCATAGGATTAATTAGACCATCCAATGTTAGTTAGAAATAATTACTTCAAAAAATTATATTAAGTTAAAATTTGTAGTAAAAATAATTACACTTATGTGAAGAAATCTTCCAAAATTTATTAATTTTTAGTCTTGAAGGTGAATGTAGTAAAAACCCTAATTTTGTAATAGCATCTTTAAAAAAAACTCCAAAAGAGTACATTTTTTTTTTACTTTATTTACTTCAATATGAAGTTGAAAGAGATATATTTCATACTATAACCTTCCAAATAAATAAATGAACTATAATCATAGATCCTTTTCTAATATTCATTAAAGAAATAAGTTGATAGAAGGAAAAAAGAAATAGGAATATGTTGCACTATTCCAAAAGAATTCAACTTATAATACTATAATTACACACTCATAAGTGAACCACAATTATACTAGCTATATTTGAATATAAAATGAGCTATCAAACAAGGCTGAAAAGCAGCAGAGTTCATACCAAAATAGATTTTATTACATGTAAGTGTCATTGGCAATATAATGAAAAGTGAATTGAGTCTATTGAGTCATAGGTTTTGTGCATGGACATCTACATAGAAGTGTTATAGAAGAAATGTAATGAAATTAAATTGATCAATTTTTGTACATAAGGAAAACTATTAAGTTAAGAAGCAAAGTGTTTTTGTTCTGGCCTATTTTGGAAAAATATTTTAATCCTTGGACAATCTAGTAGATGAAAATGAACAAATAGAAATGTATATTTGCTTTTACCTTATAATGGAAAAATAATAAATTGTCCTAAATCATGCAAATTTTAACTTGGAAAAATATATACTTTTTAAAATTAAAACTATCAAAATAGAAAAGTAATTATGTTGACTCATATAAAAAAACTTATTAATACATTGTGGGATGCAATCAAGAAGCCAAAAATATTGAAGAAGCAAGAAAAATTCGGATTGAATTGATAATAATTTATAGATTGTCAACCCATTCCATTTGTATTGCTTGAATGAAATTTAGCAAGAGTTATATTACATAGGATATAAGTATTTTAGACATGTTTTAATTTGCAGTTTGTATAAAGGAAGTTGGATAATATGAATAAAATTCCACACAATAGATGAAGGCATCAGAATCAACAAAAGAGAAATACAAGGTAAAGGCATAGTTCAATTAGAGACATAAGTTGAAAAAAAAAGGTGTGGGAAAAAACATAGTATATGAATAAAACCATGTATATCCTCAACAGATTCATGTAAAGCACATCATTTGTAGAGGAGAAGGGTACATGATCAATATCGATGCATTTTGATTTATTCATGAGGTAATCAAATTTGTGGAAGATTAAACTCTGTATTAGAAACTTGGGGCAAGAAAGTGAGAGTTAATATATGGCAGGTGCGAAACATTATATAACAAAATCTGATTCTTTGCCTTAACACCCACGAAAATAGGTGAAAGCAAAGAGTGAATTAAATTGCTGACAATTGTTGGACATATATCATGTATTACATTAAAAATCAGTGGCAGGCCAGAAGACTTGAAGTTTTTCTAATAAACAGAATCATGTTCCTTTTACATTTTACATAACACATCTTAATGAGGAAATTGTTGTCTGATTAACTTGTTTTAAATTCAAACCTTGATTTCATTCTAAAGCTATATATGCATTAAAATATATGTAAAGCTATATATGCATTAAAGCATCAGTGAGTTCCATTATACTTCATTCAGGCCTAAAATATCAATTCCAACTATTCTTAGTTTTCTTTCACTGTAAAGTTTAAAGTTAAAAGTAAGAGTATGCATTAACTAGTGAAGTATGGTTTTGAAATTATGAACAAGGCATGGAAAACTTGAAAAAGGATAGAGGAAAAAAGAAAAGCTAAAATACTGAAAAAAATATTTATGAAAACTGTACAAGATTTGTGGTGGAAAGAGACAAAGCAATCACACACAGTTGCAAAATATAAAAGCCAATAAACAGAACTGAATAGAGACCCTTTCCCACTTTAAAATAAAACTTTATATCAATGCCCAGTTTTCAGATTTTACAGAGAGCTACCAAATGCTCACACTATCATATTTTTCTGCAAAGACTGAGAATATTTTCCAGCACTTCACACACAAAAACCGAGTAAGCATTTCATTTTCAATACATTAAATCTTGACTAGAAACTTCTAGAAAAAACCTGGATTAAATACAATTGGAAGAAAAGTCAGGGAAAAATTATAAAATAAAAATTGAGTTTAATGTGGTGGTTGCAGTTCAAAAAGGGTTGGTTGCATGATGTCATGAATAAAATAATAGCCTTGAGATCATGAGACAAAAGCAATAATAAAGGTAAGACATGGTAGGTGGGGAAAGTAAACGGAAAGGATAGAGAAGATTAAAAAAAATTCCTTGCTGGCATCCACGTCCACTAACACTCTCCCTTAATTTTCACTGTTGCAGTCTTTGATGCCTAATTGATCTCTTTGATAAATAAAACTCTCTTTTCCCAGTGCCTTGGTGAAGATGTCTGCTAATTGATCTTTAGACTTGCAATGTTCCAAGTAGATTTCTCCATTGTTGATCAGCTCTCTAATGAAATGATACCTCGTGTCTATATGTTTACTCCTTTTGTGAAAAATTAGATTTTTTGATAATGCTATGGCTGAATTGTTGTCACAATAAATTTTTGTTGGTTCTTCTTGTTCTTGCCTGAGATCTTTTAAAATTCTTCTCATCCAAACTGCTTGACATGATGCACTTGTGGCTGCTACATACTCTGCTTCAGCAAATGAAAGAGTGACAATCAGTTGTTTCTTTGAGTCCCATGAAACTACCCCTATTCCAAAGTGAAAAACATAACCTGAAGTGCTCTTTCTATCATCTATGCTTCCTACACATTCACTATCTATATATCCTATGAGTTTGAATTCATTTGAGCTTGAGTATTGAATCCCATAGTTCTTTGTTCCACTCACATATCTCAAAATTCTTTTTCCAGCATTCCAATGTGTAACTTTTGGAGACTCCATGAACCTTGAAATGAGACTAACTCCAAACATTATATCTAGCCTTGTGGCTGTTAAATACATAAGACTGCCAACTAATTTTTTATATAAGGTTGGATTTACATCATCTCCTTTGTCATATTTACTCAATTTTAAACTTGTCATAATAGGTGTTGGGGCTGATTTGCAATTCAACATGTTAAACCTCTTCAAAATATCATTTGCATACTTTGACTGTGAAACAAAAATACCTTTATCATTCTGATTTACTTCAATGCCAAGGAAATACTTCATTAATCATAAATCAGTCATCTCAAATTCTTTCTTCATTGCTGATTTGAACATATCAATTGATAAATCACTGGTGAAGATCAAGTCATCAACATATAAATAAACAATTAAGATTTCACCATTTTCATTCATCTTGGTATACAAGGTAGGCTCATTGCTGCACCTATCGAATCCATTTTTCAAAAAATAAGAGTCAATTCTACTATACCATGCTCTTGGGGCTTGTTTGAGTCCATAAAGAGCCTTCTTTAGCTTGTAAACTTTGTTTTCATGACCCAAAATCTCATACCTAGGTGGCTGCTCCACATAGACTTCTTCTTGTAATATGCCATTCAAAAAAGCTGACTTCACGTCCGTTTGAAATACTACCCACTTTTTTTGAGCTGCTATGGCTAATATTGTTCTCACAGTGTCCAAACGAGCCACTGGTGCAAATGTCTCATTGTAATCAACCCCGGGCTGTTGTGAATATCATTTTGCCACTAGTCTTGCTTTATGTTTTTGAACATCTCCATTTGCATTCAATTTAGTTTTGTAAACCCACTTTACTCCTATGACTTCTTTTCCTTTTGGAAGATTAACCAACCCCCATGTTTCATTCTTTTCAATTGCATCAATTTCTTCATCCATTGCATTTATCCATTTGTCTTCTTTAACTACTTCTTCAAAATGAATTGGATCATCAGCATGTGAATACAATGCAAAAAGAGAATTTTGATCTGTGTTATTCTCACCATCATTTTGCTCATAAATCTCTCTTAAACTTCTGATTTTATGTCTTCTCTGGTAAAAGTACAAAGTTGTGTCACACTTTTATAAAGGAAAAGGTCAACAACACACAAAATTTTTAACTTTAACGACATAAAAATGACATTTATGTTTAAAATTTGGAGATGATGTAAACTAATGAAATGTGTAAAAATGGATGAAGTTTATGCCTATAAATTTTTTAAGTTTTTTTTGAACAAGAATTCACATAGTTTTTAAATTTTTTAAGCCCATTTTTTACTTGTTGAAAAATGTTGAAAAATGAGGGTCTTGTCCGCACCAAAAAAGTATATGCAAATAATCTTTTTTTCCTTTGATTTCAAAATATGTCATAGATAAAATGTACAGCTAGTGTAGAAAAGAAGAAAAAGTAGTTTTCAATTTATATTTTCTCTGTTATAACTACTCAAAGTTGAACATACCTGAAATTGACAATTTTCATCTCGCGTCAAATTTCCCCTATCAAATCTACACCATTCAGAAAATAAATTACACACTCTTAAAGATAACTCTCTCCTCTAGTGTTAAATACAAATTTTCAAAATTTTTGATAAGCTTTACTATTTTTTTCTATTTTTGAAGCATCTTGTTCTCGAATGTTAAAATACCTACTTGCAGTATTTTGAAATTATAATATATTAGATCTACTTAAAATACTATAAAAATTATACAATGATAATCTTGACTCTGTGCTCTAAAAAAGGGTATTTTTATATTTGTAAAAAAATATCATTAAAAATAGTAAGAGTTATTGAAACATCATTTTTTTGAAATAATTTTATTTCTTTAGTAATTGTTATAAAACATGCATTTAATAGATATTTCCAATTGGAAAAGGTGAAGAACTTATCTAACTTAGCTAGAATGAATCTAGCTAGACCATATGTTTGATAAAAAATAATTTTAGTTATAAATACTCAAATTTAGCTGTGCTGATAAGTTGTCCTAAAACGTGACACAGCTTTGTGCTTTTACCATCAGATCATGCTTGCTAATGTGGGATTGGACATGTCACTTGAATTTATTGAATGTGGGCTTGATGGACCTGCACTATGTGTTCCTCGTGACATTGGTGTTTGTTGTCCACTTGAAGGTGTGATTGCTTGAATACATGAAGCTGTCCTTGTGCTTGTTGAAGGTGTCATTTGAGCACTACTTTATTGTCCTTGATTAGGAGTGGGAGGAGTCACATTTGGAGGAATACTTGCTAGCATAGTTTCTTCATTTTCTTCTTGTGGTATGTTGGTTACTATGTTGATTGTTTTGTCCAAAGTTCCATCCCATGCTTCATCTTCTACAAACTGCACATCTCTGCTAATTATGACTTTCTTGCTGATTGGATTGTATAGCTTGTATGCCCTATATTCATCACTATATCCCACAAAAATACATTTTTCTCCTTTTTTATCTAATTTCCTTCTCAATTCATCTAGTATATGTGCATATGCAACACATCCAAATACTCTCATATGACCAACATTATGTTTTCTTCTACTCCATGCTTCTTTCGGAATCATATTTTTGACACTTTTTGTTGGACATCTATTTATAATATATGCTGCATATGATATGGCTTTAGCCCAATACTCATTTGGCAAATGTTTGGCTTTCAACATGCTTCTAGCCATTTCCATGATTGTTCTATTTTTCCTTTCAGCTACACCATTTTGTTGAGGGGTATATCTTGTGGTAAATTACTTATGAATTCCATGCTCTTTGCAAAATCTCATGAAGTCATTTGAAATATATTCACCACCCTTATCCGTTCTCAATACTTTGATGTAATAACCACTCTATTTTTCAGCAAGATATTTGAATTGACAAAAATATTCAAGTGCCTCACTCTTATGCTTTAGAAAGTAAACCCATGTTTTTCTTGAGTAGTCATCAATAAATGTCAAAAAGTAGAGTCTTCCACCTATTGAAGGCATTTGCATTGGCCCACACAAATCTGAATCAATTATCTCCAAAGGTGCCTTAGCTCTCATTGACATACCAGCTAGAAATGATTCTCTATGTTGCTTTCCTAAGATGCACCCTTCACATACTCTTTTTGGTTTTTCAATTAGAGGTAATCCCTTCACCATGCTTTTCTTATAGAGTAGATTTAGAGCTGCAAAATTTAAATGTCCAAATCTTAGGTGCCATAACCAATTTTTATCTTTAATTTCTGCTTGATAAGTTACTTGAGGAGGTGCTGCAACTTTTCTTTCATTCACTTGTAAGTTCATTGAGTTGTGTTCTTGAGAAAACTCTATATTCAAATCCGGTTTTATCCTTAAGGGAAACATCCTGTTGTTTGTCATTTGAACCTTTTCTATGAGTTGATTGCTTGGGTATTTGTCTAAAATTGTGCACTCTTTATTTTTGAAAGATACTCTATAACCATTTTGAATAAGCTACCCAATGCTCATTAGATTATGTTTTAAACCGGGAACAAAATAGACATCAGTCATATGTTTCTTCTCCCCTATTTTGGTTAGAATGTTGATGTTCCTTTTTCCTTTAACTTCTATTTTATTGTCATTACCCAAAGTTACATCAGATTTTATACTGTCATCCAAACTAGAAAACATTTCTAAATTCCTTGTCATATGATTGCTGCAACCCGAATCTAAAAACCATAAATATTTTTCACTTGCTTGTGCAAGATTGCATGCCAAAAACATAGTGCCCTGTTTTAATTTTTTATTTTGGGTTTCTTTCATGAAATTCACATTTTGTTGTCTAAAATCATATTGTTTCTTTCTACATTCATTCATATAATGCCCAAATTTCTTGCAATAATGACATTGGACTGAGGATTTGTCATGCCTTTGGCTTTGAGGCTGATTTTGTGCTGAGTATTGACTTGGGTTTTGGCTGTTACCTCTTCCATTTGAGCTTGACAAACTGCTGCCCCTTCCACTTGTGTTTCTTCCGCCTATATAAGAATTTCTTCCTCTACCTCTGAAATTTGTTCTTCCTCTACCTCTACCAGTGTTGATTGAGACTTGTGTCATGAATGCATGCTCCAAATTTGAAGTTGCTGACCTACTCAATCTATGCTCATGAGAAATGAGTGATGCATGAAGTTCATCAACTGAAAATTGTGAGAGGTTCTTGGTCTCTTCAATGGCTACCACAATAGATTCAAACCTTGTAGGCAAACTTCTTAAAATCTTTTCAACAACTCTCCTTTCTTCAAGAGTGTCACCATGTGATCTGATTTGATTTACCAAACCAATGATTTGAGTGAAAAATATGTCTATTGTATCTGATTCTTTCATGTAGATTGTTTCAAAATCTCTTCTTAACATTTGCAGCTTAGCTATTTTTACTTTTTCCATTCCTTGATAAGTTGTTTGAAGAATGTACCATGCTTGCTTGGACTTTGTAGCTGCTTGAATTCTTGGGAAAATACTTTCATTCACTCCTTGAAAGATGAAGAAGAGGGCTTTTGAATCTTTCTTTTTATTTTCCTTTAACAAATCTTTCTCTGCCTGAGTCATTGCATTATATGTTGCTGCATCTACTGGTTCTAGGTAACCATTTTCAACAAGCTCCCATAAATCTTGAGCACAAAATAATGCCCTCATTGTGATTGCCCAATAGTCATAATTTTTCTCATTGAACTGTGGAGTCTGTGGACTTGTCAAGCTTGTGCTTGCCATTGTTGCCTGCAAATTTTGAAAGTAAAACTTTATCTGCTTCAAAAAACTTTTGAAATCTTCAACTCACTAATCTTCAACTCTTAAATCTATCTTTGTTTAACCTTCAACTTTGATACCATGTGGTGGAAAGAGACAGAGCAATCACACACAATTGCAAAATATAAAAGCCAATAAACAGAATTGAATAGAGACCCTTTTCCACTTTAAAATAAAACTTTATATCAATGCCCAGTTTTCAGATTTTACAGAGAGCTACCAAATGCTCACACTATCATATTTTTCTACAGAGACCAAGAATATTTTCCAACACTTCACACACAAAAACCGAGTAAGCATTTCATTTTTAATACATTAAATCTTGAATGGAAACTTCTAGAAAAACCCTGGATTAAATACGATTGGAAGAAAAGTCAGAGAAAAATTATAAAATAAAAATTGAGTTTAATGCGGTGGTTGCAGTTCAAAAAGGGCTGGTCGCATGATCTCATGAATAAAATAATAGCCTTGAGATCATGTGACAAAAGCAATAATAAAGATAAGACAGGGTAGGTGGGGAAAGTAAACGAAAAGGACAGAGAAGATTAAAAAAAATTCCTTGCTAGCATCCACGTCCGCTAACAAGATTATGCAAACCCCAAAAGCTAAGTATATATCATTAAAATGAAGAGAATTGTTAGCAGCATCTAACATATGAAGCAGTAATGAATTCTATAAAGGACATATGTATGTACACTAATCAATATGAAGTAATGTTTTAATATAGATTTTCATCAAAAGTCCTTTTTAAGTAAAAAATCACATGACATTCTGAAAGTTACCAATTTACTATACTGACTAGCAAGACAGAAAATGAAGAACAACTAGCTACTGCCTGCCAGTTAATGTATGGAACACATTCGACATGATCTTGAGCGGAGAACCCCTGTATTAAAGCTGCCAAGGGGATCTGAATCTTCCTTCACCTCCCAAATTTGTTGATTTTTGTCAAACAGTTGCTTTGCCTTGTGATTGGGTATATATGACTATCATTTTTCCTAAACTACACTCATCAGATAGATGATTCTAATTCTGGTACTGCTATGATAGATGTGAACACCTAATAACCTTGTATATTCATGGAAAAATCAGATTCTCATGCTGTTAATATATTTCAGTTTTCATGCATCAAATCTGGATGCAAATATAATATTTACTTCTAGTTGTTAAAAAACTTCACGCTCTTTACACTTCTACCCTCCCTTTTTAAACTTCTATGCACTACATTTGTAATTATAAGATCCTCGCGCAAGTGAAACCTATACAACTTTCATCCATTAGACCCGTATTGGTGCATTCAAAAAAGGATATAATTTTAATAGATTGATATAATGAGGTTTGTACTGGGGTTTTCAACCATGAAAAGCCAGAATCTGTGAAGAAACAAAAAAATTAGAAAAATGATGGAATCTCAGTTTCAACTACTCATTCCAACACAAGAATACAAACTGTTGTGTCTATTGGATCTAGTATTTTCTTACAATATTATGATAATATTGTAACAAAAAGATTACATAGCTCAAAACATCTGCATGACGATATGTACAGAAGAACTTTATAGATATAAACAGTATTGTTCATTTTGATCTTTCTCATCTCCTTAAAAATGTACATGAAATTCAAACTTGTTAAAATTATCGGTTACAGTAGGCATGTTGTGCGCAAAACATGAAGTGAAGCAATACTGACAACCCTAAGAAAATTTCATGTTTTCAAACTTAAAAAAGAATCCTCCTCATCACTGGGATCTTTGCATTTACGGATCATTTCAAAACCACTAGCTGTCCAACTAGAGATAAATCGATGGTCCTGCGGCATCCAGCGGGGCAAGTTGTAGTAACCCTACCAAAGAATACTGGGAAGAAGCTTTAGACAACTTAAAAATAAGCAGATAGTAAACCGTAGAAATCCTAACTAGCAGCAAGTTGAGCAATGGCAAGAGAAGAGCCTCCTCCCTATATTTATGACACTCTTTCACCTCTGCTAGTCCAGGACGATCTCTCCAATGAATCGGTTTTTGGAGAAATTTTGCTTGAAGAAGCCCCCCAATACTTCTTCAATACTCTCTTAAAGGAGTTAAATTGAGAGAAGCTCTCGCATTATACAAAAATGAGAACTTACAAATAAATAAAAATTGAATGTGACAATTTTAAAAGATGTTTTGTATACCCGCAGTTCATAAAAAAGAAAAAACTTTACAGTTAACTGGAGAAATTTTGCTTCAAGAAGCCCCCAATATTCTCTTAAAGGAGTTAAATTGAGAGCAGCTCTCACACTATACAGAAATGAGAACTTACAAATAAATAAAAATTGAATGTGACTGCGTATACGTGCAGTTCATAAAAAAGAAAAAACTTTACAATTAACTGATGCAGCTTATTAAACAAAAACAATAAAAGACTGGAGCTGCATGATGGGGACACTCTGACATTGGTCATCTCCGAACACTAAAATTCATTAATGAAACAAGTTCATAGAAGGAAAAAAGAAATAGGAATATGTTGCACTATTCCAAAAGAATTTAACTTATAATATTATAATTATACATTCATAAGTGAACCACAATTATACTAGCTATATTTGAATATACAATGAACTATCAAATAATATCCTTTAAATAATTATAAACACCACTTTAAGAAAGTCAACTATAAAGAATGAAGAGGTGAAGTCAAACGGATTATTATTATGTTTTAAATTTCGCTTTTTTTTCTTATTATTAATGGGGGACTCTCAACATTGTAATTGACATTTTGGATGTTCGTGTTCAAAATATAAAAACTAAAAATTTAGAAATGCATATGCAAACAACATTTTCCATCTTCTTATTATGAATTTCAGGTGAACCAAATGGTTCCAGCAACCAAACGGATGCCTAGAACTCATATTTAATACCCTATATTTTCTTCCACCCTATATATTCGTCATTCCACATTTCTAAAACCAACTTATCTTGATCATCTTCTAATTTCATGTTCACTACCCTAATTTTTAATCTAACCTATCCTCACTATGATACATTCTCAAAACCAGCTTGTTCTCATCATCACACTTTCCAAAAACTAATTACTATTCTTTAGATCTTATATTCACTACCATAATTTTAATTTCACCCTTTTAATCATCATACATTTCTAAAATCTAATTATAATATTTCAATCTCATATTTGCAACCCTAATTACTATTCCAACCTATCCATACCATTGTTCATTCCAAAAACCAACCTATCCTCATGATGACACATTCCCAAAACTAACTTATCTTTGTCATCACAATTTTAGGAACAAGTATCCTTACATCTTATATTTACTACCCTAATTAAAATATGCAGACATGAGATTGACCAATGAACACATCGGTGCCTGTACTCCACCTCATGAAAAATACAGTAACGAATAAGATTGTTCTGCGTTTTCCTGCATAACAATCTTGCACAAATGTTCTTGGTTCAGTGAGTATATGTTTATAAAAGTAGATAATAAAAATAAAAATGGGTTCTTGCCTAATTCATGACATCATTATAAAGATAAAAGTATTTTTTTTTAATAGAAATTATTGTTAAAATATTTTTTTTTGAACATTGGATATTTCAACTGTTTAAATTTATAGCTGATTTTTTTTGTGGAATGACAAAGAAGGCCTTCTCTCCAACAGGTTATAGAACACTATAAAGTTCTCCTTAAAACAAAATCCAAATTTAGAGAAACATTAGATTTAGAAAGATGAGAAACTTTACAAATCAAATGGCAAAAGACATTGTTTAATAGAAGTAGACAATAGTGCTAAAAATGAATTCAGTTATAATCTATAATATCATTATACATATAAGAAATCTATTTTTCTTACACAATAATCTTACAACTTCTCCTGATACAACAAGCATATGTTTATAAAAATAGATAATAGCAATGAAAATAGATTCTTTTGTAATCTATAATATCATTATAAACTTAAAGACAATATTTTTCTTGTGTAACTCTTTTTATTCAACAGATATTTGCTTATAAAAATAGACAGTAGAAATGAAAACACATTCAATAATCAGCATATTATTATAAAGATAAATAAATCTTTATAAAAACATGATATAAAAGTTTAACAATATAGATTTATCTTTGAAAGAAATATTTTTCAACATGAAATATTTCAAACTGTTTGAAAATAGATTCTTTAAAAATTACCAAATGTTATGAAATCTTTGTATAAACATAGCATTAAAGTTTAACAATATAGAATTATCCTTAAAAGAAATTTTTTCAACATGAAATATTTTAGCTGTTTGAAATTCAAAGTTGGTTTGCTTCCCGTGATGGCAAAGAGGGCCTTTTCTCCACCATTTTATAAAACAGTGTAAAGTTCTCCTGCAAAGAAATCCAATTTTAGAAATATTTAGATTTTGAAAAATAGAAAATTCACAAATGAATTGGCAAGGCAAGAGACATTGTTTAACCACCTTTGTAACACGAGTCCATGTATGTGGATCAAAAGAAACATATGACCCCTTCTCATCCGTATTTGTCTTGATTTGAATCTCTTCCCTGCCACTGCGGATTAACCATACACGAAGGTTTTTATGGTAGAGCCACCCTCTGTCATACCTGAGATCACATTTAACCAGGGTCAAATCACTACCAGAAATATAATAATGTCAAATTATGCTCAACTAAGATTTTAAATAAAAACATGAAACTAGAGGAAGAAATTTACAACTCATTAGCCGCAAGAAGCTGAGCCTCATCATTTGGTGTACTGTAAAATATGTAGAAAAGTGTGTCCTCTTCAAGAGTAGCCGTATAGCGTGGCTGCAAGCATTAAAAATGTAGACATTGGGTTAGCAACATTGTTCAGCAAATGGAGACATTCAGTTAGCAACAGTGAACAATGTAATGTCTAATGGATGTGATAGAGTTCAGCAAATTAGGTTGTAAACATATTTTAAGGTTATTTATGGTATAAAATGATAGATAAATTGTGTTGTTGTAGGTATTATCATTTATGTTCAAATTTCTTCATGGTAAATGTATTCAGAATCTTCAATTTCTTTTAAAAAAAATTAACATCTCTCTATTTTGATATAAATAAGCATTCTAAGCATTTACTACTTAGTAAAGAAATTGGAAAAAGAAAACAAATTGCAGTAGAAATAAATATACAGATATTTATTTTATTGATTCAATAAATCACAAAAACTTATTGATCATATGATCAAAGATCAACTAATCAAAATAATCACAAGTAAAGACTTCATTACATCTTACTTCTTTATATAATAGTCTCAGCCAAACCAAAGAACAGTAAAAATGAATAATCTCATTCGTATTCATACAAAATTGGGGATCAAACAATTCATTTTTATCATCGTGCAATTCATGCAAGACTGCACAAGCAGTTCTCCTCATGGGAAATGGTTTGAGAATATAAACATTTCCAACATTTAGATCACTCATTTGAAATAATCCTAACTTCTCCTATAGGACCCACCTATTAGAGTGTTTTTAGATAAGCTATATAAGTAATTCAAAGTTTAAAGTGTTTTCGTTTAAACTTGTTACATGCTCATGTTTGTGCATGGGTTGGCATATATCAGCGTCTATACAAATATGTTTGGTGGTTTGAACCACCAAAATTAACACAATATGTTCATGAAAGGAGATGAGGTCATTATATCATGATCCTACCGATTCATAACAAGAATCAGAAAACATTAAATTATCAAATACTAACAGTCCGAAATCTGATTATCTTCTCCAATAGGAGTCACCTAGCAGTGTTCTTTTAGATGAGCTACATAAGCAAGTCAAAAGTTAGAGTGTGTTGTTTAAACCTGTCATGTTCTTGTAGGTCTTTTATCCCTGCAAGGTCTAGTTGCGCCAAATTATACTTAAGAGATTAAAGCTTCCTTTGTAAAAGTATGTTTGATGGTTTGAACCATGAGTGTTAATAAAACATATTCATGCAAGGAGATAAGGTCCTCAAATCATGACCCTTTGGATTCATAAGATCCATAAAAATTCATTGAATACTCAAAAAGAAAAATATTGAGGAGCTTGAGGCACAAATTGCTTCTATTTTACATGAAGACACAAACATGGGTCTTAATGTAAACAAGGACCAATAATGTGCTTCTATGCAAATGGATATTCATTAATGTCAATAACAATTCATTATATATTTTATGAATTTATTTATCATGACATTTTTGTTTAAAATTTATGGATTTGATTTTGTGAGTATTTTTCTATAAGCATTCAAATCATATTTTATGATCCATCATCATAATGAAGAAAATTAACAAAGAGGTAAATGAATGGATTCATCCGAAAAGTTGATGACAAAATACAATCAAATTGAAAAATTTCAGACTACTATAATACACTAAACAAATTTTAACATATTTTATATCTGATATAATACTATACAATTTTTGCCTATGCAGATGTACAAAATTATTATTAGCTATTAGATCATTTGATATATGATTTATCACTATAGAGATTGTTCAAACAAATCTTTGAATTTCTCTATAAACATTCCAGATCAATCCATGATCCCTCATCAACTAATGAAAATAAAGAAAGATATGAAAAAAGACAAATCATAGTTCAATCTAAATGGTTGATGAGAAAAAGAATCAAATCCAAAAACTCCAAGATATCATAATAGACTCTAGAAATATAAAACTTTACCATTTTTTATATATACAAATTTACAAAATTATTATTAGCAAAATGATTATTAGCAAATTGTGTCACTCCTTCTTGCTCACAGGTTCCGCTATTGAAGTCAATAGGGATGAGAACCCTGGATTTGTGGCCTCACTGGTTCTTAGCTCCAGTCAAAAGTGAATATTATAGATAAAAGAAAATGATCATTATTTACCATTTGATATAAAACTAGAACACAAAGACTATTTACAAGCAAACTTCAAAATTCAAGTGAAGAAAACATTGAGCAGTCTTAATATAAACAATAAAAAATATTTTGTTTCTATATAAACAACTATTCATAAATATTAAAAATGTTAATTTTCATCAATAAAATTATGTCATATTTTAGTTTTAAATTTCTAAATTTATTCTATAAATATTTATATTAACATTTTATAAGTTTGTGCATTGATGTCTTTTGGGCCAATTATGTTGGCTGGTTTCTTCTCTTATCCGGGGAGACTCGCCTCTCTTTGGGGATTCTCAAAGAATGCCTTCAGCGGTACTATTCTTTTGGTGGTTTCTAGTGGCTCGGTTCAGACTTCTGCAATCTGGAATCAGATGGTGGTGTTTATGTGGGTATATACTGTCTCAGTTGCTCTTTTAGAAGAGGGATACTTTTCTATGGAGGTGAAAAGAGGTATGGCAGCATTGCAGGAGATCCTTGTCTAAATTTTCTATTATAGGGTTGTTTTAGGTTCCTTCTTATTCTTCTTCTTCTTATCTCTCAAAGTTTTTTAGATTATTTCTCTCTTTTCTATTAAAGGTTTTGAGTTCCCTCTCAAAATCTGAAGTGTTCTACTATTTTTGGACACCTCTTCCTAGGCTTCTCTTTTGTCCAAAGTGTCTTTGAGGAAAGTGGGTTGTTTGATGCCCCCTAAAAACTAGTGTTATTTTTGGTCTTGATGGCGTTCTTCTTTAGCTAAATATATCTCTACTCTAGCTGGTTTGGCTAGCAATAGGATATGGGAAGCCTCTGAAAACCCTTTTTGTGACTCCAAGTTCTTTGACCAGCTCATTTCCACGTTAAGGTTTCATTTGGAAATCTGGTTGGCATGGCTTGGTTCTTCGCAAAACTCCTTTGTTGAAAAAGATGTAACCTCTGGAGGGGCCGAGTTCTTTTTGTACGGTTGAAAAGCATCTGCCTTCTGGCTTGATGTTACATTTATTATTGAATTCAGATTCTATTTCTTTTGAATTAATCAAAATATTTTAAATCATATTCTATGAAGAAAATCAAATAAAAAATAATAGATCATAATTGAAAGTATTATAAACAAATTCAGAAATTCCAAGCTACCATAATGGATTATAGAACCAATCTTCACAATTAATGAAAATAATAAACACGAAATGATTTCAAACTTACATTTAATCTTGGAGCTTGGTGAAGATAACAGCTTGGCAGCTTGTATTGCGGTGGAGGATTTGGAACTCTCGCAGACCAAGGAAAGTTATGTGTACAGTACATATTATCATACAAATCAAATGTTTCCTTGTCCCTACCAATTACGGCTAAAACATTGACATTAGAGTCACTGCCATTCAGAACATCTGCCAAACCTCGCAATCCAAAGCGATAAGAATCAGCTTCAACTTCATCTTTACTAGAACTACTTCCACCAACTTTATCATCTGATTTGGGCTGCAAGGTATGAATAGGCTGATTGTAATGATGTGACCCCGCTGTGTTTATGCTACCCGCCGTCTGCACTGTATTGTTAGGAATGACCTATTCATCACGTATCTAAATTGGTTAACAGATTATACACTGCCTCTTCCTTACAAACAATAACACTATGGAGTAGAATATAATGACGTCTAACTTACAGTGATGGCATTGAGTGGAATATAATGAGGTATAACTTACAGTGATGGTATGGAATGGATTATAATGAGCTATAATTTAAGGTGGTCATATGGGGTGGAATATAATTGGATATAATTTATAGTAATGGTATAGAAAGAAATATAATGACAAGAGTATATTAAAAAAATATTATAGATTATTTTTAAAAAAATAAAGATGTATAAATTACCAGAGTGTAGAGTGGAAGAGTCTGATTGTAGATTGGAAGAGTGGCATAAGGATGTGGTAATAAAGGAGGTGGTTGTAAAGTAGGAAGATAAGCTATGTTGGCACTATAATTATTGTATAGTGGCCCAGTTGTAACTCCTGGGCTCTCCATGGCATACACAGTCCCTGGTAAGGGAATTCCTTGTGCAAGTCTTCTATTCTGCAACAAACACTCAAGTTTTGTTTAGTATTTAGAGTACACAGTATTTATTCATTCATGAGTTTAATGTTTGGATTATTATATTTTAAATACTTTTTAATATGTTGATTTGAAGTTTTAGTATGTTTTGTTTTATTGGTTTTGTTGAATTTTTTGAATTTAGTTGATATTTGTTTCTATCTAGAAATTTTTGTTGATATATTTTTGATAATTAAATTTTTTAATGAAATAATTATATTTTTTCAAGTTTATTAAATATGTAACGAAATACATTATTTATATAATTTATTTTTAATTTAAGAAAGTATTTTCAGAAAAGGAACATTATTAAAAGAGGAAAGAATGATATTTTGATGGAGTAACAGAGAATTTAGAAATTTTGTATTATTTCATGAAAAAATAGGAAATTAAAAGTCTCTTTAAAATAACTAAAATTGTATAAAAAAGGCAATGAAAAGTCAAATCATTGAGAAGAAGGTAATAAATAGGGTTATAAATGGAAGAGAAATACATAATAAATTTAGCATATATGATAAAAAATAGTGGCCAAAGAATCTCAAGAGACTCTTTGAAGAAAACTTCCTCGAAGATACCTTCAATTACTTATAAAGTTAAGGTTTTACCAAATTTTGATAATTTCAAATCCAAAACCATAACAAATAGAGTATAGATAATGAGAAAAATA
Source organism: Chamaecyparis obtusa (assembly GCA_027943335.1). NCBI lineage: Eukaryota > Viridiplantae > Streptophyta > Pinopsida > Cupressales > Cupressaceae > Chamaecyparis > Chamaecyparis obtusa. Next base: position 132,558 of record BSBK01003551.1, read on the forward strand.
AAAAGTTGGCAAGATATAATAAATTTTAAGATAAAAGTACTATAAACTTTGAAGGAGGTGTAAGACAGAATTCATATTTAAATTTAGTATTCTATGATGATCTCCCTCAGTGCTTTTGAAATTGGAATTCTTACAATTTAATGTGGTTATTTTACAATTATGTATAAACATTCTTTAGTGATGTTTATAATGTATGACATGATAAGAATATATTATTTAGAAAATGTTTGTATTTCTAAATAGGTACTATATTAAACTATAATTTTAAACTTTTATTCATTTACTAAAAATGTTTGTATATTTCAATTATAAATAAAGTTTTAATTCTTCATTCTTAATATATTTGATTTTTTTTAAAAAAAATTCTTCATGACTTACTTTATTTACTTTATTACATTGTTTCTAGATATCTACAAGCAATTTTAATAAAACCAGAATTCTTAAAACAAAACTTGTTTGAAGAAATTCAAGAAAATATGTCTGAGATTATATTTTATTAAAAAGAAAATTTGGACTCAATTTCTTTAATCTTATCTATTATTATGAAAACATTACAAATTTTGTAACTTAAAATTTTTTTTTACTGATTACAGTATGAAATCTGTTTGTGGGTAGAGCACTTTCATGACGTTGGTATTGATAAGGGATATTCATTGGTGGACGAGGATTTCTTCCTGCAATTAACATTATAAAGAATGAACCAACTGTTAAAAAATTGGATTGAGATCTAAGAAAAAATAAAACAAAATAATCTATTTAATGAACACTATATTATAATATTAAATATATTTAGATTAACGTCTTTCATATTGCATGAATTGCAGCATAAAGAAGATCATTACGACCAGACACGTAGATAGAAGTTTAGCATATTATCTCAGAACTTATAACAATTCTTGCTACATTTATTATAAGACTGCGTTCTTATATTTCAATATTGAGATTTTTGTTTTTATATTTTTATTTTGTGTTATTCACATTAGGATTTAATATGGATAAAGTGTTTTAGTATAATTATATATTAATAGATCATTTATTTTTGTGTGAAGTACTTTTATTATTATACATTGAGTTTATATTATATATTCACACTTTTTCTATTGTCTCAAAATAATTACTTTTGTTTTCTTATATCAATTCAAATGATTAGATTCTATGTAAATCAACATTAACTTCACTCTTCTAGGAGGTTTATAAGCATTACTTTGAAAAATCAAATATAAAAAGGTGGGGGTAAAGATATTACTATTATAATTTTATGATAATCCATTATTAGGGTCATAAATTTTTTTACCTATCAAATCATTCTTTTTATGATAAAATTTTATCTATTGATTTATGTTGACATGCTTAGATGTTTTTGGCTGTACGTTTATATACTTACATTAATTGGGGACTCTCAACATTATAGTAGATTTTATTTTAAAAAACTAAACAATAAAATAGTTTTATTTCTTAAATATTAATATTTACCTAGTGTTTTTTATTGCACAAAAAATAGGTTACAAGGGGACCGGAAACCCCTTACAAGTCAAACAAGAAAGATAACAACATTAAGTTCACTGAAATGAAACCAGCAAAACAAACAAAAACCAGAAACTAGAGACCCGATCCAACAACCAAGAAACCCTAAAAACTAAGAACACAGAAACAAGGCAGCCCTAAGTTTCATTAAATTGCAATCTTTATCTCATTTTGGCTGCCCTAAGTTTCATTCTAGCACATCTTTTATTTTGTAATGCTCAAAATTGATTTCAAATAAAATAGACAATTCAAAGGGAACTCTAGAAAAAGAAATAAATTGAAGAGTAACACATATCACAACACATTATTAATTAGACTTGAACCGAGTTCCAGAAAATAATTTGCAGTGTCATTCAACTTATCTCCATTATGACACATCCTCAAAAGTCAGATATAATCTTGAGACCTCTATCTGAAACTTTATTCTAGCCTATCTTCATAATCACACATTTCTAAAAATTAATTGCAGTCTTCAAGTCTCACATTCACTACCCTAATTTTTATTTCACCTATCTTCATCTTTTCACATTTCCAAAAAAAATGGATTATTGAATTGTAATCTTTAAGGGCTGGTTTGTTTGGTGGAATTAGATTAGAATTGGCATTGTCAAATCTGGGAATTCCAACAACCAAACGGATCCTAAAACTCATATTTACTACCCTATATTTTCTTCCATCCTATATCTTGGCCATTGAACATTCCTAAAACCATCTTATCTTGATCATCTTCTAATTTTATATTCACTACCCTAATTTTTAATCTAACCTATCGTCACTATGATACATTCTCAAAACTAGCTTTTTTTTCATCATCACGATTTCCAAACACTAATTACTTTTCCTAAGATCTTATATTCACTACCCTAATTTTAATTTCTCTTACCTTTGAATATCATTGTTCATTCGAAAAACCAACCTATCCTCATCATGACACATTCCAGAAACCAACTTATCTTCATCATCACAATTTTACCAACAAGTATCCTTACATCTCATACTTACTACACTAATTTAAATCTCATACTCACTACCCTAATTTCAATCTCATACTTACTACCCTAATTTAAATCTACAGACATGAGATTGACCAATGAACACATCGGTGCTGTACTCTACCATCATGAAAAAGACAGTGACGAATAACATTACTTAAAATCATTTTCAACCAATATATTTATAACATTCCACTGTAAAAATAAAGCCCTTAGTAACAAGGACATTTCTCACATGGGTGCTAAGAATTAAGAAGGAAAATCATGCTCAAATTATTCTAACCATACTTCAAAAATATAGCGCTGGATAGTTATTTTTTAAAAAAATTTTATGGTTTTCGACAAAATATGTAGATTGTGAAAAATAGATGCGGAAAATTTTACGAAAATCTATTATATTTTATATTTTTTGAAAGACATTTCTCCGCCTCTTCATTTCATTGTCTATTTTTTAGGTGGTGCAAAATGCTTTGCTTTCCCACCCCAGTAAGTTTAAATCTATACTTGATACGATGATCAAAAGATCTTTTTTTTTTTTTTTCCCTTTTACAACACTATATCCTCTATCCTCTGATTCTTATATTATAAAACCATATGTACTAATTTCATATTATGAACAATAGAAAAAGCTAAGAGAAATGTAACAATACGAAAAAGAAGAAAACTCCATATCCACTAACTCGATATTCAGAGCAATAAAAAAAGCTAAGAGAAGTGTAAGAATATCCAAATGAAGAAAACTAACGAGCAATATTGGAGTTAATATCTCATGCCTGTATTTTGACCTCGACATTGCTGGAAAGATGCGTCAGGTCTGCGTGAAGCCATGTAATGTATGAACTACTTCCTTACAAAACCAACAAGTAGGCAATATCTGGAAGAAATCTCTTGATGCCCCAAGGTATGGCAAAAGGAAATGAATGGACGCGCTGTTGATGGGTAAGAGTATATAAAGGAATGCACTTCAAACAAGCGGCTATAAAGAGACCGATTCCAATTATCTTTCCTCACACATTCCAAGTCAATTAAATTTGAGTCTAGTGAGACTGCTGGGTATTGCTGGGTATTGGTTGACATTAATTAACATACATATATTAAATATTATATATAAATTATATGGTTGAAAAATGGTGGAAGTCGGCATCTGAGAATTGATGAAAATAGGATCTTGAAAAAATTTATTTCCGCTTAATTTATATAAATAAATATGAGTCGGGTCTAATAAATAGATACCACGAGAATGAATATATATCTTATCTGTATATGTGTAGAGGCTCACAACTTACCGTTGGGTTGTGGGATGTTCCCACATTCAATATAATATTATAATAAATATATTATATAATATAACAAAAAATATTATAATATTCTATTTAATATAGTTTAATTATAATAATTAAAATTTAAATAATATTAAAATATAATATTTAATAAATTATCTTTAATTATCTTACTACTATCAAAGTTTTTTGTAATGATAAATATTATGAGAGGGGTAGCTTAGCTTACAAGATGGTATTCAACCCATGGCCATTTAATTGAAACATTCGTTTGCTGAGAAGAAAATAAATTTTCAAAAACACTAGTGCAATTGGAAAATGGATTCAAATTATAGTTCTCCAAACCTAAATCAAGAGCTTTAGCAAATAGTTATTTTTCTTTACATTCTTAACATTGAAAACAATCTCCGCATTAATTGAATGGTTTGCAAAGATAACTTAGCTCATTGCAAATGGAATCAAATCATATTTTTCTAAACCGCCATTCCCTAAATAATTCAGGAACTTTAGAAACCTATGGTTCTTCTTCACAGCCTCAAGATTGAAAACACCAACAATGAGACCACTTTTAAGATTAATTTTATAGTGAGAATAGTCTTCCTTGCCTCATTAACAATCCCAACATCAATGAGAAATTTGCAAAGATGATGGCTCTATGCATGAACTTGTTACTTGTGCCACATCATAAAGAAAATCTCCACCAACACATTATCATGTGTATGTCATCAGATTACATGTGTTAGTCACCAATAATTTGCTTAATCACTTTTTGGATACTTTCTTCGTCAACTCTAAAGAACCTATGTAATTATTTCCCCAAGTTATCATCCTCATATTTATATATTATGCCTAAATGATTTCACCTAATATATTATGCCTAAATGCTTTCACCTACCCATGTACACTTATGCCCAACACTCTCATTAAAATATAATAAATTTACAGAAAATGGAGCCTAAGGGTGGTAGGATGGAACTCACCACAAAACAAGCTCGACCTAGTAGGAAAGGAAACAACACACAACAAAGAAGCTTTCATCTAGCAGCTCAAAGACAAGTCTTATTAAATTTTGACATTGTTAGTCCATTTTCCAGTCAATGCAAAAATCCAATGAAAATGGCCTTTTTCCTTGCAAGCTTTGTTTTGGTGTCCCACTCTGCCTGCAAGCTTGTTTTAATTTGCGAAAAAAATCTATGATGTTTCCTGGTGTGCACTCTTAGCCATAGGTTCTACAATGTATCACCTTGCTCCAATTCAGATCGCATCTCTTAATTCTTAAAAACCAGGGAGATATCCAAGTTTTAAGGTCTGCAAGAAATAATTTCAGAATTTGCCTAAGTGTCGAAAACCCACAATGTTTTTGAAAACCCTGGATATTTTTGATCTTTCACTGAAAACCCTGTGTGTTTTTGACTTCGCATTTCTGCTCTATTTGTCCACAGTTCCTTAACTGCGCAGGTGTGATCTTTTGGTGGGCTCGGGTCTTCAATGGGCTTTAAATTGATTGGTTGTCGCATGATCGCATGTCAAAAAATTTTGACATGCGACCATGCGACCGGTTCCTTCCTTGCGTGTGGGGCCCGTTGCTGGGAAGGTAGTGGTCTCATTGGCGGTTATGTGGCGGCCTGTGGTTGGCTTTCGCATGATCGCATGTCAAAGATTTTTGACATGTGATCATGCAACCGGTTGACACCTGTCCCTTCGGTGTTGGAGTGCTGTGGTCCCATTGTTTGACTTGGAGGCTGAGATGGCAGTCTTTTGGCCTTGTCGCATGTTCACAAGGGCCACTTTTCGGCTATGCAATCATGTGACAAGGGTGCCATGTTGTCTTGGGGCCCGGTGGCAGGTGATATGTGGCATTTTCCGATTGGTTGCTACTGTACCGAGGTGGCACGGGGTTTGTGGTGGGGCCCGTGTTTGCAGTGCCCATGCGTGTTTGACATTCGGCAGTGAATGCTGGCGGTTAGTCACATGTTTGCATAGCCTTTTTCAAGGCTATGCGATCATGTGACTGAGGTTTTCCATTTACTCTCAGCAACGGCAGTTATGCGGCACAGTAAAGGTTTCCAGTTTGTCGCATGTTCGCATAGCCCTTCTCCTAGCTATGCGATCATGTGACAACTATTATGATGTCGTTGTTGCAGAGTTAAGGTGGGTCCATGGTGTCGGTGGTGCTGACATGCTAGATTCTAATTAGCTATTGACCGGCTAGCCGTTGGCGCCCAAATTCAAATATTATTGCAGGGTTTCTTACAGATGGTTTTTGCAACAGGAGGTACCAAAATTTATGGTTTTCTGGCCGTTTCTTGATCTGGTTGGTGGCATCGATTGTTGCATTATGGTCCAAGGAGTTGGGTGATTGCTTGCAAATATTTTGTCATGTGGGGGAGGATAGTTTTTGTTGGCTTGAGGTGTTTTGATGGTTTAGTCAGACTATTATTCATGATGAATTTGTGATCCTGGGTACAGATTTGTAGATTTTATCTTTCTTGTGAATCTTTCTTGTTTCTGACAGATTGGTGCTGGTTTTCCCTCCAGTGAGTTTTCAGATTTAGTTGTTGTAACCCAAACCCTAGTCACCCTAAGCTTTAGGAAATCTCTTTGAGATTCCCAAGGTGGCTAGTGGTATAAATTATCAAAATTTTGACTTTGTAATGGTTTCACCTTAGAGTTCCTTTCTGGTTCCAGTGAAGGGTCCTTTTCCTGTAGATATTTCTCATTTTCTCTGCATACACGGTGTTCTTCTTTGCCTTGCTGGTTCAGAGAATATGATGCATATTGTAACAGATTTGTCTTATGTATGAGGATTTAATATATTCTTACTATTATCAAGCTATCTCCATTTGAATTCTGGATTCATTAATCATACATCAAGGGTGTTTGATTTTTCTGTTTGCATTGCCTATGTGCTTGCAAGTGGAGTTGTCTTCACAGGGATAACTAGTTCAGGGTTAGTGTTCATGTATGTATGAGCTGAGATGTCAAAGATATGTCATGCTTGTCTTCCAGTGGATGCTAGTCAATGTATTATTTGTTTATAGGTCTCTTCTAAGGGGATGGTTAAAATCCTTTGAATGGATAATAACATACTTGAATGCATAGGTGGGTTGTTAAGTTGAGGTTTGGTCATGGTGTGTGATTGATGTTAGGCATCAACACATTGAGTATATTATTTTCTTGTTTCATAGCTGTCTATTGCAGTAGGGTATTTGACTCTGTGGCCCATTGGATAAGGCACTGGTCTATGAGAGACTTAGGGTATCTTAGGGTTCCCTTCAATCCATCTAAAATCATTTTCCTTTAAGTTCCACCCTTTCCCTTTCATGTTGTTAGGATAGGTCTCTAGTTTTCATACTCATTCCATGAAAGTAGGGCTATTACATGAGATCTTGGTTTCATTTGAGGTACAAGATACATATAAGGGTTTGAAAACCATTCCACAGTCAGTTACCTGTAGGCCTGTAGTGTGACACAAGTTGTATGAGTGTGCAGATGAGGTATACCCGCCTGAGTGATGTGGAGCTCAAAGTGTAGAAGGATCTCTCTTTGATCCTTGTCATTTGGCCCTTTTTCCTATCAGATTGGGAGTGTTGAGTGAATGTGACACTAGCCCTGTCAATCCTTATGTCAATCTGACCTTTGGGGAAAAAGATCACCAACAAGATGACGACTCTACTAGGGAGAGTCTAGAACAGAATCTGATATAAAAAACACACTTGGAAAATCTACTCACTAAGTGTTGAGTGGCAACTCTGAGTCTCTGTTTGGTCAGTGTTTTGTGGCAAAACATGATATATTTGTAGTCCTAACAAGGAGTTATCCTGTGAGGTGTTTTGTGATTGTGGGTTTTGAAGAAGGTGCAGAGTTGAAGAGATTGTTTAGCTGATTCAGATTTGTCCTCTGTAAAGAGGTGCCTTCTCTACCAAGTTTGAAAGGTGATTTGGTGGAGACTTCATATCAGTATTTTTCAGCATTCACAACATCTCCAGGTAATCCTATTTCAAAGCAAGAACAGTCCCTAATTAGGTGAACAAGTCATTAGTGAAAAGGGAAAATTAATGATGAAAGTTTGATCATATTTCTGGATAGAAGCTTTGGTTATTGTAAGGAGTATCATAAATATGTTGAGGTATAATGAAGATAGTGGTTGCATTAGTTTGGATAAAGTGTTGTCATGAGACCGGGCAGTGTTTTTTTGTCAATGTTTTAAAATGGAGTTTCCAGTTTTGACAAATTAGGTTGATGTTTCTAGGTCTGAAGGTTCTTTGTCAGTTTCTAGAAATGTTAATAGAGAAAGAGAGATTTATTTGATGAGTCAAAAAATTCAGCAGACTTGCATAAAGATTCTAAGGTGTGCAATAGGAGAAAGAAAAAATGAGTCATCCCTTTCATACTATAAGAAATTTCTTATAGCTTGTGATGAACTTTTGGTGGGTATTGAGCTTCAAGATTCTCAATATGCTAAAATGTTTTTAGAGCTTGGTGTGCCTGAGTTAATTAGTTGGTTTGCATCTGTTAGAAATGAAGCATTAGAAAATGTTAAAGAATGGATGCCTTCATTTGTGGATGATGAATCTTGTGTTGCTAATGTTGATAATGAAATTTTTGAGATGGAAGATGAATTTGCAGATGTAGGTTCCTGCAGTAATGACTTAACACAAGATTTTTTAGATCCTGTCTCAGATGATGAAGATATTTGCAACATTTGCAGTGAGGCCAATGAGGTAGAATGTGAGGTTTAGTGCCTACTAAGTAGTGAACAAATTTTGGAGCTCTTGGATGTAGAGTTTTAGAGATGTACCCCTGGGTATGTTTCTGAGATTCCATGCCCGATTTATATAAATTTTGATGAGGAAAGAACAAGTGATGTCATGGTGCATGAGGCATTTATTGAGGTCCTTTCTCCCATTTTTGATATGCAAGTGGATGGTACACATTATTGCAGTGAATTTGATAATGTCAGTGATGATGAGTATGATGGTATGTGTACTGGTGTGGATTCAGTCTTTTAAGAGCCTAGTGTTTGTGGATCTTGTTTATATTTTGATGCTAGAGATTGTGGCAATTCTAAAGGCATTTTCTCAGATTAGCAAATGACTGATGAGTCATTGACTGGCAGTGCTTATTCCTTTTCAGAAGATGCTGATGTGATTTTTGATCAACAGGATGTTCCCAATTTCATGCAGTCAGATTCCTGTCTTGAGAAGTTTTATGTTAATTTATAGAGCAGAGAGATAGAGAGGGTTTATTCTTCATTACAGACTAATAATCAATGTGCTGATGTGCCCATCCACGAGGTTGAGATGGAGTGTGTCCTCTTTCAGCAAGGCAGTGAAAGTGAAGAGGGTGACATTTTGATGTCATGAAATGATCAATATTTTTGGCAGCTTGATGGCCCTATCCTGTCGGATGATGGTGAGTATGATAATAATTTTTTATATAATGTGCTGAATGTGGATCACAATGTTCTTGGTAGGATGGATGAAAATGGTAGTTTTAGCTTTCCTTTGCTAAGTGGAGATTAAAATTACTTGTTTGATAGAGGAAAGACCTGATAAGAAGTTTTGGGGCCTTGAGCCTTTTTGTAAATACTGTAAATCTTTGTACAGTTTCCCTTTCCTGTTGTGTGTTTCTTTCCCTGGTTCGGTTGCCAATTTTTGAGGTCCCTACCTTTTTGTCCTATGGGTGGTCTGCTCTCCCAGAAATCTTGAATTCTCACATGGGCACAAGTTACCCATCATCCCCAGATAGAGCTACTATTAGTCCATTTTCCAGTCAATGCAAAAATCCAATGAAAATGGCCTTTTTACCTGCAAGGTTTGTTTTGGTGTCCCACTCTGCCTGCAAGCTTGTTTTAATTTGTGAAGAAAATCTATGATGTTTCCTAGTGTGTGTTCTTAGCCATAGGTTCTCCAATGTATCACCTTGCTCCAGTTTAGATCGCATCTCTTAATTCGTAAAAACCAGGGAGATATCCAAGTTTTAAGGTCTGCAGGAAATAATTTTAGAATCTGCCTAAGTGTCAAAAACCCACAATGTTTTTGAAAACCCTGGATGTTTTTGATCTTTCACCGAAAACCTTGTGTGTTTTCGACTTCGCATTTTTTCTCTATTTGTCCATAGTTCCTTAACTGCACAGGTGCGATCTATTGGTGGGCCCAGGTCTTCAATGGGCTTTAAATTGATTGGTTGTCACATGATCGTATGTCATAAATTTTTGACATGCGACCATGCGACCGATTCCTTCCTTACGCGTGGGGCCCGTTGGTGGGAAGGAAGTAGTCTCGTTGGCGGTTATGTGGCAGGCTCTGGTTGGCTGTCGCATGATCGCATGTCAAAGATTTATGACATGCGATCATGTGACCAGTTGACGCCTGTCCCTTTGGTGTTGGAGTGTTGTTGTCCCACTGTCTGACTTGGAGGCTGAGGTGGTAGTCTTTTGCACTTGTCGCATGTTCGCAAGGTCCCCTTTCTGGCTATGCAATCATGTGACAAGGGTGCCACGTTGTGTTGGGGCCTGGTGGCAGGTGGTGATGTGGTATTTTTTGTTTGGTTGCCAGTGTATAGAGGTGGCAGGGGGTTTACAGTGGGGCCCGTGTCTGCAGTGCCCATTCATGTTTGACATTCAACGGTAAATGCTGGCGGTTAGTCACATGTTTGCATAGCCTTTTTCAAGGCTATGCGATCATTTGACTGACATTTTCCATTTACTCTTGGTAGCGGTGGTTATGCGGCAGGGTAAAGGTTTGCAGCTTGTCACATGTTCGCATAGCCCTTCTCCTAGCTATGCGATCATGCGACAACTGTTATGATGTCGTTGTTGCAGAGTTAAGGTGGGTCCACGGTGCCAGTGGTGCTGACATGCTGGATTCTAATTGGCTGTTGACAGGCTAGTCGTTGGCATCCAAATTCAAATATTATTGCAGGGTTTCTTGCAGATGGTTTTTGCAATAGGAGGTACTAGAATTTATGGTTTTCTGACCGTTTCTTGATCTGGTTGGTGGCATTGATTATTGCAGTGTGGTCTAGTGACTTGGGTGATTGCTTGTAGATATTTTATCATGTGGGGGAGGATAGTTTTTGTTGGCTCGAGGTGTTTTGATGGTCTGGTCAGACTATTATTCATGATGAATTTGTGATCCTGGGTACAGATTTGAAGATTTTATCTTTCTTATTTCTTACAGATTGGTGTTGGTTTTCCCTCTAGAGAGTTTTCAGATTTAGTTGTTGTAACCCAAACCCTAGTCACCCTAAGCTTCATGCAATCTCTTTGAGATTCCCAAGGTGGCTAGTGGTATAAATTGTCAAAATTTTGACTTTGTAATGGTTCCAGCTTAGAGTTCCTTTCTGATTCTAGTGAAGGGTCCTTTTCCTGTAGATATTTCTCCTTTTCTCTACATACAAGGTGTTCTTTTTTCCCTTGCTGGTTTAAAGAATATGATGCATATTGTAACAGATTTGTCTTATGTATGAGGATTTAATATATTCTTACTATTATCAAGCTATCTCCATTTGAATTTTGGATTCATTAATCATACATCAAGGGTTTTTGATTTTTCTATTTGTATTACCTATGTGCTTGCAAGTGGAGTTGTCTTCACATGGATAACTGGTTTAGGGTTAGTGTTCATGTATGTATGAGCTGAGATGTCAAAGATATGTCATGCTTGTCTTCCAGTGGATGCTGGTTAATGTATTATCTGTTTATAGGTCTCTTCTAAGGGGAGGGTTAAAATCCTTTTAATGGATAATAACATACTTGAATGCACAGGTGGGTTGTTAAGTTGAGGTTTGGTCATGGTGTGTGATTGATGTTAGGCATCAACACATTGAGTATATTATTTTTTTATTTCATAGCTATCTATTTCAGTACAATATTTGACTCTATGGCCCATTGGATAAGGCACTGGTCTATGAGAGACTTAGGGTATCTCAGGGTTCCCTTCAATCCATCTAAAATCATTTTCCTTTAAGTTCCACCCTTTCCCTTTCATGTTGTTAGGATAGGTCTCTGGTTTTCATACTCATTCCATGCAAGTAGGGCTATTGCATGAGATCTTGGTTTCATTTGAGGTATAGGATACCTATAAGGGTTTGAAAATCATTCCACAGTCAGTTACCTGTAGGCCTATAGTGTGACACAAGTTGTATGAGTGTGTAGATGAGGTATACCCGCTTGAGTGATGTGGAGCTCAAAGTGTAGAAGGATCTCTCTTTGATCCTTGTCAATTGGCCCTTTTTCCTATTAGATTTGGAGTGTTGAGTAAATGTGACACTAGCCCTGTCAATCCTTATGTCAATCTGACCTTTGGGGAAAAAGATCACCAACAGACATAACTTGGAGAAAATTAATTCTAATAACTTTGGGCATCTAAGCTACATCATCTCAAACCTAAATTGGCTTTTGATGGGATGAGTTATCTCATCAATGTTTAGCTCTATGAGAAGTGATCTAAAACTACATTTGATTTAATATATGATGTTTGCATAAATGCAGTCATCCATCTCAACAATGTTTGTGAATGTGTACTGCCTATAATTGCATGTGAATATACCATTGGATATTTTAATATATTTTAACTCACTTTTGTGAACAAAGGCCATAAATTTGGTCTACATTTGTGTTATTTACCTTTTTCCTCTAGATTTTTTGTTAACGTTTGTAGCTTCCATCCGATTAGTCTAACCTTAAGCATTTAAAATATCTCCTTCTTTAGATAAAATGAGAAGTATATGTTATGTGCATTATCATTATACATTTGATGATCTTATCAACTGGAGAATTCATTGAGATTCATTTTAGAATAATTGTTATTATTTTATAACCATCATAGTTATAATTGATAACTATCATAGTGTCACAACCCATTTTATTAAACCATATTAGTAATATCCTAAAATTTAGGGGATGAGCTAGAATGGGCAATTATTCACTCAAAGTAGAAATAATTATGGCAGGAAAGAACTTTTAATTGACTATTAATTTCTTCCTAAACTAGCGGCATGGAATCCCCATCTATAGATGTATCTAGAGAAAAATGAGAAGTTAGGGGGGGGGAATAAAGGGATAGATAGCATGTGTTCAAATCCCAAGTATGAGTTGAGTGCTCGTCAGCCTTGGTGTAATGGTTGTGTTAAAATTTTAATTGGAATTCATTGCATTCTTATCATGCCAAAGCATAACTAGATATGTTGATTTGGTATACTTCCTTGAAATACCACGTCCATACTATCAGTGAAAAAAAACATTGTGACATAACGGTTCAGATAAAATAATATTTTTCTAGGTGCATGTACCTACCTTCACATGACTCTCTTGCATTTTATTTTCCTAGAACACCTTGTATGCTCTCCCTAATTTCCTTTAGACAAGCATAATAATGAAGTTCAAAACTCTCTCATGCATAGGATGGACATTATTAATGTTCATCTTCCCTACAATCTTTTGTTGTGATCCATGTCTTCACAAATAAAAAGTGGCATATTATGATTCCTCTAAGGTTGTCAATTAGGCCAAGGAGTTGGTAGAGATATAAGGAATGAAAAAATAAAGAGGGAGAGGCATCATTCTTATTGAGGGGAAGATGAAACAAAATATACGGGGAGATGCCTAGCCATCATAACCATATTAATTTCTAACCCATCTTTTGTCGCCGATGGGAAGGAAAAGGGAGGAGATAAGGGAGCTATGGTCTAGAGAATCTGAGGAACACCCATGTGGAGGCAGAGATGGAAGATTTAATGTTGGCCAAGGATGGGGAGATGTATGCTAAGAATGATGGATTATGAGGAAAATGGAGAACGAAAAGAATTAAGAAAAGAAAATGATAAATTGGTAGTGTGTCTCATAGAAAAGAAAGAGTGACAGAGAGGAAATAAGGAGGAAAGGATAGAATAGAAAAGAGGAGACACAATGAAGAAAGTAGAAAGCATTGACTTCTTATCTACCAGGCTTTCTCCCAGATTATCCCAGTTTTCTTCTTTTTAAATATATTTCCCATCTACCCTTGCATATATTTAGAATAATGATATGTTGAGAAATTTGAATCGGTCCTAAGCTGAAAATTTGAGTTCATTTTTTTTAAGTGTCTGGCAAGTTAAATTGATCTAAAACAATTCATACTGAAGAAATTTTTTTATTTTTTATTTTTTGAATATTCGATAAAATAATAAAACTAGAGGTCGTTTAGAAAACTGGGATAAAACAATTAAGATTTGGGAGATTTGTTAAAAATCTTGAACCCAGTCAATGATTTGGATGTCAGTTTACCTTCACATCAAATCTTTGGTTGAAATTAGTAAACATGCTCGTTGATTACATATTGAAGCTAATACATCATGTAAATCTATTTCCTATAACTTGGGCAATATTTGTTGACAGTCCATTTATATCTGCAACACGAACTATGTAGATTCCTGTAGCTTGGGAAATATTTGTTTATAGTCCATTTATATCTGTGACATGAACTATGTAAATACCTGTAGATTGACAAATATTGTCATTTCTTTCTTTCAAATCTGTGACAGAAACTATGTAAAATTCTTGCAGCATATAGTGTAATGGAAAAAGGAAAAAAATTCATTTTTATAAAAGAAGGGAGAAATTGGAATAAACATTTGTTTTTGTAAATAGTTGTTATCTTAGACCTAGCCACAAACACAAACAAAAATCTTTTGGACAACCTTCGTATTGGACTTATGGATTAAAACTTAGAAAGACAAGCTAGTTGTTTTGTTATTTTATATTGTGACAGGAACTTGATGAACTTCAGGTGCAATAATAGAGCGACTGTATAAAATACATGAAATAAGGTTTTACTTTATTTTATGATTGATCCATGTTGAAAGGAGGAATCAAAAGGTTATCTATTAGGTTATCTAGGAGGAATAGAATGGCCATGATGAGAAAAATTTTGAACAATTTGTGACCTCTTGGAACAATAGAAAGGTGTCGGTTGTGGGCATGCACTTCCAAATTAAGGAGGTCATTGGTAAAGAAACAGGGCTATCAATTAAGGGAAGGAAGTAAAAAAATACTTGTCCAAGAAAGATCACCTGAATCTACAAAAAAATGAGAACCATGAGGGGATCTCCCATTATTGAGATTTCTTCCTAAAACTAAATCAGTAGAAGCTGAATGTGAATCATCAAATGTAATTTCATTATAAAGAGGTTTTGTAAACCAAATGGATTCATTACTAGATACATAATAAAGAATAGAAATAGGACAATCACCATCAATAATATCATCAAGAAGATTAGAGTTTAGGGAAGGAGGTTGGTCCTCCATAATAAGCATTTGAGTGTCACAAAATTCATGATCTACTTTGGAGCAAATAGGAACATAATCTCCTATAATACATAAGGGCAAGGTGACATTGATAAATGTATTAATAATTGCATCTTCTTGTTCTAACGAAGAATAAGTATAAGAAACATCATCAACCGGTGACATATTATCTCTATGAGGAAAATAGGAAGCGAGGGGATCATCCCCAAAACAAACATCATCACATGGGTCATCCCAAATAGGAAAATCATTTAAAGGATACATAATGTGATAGTGCGGTGTAGAGTTTTGATTTGCTTGATTAATAAGAGAAACATGTTTTTCATGACTTTGAAATGTGTTCTCCAAGACATGCCAAGCCTGATGAGCCACAGTACAGTCTGAGATAAGATGATATAAATCTAGATTTAATGAGAATCCAATTAGACCAAACACTTCCTCATCTTTCAACTGCCAAGAATCCTAGTCAGCCTGAGGAGTGGTGGATGTTGGTTTCAAATTTGCTAAAGACACAATATCCAAAAGGTGTTGAGATTTTAAAAAATCAGACATGTCCGGCCTCCAAACAGTATAATTGGAGCTAGTGAGTTTAAATTGTGGCATTGACGTAGACATGATGAAACAAAATTACAAAAATTTAAGATACCACAAGAAAACAAATATCCCCAAAAGTTAAATTTTGAATTTAAATGATCATAAATGATGAAACAATATTAGTTAGGGAAATTTAACATTAGTACAAAAATTTTGATTCGAGAAAATAAGGTGAGAAAGAAAAAATAAACTATTACACTATTTAGTTTAATTTCCGGAATTAGAGTAGACATGATCACAATAAATTTCAATTACTATTTGAAAAAAAGCCCTTTGACTTAGAAATAAATAAAAATTATTTAAATTTTTTTTAATGATACAAAAAGATATTCCTTGATAGAAATAGAAAAAAAATAATAATAAAATATATATATGAAATTTTTGTTATTAAATAAACTTTATTTTAAAAAACATAATATAAAACTTTATTAAAAAAATATATTAAAGTTTATAAAGAAATCTCATTCAAATTTTAAACTTTTTTTAAAAATAGAAAAATCTAAAAAACCTTTTTTTTTTAAATTTCAAAGTTTACTTTTAAACAGGATAAACTAAATTTACCCTTAAAATTACAAACTAGGTAACTTTTCAAAGATACTTTTACTATGATAATAAGTAAGAAGTAATTATTATAAGAATTTTTATTTTCTTAAAACTTAAAAATAAGAACATTATCTTACCTTACCTAAGAGAAAGTAAAAAGTTAAGAACCAACCAAAATAGGCTTACTTAACGTGAGCCTAATGCAGGAAATAAATGCCACATGGAAGGAAGAAGGAAAAAAAATGTTACAAAGAGTATAAACTTGGAAATTCAGTCAAAATTTCAGTCCAATGTCAAAAAAAGGAAACGCACAGACCCATTAAGGTATCATGAAACTCATATGTTAGAACTAAAAAAACAATAATAGTAGTAATATTTTGAGACAACAATGATGATAATAATGATGAGGGAAAAAGATAACCAGCTGCTAAGAAATGGTGTTAGAGAGCACACAACAAGGTGAACAAAGGAGACTGAAAACTGATAAATGAATAATAAATGAAGAATGAATGACAGCCTGTGTGATAATGAAGTGAAGATAAAAATAGCAAGTAAATTGTATTTTAAATGTAATTTAAACAGCAGATTAAACGTATTTTAAACAACAATCTAATCTTTTCTCATGCCACACTACTCTGAGAACCACAGTTGCAGCGACTTCCACAGTAAGTATTAATTACAGTAAGGACATGAATAGATTCAAAATGTCCAAATAGAGAATGACCGAAGCCCAGATGTACTGATCAGAAGTAAACCTCTTTATACAATGTATCCTGAAAATATGATAGCTACCACTCCACCATAAATATTTGGTTGTTATTAATGAGAGTGGACAAAGAACAGTAGAGGAACTTACAAAAAATGCGATGGAGTTGCTCGTTCCACAACATAGGATTTTCCTAATGCATGGATAGCAATTTTAGTCTCTTTGGAAAATGCGGGAATGAGGAATATCTGTGTCAAAAATCTGGATAACTGGTATCTGGGTCAAGAAGTAAATGTAAGGATAGTGAATCCAGAGATAACAAACAAAAAATGAAGGAGGACTAGGGAGATTCTTGGGCTCGCAATGGATGATAACAGTTTGTGAGGTTGCGTGGAGGAAGCAGTTTGATAGAAGCAAAATGTATGATAAGAGCACCAGCGAGGAGATAGGGATCAGACACTGCAGGGTACAATTAATCAAAAGGGCAGACCAGCTGACGCACTCACGCACCAATTTCTTACTGATGTCTTGAAGAAGAGCGATGCAGGAAGATGTCTGAAAAAAATTGCTCAATGCAAGTGCTTCAAATACACATATAGTTAGAGTATATCAAACCACACCTACGTTACATATTATTCCAACTAAATAAATGTAATTCAAGGCTCATGCATTCAAACAACCCCTTATTAATGTAAAACACTTCACATTCGAATGAACCTTATAACTAGTTTTTGGTAAATTAAAAAAAATTGAAGTATTGGAAAATTTAAATGTTGTTGTTATAAATTTTAGCAAAAAAAGATAAGGCTGCAGAATAGAATATTTATATCTGAATCTGAAGTTTCTTCTACATGTTTATGATACAAATGAAAAGATTTAAAAAATAAACTTGCAAGATCAGAGATATGAAGACCTGCAAGCCAGAGAGATTAGAGATTATAAAGAAATCTAAAAAAAATTTATATAAGAATTTTTGTTTTCTTAAAACTTAAGAATAAGAACATTATCTTACCTTATGTAAGAGAAAGTAAAAAGTTAAGAACCAATCAAAATAGGCTTATTTAATGCATGGATAGCAATTTTAGTCTCTTTGGAAAATGTGGGAATGAGGAATATTTGTGTCAAAAATCTGGATGGCTGGTATCTCGGTCAAGAAGTAAATGTAAGGATAGTGAATCTAGAGATAACAAACAAAAAACGAAGGAGGACTGGGGAGATTCTTGGGCTTGCAATGGATGATAATAGTTTGTGAGGTTGTGTGGAGGAAGCAGTTTGATATAAGCAAAATGTATGATAAGAGCACCAACGAGGAGATAGGGAGTAGACACTGTAGGGTACAATTAATCAAAGGGGCAGACCTACTGATGCACTCACGAACCAATTTCTTACTGATGTCTTGCAGAAGAGTGATGCAAGAAGATGTCTGAAAAAAATTGCTCAATGCAATTGCTTCAAATACACATATAGTTAGATTGTATCAAACCACACCTACCTTACATATTATTCCAATGAAATAAATGTAATTCAAGACTCATGCATTCAAATAGCCCCTTGTTAATGTAAAACACTTCACATTCGAATGAGCCTTATAACTTGTTTTTGGTCAATTAAAAAAAATTGAAGTATTGGAAAATTTAAATGTTGTTGTTATAAATTTTAGCAAAAAAAGATAAGGCTGTAGAATAGAATATTTATATCTAAATCTGAAGTTTCTTCTACGTGTTTATGATACAAATGAAAAGATTTAAAAAATAAACTTGCAAGATCAGAGATATGAAGACTTGCAAGCCACGGAGATTAGGGATTATAAAGAAATCTAAAAAAAAAAAGATAAAGCCTGCAAAGGTAATAACATAGATAAAAATAGAGACTACAGAGGTAATAACATAGATAAAAAATAGAGATAATGAATACAAAAAATTTTATATATGATCAATAATTTCAGATCCTCAACGAAATGATTAGAAAAAAATTGAATAAAAGACCTGCAAGAAATATTAGAAACAGATTTAAGAAAACTTGAAAAGAAGACTAAATGAACTTAGATTTGAAAAAAATGATGAAAAACAGAGCCACAATTGAAATGTCTCAAAACCTGCTAAAAAAAAATCAATAATGTATCCAATAGATAAACCGGGTTTGGCGGTAAACCAATCAAACCCAAAAAAAAATTTGATTGTTTTTTTCTCTTAATCAGATTAGTCAAAAGAAAATATATACTAGCAATAAACTCTCTCAAGAGTCTCTGATATTGGAGTGCTCCAAGATATGGTAGCTCCTTCACCTATACACTCAATAATGGATTAAACCAACCTGCTCTGATACCATGTTAAAATAATAACAAAATAAAGAGAGACAGGAAATTGTTTAATTCAATGTGATAGGAGTAAGAAGATTTACCATGAATTAATGCAAAAACTAGGAGCATTCATGAAAGATCCAAGCAACAAACGAGACAAGATTTTGAAGGGGGAAAAGCATAAAAAAACCCCCGTGATATAATGAAACTGAGAAAAATCCTTACAATGAGAGAGAGAGAGAGAGAACCAAGCTCATACAATAATAATCAAGAAGAAGAAGTATCTCTTGAGATGAGAGAAGGAGAACCATCTCTTAATAGAGATGTGAGAAAGGAGTTACATTGTAACTCCCATTTATGTGTATGCCACATTTCACTAGTGTGTGAGACAAGTGTAGGATTCCTCATACGGAGGAATATCTATTTTCCTTAATAAAAGAAATTACAAATATGACATGTCCTCCCACTTAGACTAGAGGACAAAAACAATAAGATACCTTGGTTTATCCTTTAAATACATAAATATGCCAAGGAAAGATTAATTTCTAACATGTTTAACCAAGGCCAAATCATTACCATAAAAATAATAATGTCAAATTATGCTCAACTAAGATTTTAAATAAAAACATGAAACTAGAAGAATAAATTTTCAATTCATTAGCCACAAGAAACTGAGCCTCATCATTCGGTGTACTATAAAATATGTAGAAAAGTGTGTCCTCTTTAAGATTACCAATATATTGTGGTTGCAGACATTTAGTTAGCAATAGTGAACAATGTGATGACTAATGGATGTGATAGAGCTCAACAAATTAGGTTGTAAACATATTTTAAGGTTGTTTAAGGTATAATATGATAGTTAAATTGTGTTGTTGTAGGTATTATCATTTATGTTCTAATTTTTACATAGTAAATGTATTTAGAATCTTCAATTTTTACAAAAAATTTAGCATCTGTATTTTGACATAAACAAGACGTTCTAAGCATTTACTACTTAGTAAAGAAATTAGAAAAAGAAAACAAATTACAATAGAAATAAATATACAGATAATTAATTTATTGATTCAATCAATTACAAAAATTTATTGATCATATGATCAAAGATAGGTAAAGACTTCATTACATATTACTTATTTATATAATTGTCTCAGCAAAACCAAAGCATAGTAAAATTGAATAATCTCATTCATAAATTTATATAAAGTTGTAGATCAACAATTTATTTTTATGATTGTGCAATTCATGCAAGACTGCACAAACAGTTCTCTTCGTGGGAAATTGGAGAGAATATAAATAGTTCCAACATTGAGATCACTCATTTGAAATAACCCTAACGTTTCCTAGAGGACCCTCCTATTAGAGTGATTTTAGATAAGCTATATAAGTGATTCAAAGTTTAAAGTCTCTTGTTTCAATTTGTCACATGCATTTAGGTCTTGCATTTGTGCAAGGGTTGGGTCATTATGTTTTAAGGCATATATCACCCTCTATATGAATATGTTTGATGGTTTGAACAACCATCATTAACATAATATGTTCATTCAAAGGAGGTGATGTGCATAACCATAATCAAAATCATTAAATTATCAAATATAAACAATCTAAAATCACATTATCTTCTCTAATAGGTGTCACCTAGTAGTGTTGTTTTAGATGAGCTATGTAAGAAAGTTAAAAGTTAGAGTGTATTGTTTAAACCTGTCATGTGCCCATAGGTCTTTTATCCCTATAGGCTCTAGCTGACCCATTATGCTTAAGAGATTAAAGCATCCTTTGTACAAACATTTTTGATGGTTTGAACCATGAGTGTTAATAAGACATATTCATGCAAGGAGATAAGGTCCTCAAATCCTGACCCTTTGGATTCATAAGATCCATAAAAATGCATTGAATTATCAAAAAGAGAAATATTAAGGAGCTTATGGCATACATTTCTTGGGCTATACATGAAGACACAAACATGGGTCTTGATGTAAACAATGAAAAGTATTTTGTTTCTATGTAAATGGCTATTTAGTAATGTCAATATCGATTAATTAAATCTTTTATCAATTTATTTACCATGACATTTTTGTTTGAATTTTATAGATTTGATTGTGAGTATTTTTCTATAAGCATTCAAATCATACTCTGGGATCTATCATCACAACGAAGAAAATTAAAGAAGAGGTAAATGAATGGATTCATCCTAAAAAATTGCTAACAAAATACAATCAAATTGAAAAATTCTCTCTGGCTCTTCTTGTAGCCTAAAATTTCCCTCTCGTTTATTTTCGGCTACAGCCCTATTTTCCAAGTGAAATGCTCAAGTGTCGAGAGTCCAGTGTATTTTCTGCTCAAGTGTCGAAAACCCAGTGTGTTTTCTGTATGCACCTTAAAATGGTCACCTAGACTTTGGGTCCCATTTATTTGATTTATCAATCCTGAATCAGTTTTATCAATAATCAATATTTTCAACATTATCAATTTCTTGATCAAATCTTAGTTTCGATCATATATTGGATTTTTATCCTTGGATTAACCATTTTATCCTAAGCTTTTATTTACTTAAAAGGAATATTTCCTCCTCTTTTATTAAATAAAAAGCCCCCCTTTTCCTCTTATCCTAAGTTGCACAAATAAAACACTATTCCTATTTTATAAAAAGAAAAAAAACACTTTTTGTCTCATATGGACATAAAGTCAACTCTTATTTTCCTATTGGAGGATACTTGTGCACATGGATTGCTCCTCTTTCAAGCTCCATCATTGATTGAGACTTTTGCCTCTTAATCTCAATGGTCCATTTCACCTCATTTCTTATAAAAGGAGAGCTCTCTCCCTCATTTGATATCCATATTTTTTATGCTAATGTTATGTTGTAGGTTTTCTAGATCACTTTGGAGCTATCTTTGAAGATATTCTACATCAAGCTTTGAAGACTTGCTTTTCATTGTTGCATCTCATTTAGCTGCATGTTTTCTTTGTTTAGTTGCATAATCATGGCATATTAGCTTAGTTTCCTTTTATGCAATAGATTAATTCACATAGCTTAATTAGGGGAATTGTAATCCATTGCTATTTCCTTTCATAGCTTAGTTTGTACTTCCATTTTCATAGTATAGCTTTCATATTTGCATCCTCATTCTTAGTTTGCATTTGCATTGCATTTCCATTTGATTCTTTGGGGATATTGGCATTCTTGCCCTTGTCCTCATTTGAATCTCTCAATGTATGGTTGACTAGCAAGGTCACAAGCTCAATAGCTCTAGTTGAGAGCAAATCCATAATCTTGCAACTCCATGCATAGAGAGCTATGGATCGATTGGTGAGGGCTCATTCTTGAGTTTCCTTACATGCAAAGATCCATAGAAGTCCACAACATTTGTGTGTACATTTTTGGCACCCACCGTGGGGTAGAGTAGATTAGCTTTGTCCCTTTAATTATGTATTTTTTGTCAAAATTTTTGTCAATTTTCGGCTTCATTTTCCTTCTCTGATTTTCTATCTCAAAATATCGCGTGATACTTCTTAGGTATATCGTGCGATATACCTCATAATACCTATGCGACACTTTGCATCATAGAAGAATCACACGATGGTATTGAGGTTTATCGCCTGGTGTCGTGCAAAGTATCACCCACATATTGTGCAGTATATCACTCAGACTGAGGTATATCACCCGAATACAGGAAACGGTGTCACGTGATACTGGTGAAGTCTGAGGTGTATCGCCTGACATAGCAAAGAGCTAGATTTTGAGTTTTATCAGCCGGATTTGATCACATTTAGTTTGTTGGCTTACTTTGATGCATTTAAACAGAGTTAATTTACATTTCTCAGTCTAAATTGATCAAGTTTTTACATTTCTTTCACTTAGATTTTGGTTTTCCTAACCCTAGTTGTCTAACAAGTTGTGATTGTAGGAGCTTTTTTTGCAAGGAAATTGCTATAAATCACATGTCAAAGAGGGCTACTAACATTTTTGCAGGGCTGCCCAAAGCATAAACAAAACAAAAAGAAATTTTTTTAAAGTGTTCGTGATTTATTTCCTTTCAAGTGTGGCATTTACTAATTGTATTAGGAACCTTAATTCCTTGTTTTTGAAATTTTGAGGTGGTAGGAGAGTATGCTCTTCACCCTTGTGGTGAAACAGAAATCTTGACCCATCTTGGGATTTTGAAAGCAAGGGGGTAATTAAATTTTGCTTGGTGTGTTTGGGAGAAGTTTTTGAGATAGGGGAGTATGCTCTTCACCCTTGTGGTGAACCAAAAACCTTGAACCTCAAAAATCATCCATTCTTTGTT
Source organism: Chamaecyparis obtusa (assembly GCA_027943335.1). Classification (NCBI taxonomy): domain Eukaryota; kingdom Viridiplantae; phylum Streptophyta; class Pinopsida; order Cupressales; family Cupressaceae; genus Chamaecyparis; species Chamaecyparis obtusa. The sequence continues at coordinate 156,072 of BSBK01003551.1, forward strand.
TAGTTTAGGATCCTTTAGCGGGCCTGCTCTTAAGCAATCAAGAGGAATGACCCAAGTGGGGACAACCTTGTCATCATTTTCCTTGGTGGCAAGTGATTCCAACTCACTATAATCTCAAGGCTATCAAGGACACAAAACCTTGGTAGACATAACACTTATCTTCGCTTGATGTAAGTAGCTCATGGGATTGCGACTATGGGGAAAGCATTGAGCAAGAATGCTTAAGGTACTCTTGAGGCCGCGAGGTCCTAGTCCTTTATGAGGAGCAAGAGGGGTGTTATGAACGAAAGCCCTTACTAAGAACCATAGGTTAGAGGCCACCTTATTTAGCCACTTATCTTCTTAGTGCAAGGATTGATCCAAGTGGACTAACTTGGATCACCCCAAGATACTCACCATATGTGTCCCTTTGGTTGTGTTGTTTGACACTTCCATGACAAAGCCAATATCTCTTGTGGGAAACCACTTGGTGTGAGGCAAGGGGGCATCAAGTTGTGGGCTAAGTTGGTAAGTATTGAGCCTTGTCTTGTAGGTAGATATTGCTTGAAGTGTTTTCGATTGTGTGATACTAGTGTGAACGTTCTCAACATACAAACAATTGGTAGCATCCATAGGGTGCAATTTTATTTTTGATATCACAAGTGCTTGTCTTGGCAAGGCTTCTTTTTCTCTTGTTTCAAGTGTCTGAAGACATGTTTGATCCCCTACTATTTGCAAACCTATCCAATTGCTATTGAATTTGTGATTGAAATCAGACATTTTCACCCTCACATTTGGAAACTTGAAATTAGACCTTAAAAACTCAAAATTTTGCACAAATTGGTCAAGATCAACATCAATATCACATTAGCCAAAGAGAAATATTGCATTAGAAGGTTGTTCTTGGTGAGAAAGTTTATCTCTAGAATTGTGAGCTACATTCTTGAGAAATTCTCGTACTCTTATTGTCCAAATAATTTTCATTTAATCTTAATTTCAATTATATTTTGGCCTAGCCCAACCTCTTGGTTCAAAAGTGCAAGGGTAGTCACCCTTTGATTTGAAGCACCTCTTTGACAGTGTTGGTAAAGCCCCTTCTTCTATCTTTTCATTTCTCTTTGGACAATAGAGAACTTTGATTATCCTAGTTTGGTGTTGACATTTTGTGAGGTCATCCTATTACCAAGGGTCTTCTATTTTTAGTCTTCCTTGGTCAGTCCAGATCTTAGATCCTAGGTGTTGTCATGTTGCTCAACATCTCAATGAACGTTATGGTATCAATTGCACAAAATGGCTCTTAGTTTTCTTCTTTCTTCGCCATTTCCCATGTTCTTCTAAAGTCTTCTATTCCCATGGGAAATTCTTCTCCTTCTTCTTGATTCTTTTCCTCTTATTTTCTAGTCTACCTTCTTCTACTCATCTATTCATTTCTTTCATGCTTGATTCCTCCTCTTCTAGAATCATGAATTTCAACTATCTTGTTAAGGAACCTCTCTTGAGAATAGATGATCTTGAACTCATTGCTCAATTTGAAGAGTATCTTTATTCCTCCACAAATTGCATGGATGATAAACTTATGGAAAAAATAAAAGAAATAATGATTAAATTAGATGCCTTTGCTAGGATCATAGACATGATCATATCATGATCTTCTTCTTCCAAACATTCTTCATCATCTAAATCTTCTCATTCTTCTTCACCTTCCAAGTCTTATCATGACTCTTCCAGACATCAATCTCATTCTTCATCTTCTAAGTCTTATCATGATTCTTCTAAACACTATTCACATTCTTCATCTTCTAAGTCTTATCATGATTCTTCTAAACACTATTCACATTCTTCATCTTTCAAATCTTATCATGAATCTTCTAGACATCATTCGAATTCCTCATTATCCAAGTATTCTTCTTCCACTAGGTCTTCATTTTCCTCTTCAAGATCTCGTTCTTCTTCTACCTCTCCCAAGAGTCTTACTTCTCTTGAGAAGAGATACCATAAAGAGAAACATGATAGTCCTTGTGATGTCTCTTCCACAAAGAGTGATACACCCACCTATGATGACTATGATGACTATGATGATGGACAATGTAGTGATGCCCATGAAACTTCTATTCCTAAGCATCATCCTTGTGGTACACTTGTGATTTCTAAGGGGGAGTCGTATTGGGTAGACTGTGATGGTGATCCATATGACTCTAAATTTGAAAAATTCTTTGATGATTTTTTCAAACAATACAATATTCCTACTGAGGAAGAGAAAATCTACCGCACTGATTTCAAACGTCAAAAGAATCTCTCCTCTAAAAGTTCTCATGCTGAAAATAAAGGTTGCACTCTCAAGCAAGATCATATTAATGTTGAACCTTTGTCTTGTGATGGTTCCCTTCCATCCGCCACTTCCTTCAATACCCACACACTTCCTAAAGCTTCTGATTCATCCAAATCTTTCACAAATCCTTCATCCAACAAAGATCCTAAGGCTTTCCATGTGGTTCCCTATAGTTATTCTCAAGAGCCACCTCTTAAAGATACTCAAGCTAACCTTCACTTGGCTGCAAATACTTTCAATAATGCTAAACCTAAAGAGCCTAAGACTTTATGCGCTATAATGCCTACTTCAGCTAGTCCTTCACCATCTTTTCCAAAGTCTTCCATACAATCCCAACCTACTTCCTTGTCCTTAGAAGTGGCTCCATGTCAAGAGGACTCTAAAAATGATAAAGAAAAGAACATAAAGAAAGATCAAGATCAAGAAACCTCTATGTCATTTAATCCTTTTCATGATTTCTCTCATTCGTTTCATGGTTCTTTTGATCCTCTATGCTCTTCTGCATTCATTCCACCATCTCCTAAGCAAGATCAAGCTACTACTTACACCATTGAGCTTATTGATAATCAAAATAACCTTACCACACTTGCACTTTCCAAAGATGATACTTCCATTAAGGTTATTAAAAATGGTGTTGTTACTTCTGATGTAAAGCCTATTGAAAATCAAAAGAAAGTTGATACACTTATGCTACCCAATGATCCTTGTCAAGATCAAAGTATTCCATCTTCTTGTTCTACCACTCCATGTTCACTTTCACTTTCTACTCTTCCTAAGTCTTCACAAACTTTGAATGATCCTATGAAAGAAGGTGCTCCTATTCAAGATGTGCATGATCCTATTGAAAACTCTAATGCTCACTCTAAAGATGCTGATGTCCTTGGTTGTCATATAGATGCTGATGAACTTATTGATTATCCTTTTGCGTCTTCCACTTCCATCCTTGGACCTCTTCCACCACTGCTAAAGGCTTCATGTCTTCCTTCCATATTGGGTCCTTATATCCCTTAACTTTCCCCTCCTAACTCTCCTAATTCATCATCCATCTTGGGTCCTTACGTCCCTCCATCCCCTATCTTTCCTCAAGATCAACATAGATACATACCCTTGAATCCTTTTCATCCACCCACCCATCTAAACCAGTCATATTTTCTTTCTTCTTCCACAAGTCCCAAGTCTTTTGGAAGTAACTTGAATGTTCAAAATAAGAAAAAGAAGCAATACAAGAATCCATCAAAAAAAGAAGATCACCATGTCTTCTCTAATCGACATGGAGGCATAAAGTCAAAAGAGATATCTAAGAAGAAAACTACAAGACAAGTATGGTTTCCAAAATCCATCATTGAAGATATTCTCTTTAGATCATCAAAAGGAAATAAAAATAATAAAGCTATATAGATTCCAAAGTCTCTCTTAAAAGAGTCTAATATTGAGCAAAAAGTGAAGTTGACATTCAAGCTTCCAAAGGCTTTCACTTCATCTTCTTCTAAAAATATTCTTTCATTTCATGCACCTGAACCCCAACCTTTGCTAAACATTTTTCATATTCCTTCTCGTATTCCTCCATTCACATTTGAGAATTATAACAAGTACACCAATCTTCTCTTTGAGGAGTCAGATAGCAATAATGAACTAGAATATGGTTCGCATTTGGACTAGAATATGGTTTACGTTTCCTCCATTTTTCCCACCACCCTTCAAGGTGTGTATTGACGTTGATCTTACCTTTCTTTCCATCTACCTTTTCACAATCTTTCCATTCATTATCCTTCTACCTTCTATCCTTTTTCCTCATTTTCCTATTTCTCCTATCTTCCAACCTCACTTGCTTTACATAAAACCTTATCCTCCATTTTTCTCTTCCATTTTCCTTTCCCTATCAGCATCTTTGAGCATATCAGTTTGGATCCTTGGCATATCATGGTTTATCCTTTCAAGGAGCATTATCTAAAAAGCTTGCGTTCTTCCAAAAATTTCAAAAAATAAGAAAAAGAAAAAAAAAAAGAAAAAATTGAAAATGTACCATGGTGAAAACCTAGAAACAGGTGCCTTGGTAGCAAAAGTAAAGAGAAATAAATTCATCCTATGGTGAAAACCACTCCCTTGTGGCACATTGGATAAGTACCATGATGAAAACCTGGCAATCAGGCATCATGCGTAGTTCTTCTACATTTTTCATCCATTCCATTCTCTCTTTGATCTTGACAATGTTGAACTATATACGGACATTTGGCTATCTTGTGAGCTATCTTATGATGGTCTTGCTTTCATTTCATTCATGTTTAGCCTTCGTATTTTCCTCCATTCATTCTAGCCTGTCGCTATCATTTTCCCCCTTGGTTTTGATCTAATAAAAAAGAGTAAAACATGATGTTATGAAGTCTCTTGACATGTCTACTCCTTTGGACTGCATCCTTCCTTCTTTTGCATTACGCTTTTGAGGCTTATCCTATGCTAGCCTTTCATTGCTTTTCCAAATGTGCTTTACATGACAATTTTTTTTCCCTAGCTTGGGTACTCTTGAGGAGTTTGACCTTAAGAATTTCTTCCCTTCATTTGTCTTCATTCTCCTTTCCTCCATCTCATTCACCAGCTTGCTCATCCCTCTTGTCCTCCACCTTGCTAGACATTGGGACTACATGATGTGATCTTTCTCATGAGTTTGATGCCCATTCTGTCTAGGGGCATCCTTTGTACATATCTTATTGATCTTGAAAAAATACCAAAAATAAAATAAAAATTGATATATGATGTTGAAAAAATCCTAAAAAGCATAAAAAGTCCTGAAAAAATATAAAAAAAATAAAAAAATTCAAACAATTCAAAAAAATAGAAAAAGTGCCTTGGTGAAAACTTGGAAACAGGCACCTTGGTAGAAAAAATCTTTAAAAATGAAAAAAGAGAAAAATTGCAATAAATCCAAGTGGTGAAAACCTAGAAGCAAACGCTACTTGAGGCCTTTGCACCCCTATTTGTTAGCATGCATCCTCGACACTGCACCTTTCTCCATCATACCCTGACCTTATTTGGCTTAGTTTGGAATTGGTCTTTGTCTTTGTCTAGGGGGCATAACTGTTAGCATAGGTGTTTTGGTGAGTTTGTCTCTTGTGGCATTTCACAAACTCATTTTTTTCAACACCACCCAAATAGTGTTTCTCAACACTACCCTTGCATCGAGTGTTTCTTAACACTTATCAGATGTCTTATCCAACAGTCTAGTATGATGCGATATTTCTCATTGACAAATGTGATACTCAAAGTTTGACTCTATGACCAACACACATGCACTTAAACAATCAACTCGTTGAGATATGTTGACTTTATTTTTCTTTGTGTGCTATCTATGAGGATTTATTTGATGAGTGGTCTCTACCTGAGAAGTTTTTGATGATGCATAACTAGAAGACTGAGGGTATGAGAACATGTTTTCTTTCTTTATCTACTTGTGGGTATATTTTGTTGATCCTAACTGTCATGAGCATTTATGCTAGTCTTACTTGACACTATGGATTGACAAGGTATTATCCTTGACTATTTTGTGAGTGCATGCTTCTAGTTATCCTGACTTTCATGTGTCTTGATATAAGCATAATCTCACCATATCAAACTTATGTAATCTCACTGCACTAGTCATCTTGACCTATATGTCTTTGGTGCCTAGGTGGGATTTCCACATTTTATCTGATAAAGATCATATTCAGATTCACATAATCATACTAGTGTGCATTGTATGATCTTACGATGCTACCAATAAAGCTCAATGATGATAATTAGATGTCTATAAGCATTGTGACCTTGCAAGTCAACCACTTTCATAGTAGCTTGCATTCTTAGGTTCATGTTAGATTAGTTTTGCATCTTGCATATGGAGAGAGCTCTCTTTTTCATCTCACATGGACCTGTCAGTCGACTGCACTCATCTTTCCTTCTTCTTGATCATGTTTTTCACTTCTTGTCTTTCATCTCACATCCTTTTCTATTCCTATAGCATTTTGACTTTTTGACCAATTTTCAAAACACCTCAGAATTGCGCAAAAATCATACCCCTAGCTAATTTGGACATCCTGGATCCATTTTCAGACTCAAAATCAAAATCTAAGGTTATCTTGATTATCAAAATGGCATTTCAAAATTTCCCCTTCTTCTGAGCAGTTGATTGACTTTTTGAGGCATAATCCAATTTTCGATGGACTTTCTTCCTTCCATGTCTTTCAAACTTGTAGTCTTTCATTTGCTTTATTTCTAGTCTTCTATTTCTATTCTTCTACTTCCTCACTCGGGCATGTTTTCATGGCCTAATGGTTATCTTGTTATCATTTATCTTTGATTATGATTTCATTTTGATTTGATCATCTTTTATCGATTTTCTATTCTCCTCTATCTGATTTTGATTTCGATTCCGAGGCGGCAGTACCTATGGGATTCTCATCCCTGATTCTCTTGATTTTCCTGATTTAGACATCTTTTGTTAGCTTTTACTCAAATTTGAAATTCTTATCTCTTACTTTGAATGTGATCCCGAATCGACCTCATGTTCAAAGGCCTTTTTTTATGTTTGTCTGGGTGTGATCCCGAATCGACCTCACATCTGAGTTGTTTTGTGATCCCAGATCAATCTCACATTTCAATTTCATTCTTTGACTACATGTGTTCCCAAATTGATCACACATTAGTCAAAGAGGGGCAAATGTATGCACCCTAAAATGGTTGCCTAGACTTTGGGCCTCATTTATTTGATTTATCAATCCTGAATCATTTTTATCAATAATCAATATTTTAAACATTATCAATTTCTTGATCAAATCTTAGTTTAGATCATATATTAGATTTTTATCCTTGGATTAACCATTTTATCCTAAGCTTTTATTTACTTAAAAGGAATATTTCCTCCTCTTTTATTAAATAAAAAGCCCCCCTTTTCCTCTTATCCTAAGTTGCACAAATAAAACACTATTCTTATTTTATAAAAAGAAAAAAGCACTTTTTGTCTCATATGGACATAAAGTCAACTCCTATTTTCCTATTGGAGGATACTTGTGCACATGGATTACTCCTCTTTCAAGCTCCATCGTTGATTGAGACTTTTGCCTCTTAATCTCAATGGTCCATTTCACCTCATTTCTTATAAAAGGAGAGCTCTCTCCCTCATTTGATATCCATCTTTTTTATGCTAATGTTATGCTGCAGGTTTTCTAGATCACTTTGGAGCTATCTTTGAAGACATTCTACATCAAGCTTTGAAGACTTGCTTTTCATTGTTGCATCTCATTTAGTTGCATATTTCCTTTGTTTAGTTGCATAATCATGGCATATTAGCTTAGTTTCCTTTTATGCAATAGATTAGTTCACATAGCTTAATTAGGGGAATTGTAATCCATTGCTATTTCCTTTCATAGCTTAGTTTGTACTTCCATTTTCATAGTATAGCTTGCATATTTGCATCCTCATTCTTAGTTTGCATTTGCATTGCATTTCCATTTAATTCTTTGGGGATATTGACATTCTTTCCCTTGTCCTCATTCGAATCTCTCATTGTATGGTTGACTAGCAAGGTCACAAGCTCAATAGCTCTAGCCGAGAGTAAATCCATAATCTTGCAACTCCATGCAGAGAGAGCTATGGATCGATTTGTGAGGGCTCATTCTTGAGTTTTTTTGCAAGCAAGGATCCATAGAAGTGCACAACATTTTTGTGTACATTTTCGACCTCCTCCTATAGGCTTGGGATGTTTCTGCCTTTTTGGTCTGAAAGTTTGGTGTGTTTTCGACCTCTCCGCTCTGAAAATTTGATGTGTTTTTGACCTTCACTCGAAAACCCTCTGTGTTTTCGACATCCTCTATGTTTTGACCCTAAGCGCACAACTCTGATCAGGCGGGTCCCAGTGCCTAAGGCCATTTCAATGCAGTCAAGATCTGACAGCTGTCATATGATCGCATGGGATCTTTCGATCCCGTGAGATCATACGACAACCATTGATACGGTGTTAGCAAGGGATTGGTAGTCAAAGACAAGTGGCCAATGGTCATTGGTTAACACCTAGCAGTTGGTCACATGATCGCATGGGCCTTCCTAGCTGCATACAATCATGTGACAAGTGATAAGCGATCAAACCACAGCGCGGTAGCGGTTGGTGACTAACACCTTACGGTTGGTCGCATGATCGCATGGGCTCTTCCGAGCCCATGCGACCATGCGACAAACCGTCAACGGTTCTGGTTTTCTTAGCAAGGTGACGGTCAATAGGGGGTCAGTGGATAGTGCCTCCAGTGGTTATTGGGTGGCATCATGTAGTTGGTCACATGATTGCATGGGCTCTTCTGAGCCCATGTGACCATGTGACAAACCGTCAGCGGTTAGCATGCTTTCGGGCGGTGTTGCTGTGGGTCCGTGCCGGGGTGCCAAGGTGTTTACTGATGTGGTAGTCGAACTGAATGGGGGAGTGACATGTGGCAATTCTAGGCTCAGGGTTTGCAAGCTTTGCGTGGTTGCGTAGGTGGAGGTGGGCCCAGTTCTATGTTCGATCAGGAAATCTCGCAATAAAAAGAAGGATATTCTTTCTATTTGGTGATTACGAGACTTCCCTTAGTCGGGTAATCTCCTGACGGAAAGGAATATGCCAAAAGTTTTTTGAAACTCAGTGACTGTCGTTGGATGAAGCAAGGATCAATGGTTTTTGCATGGTCACTGGATGTGACCCGGGGTTAAGAAAGAAACAAGTTGTTCCGCGACTAAAGGGAAATGTGAACTTGACGTGAACCCAGGGTTAAGCTTGCATGAACATCTAAAGCTTGTTGCATGATCTCATGCGGCCTTTTAGCCGCATGCGATCATGCGACAAGCCCCTAATAGTCAATAGGGCTTCGGTGGGCTTGCGGTTTACTGACATGTCTAGTCTGTAGTGGGTGGCTAGCAGTCAGTGAAGCTTGATAGGTGGTAGATTTTGCAGGCCTGAGGTGTCATTTGTGGCGAAGAGCGACAATTTTCAAAAAAGACTTGTCGCATGATCGCATGAAGGCCAAAAGGCTCATGCGATCATGTGACTATTGCTTTGTCAAAGAGATGTATCTTGTTTTTGGCAGACTCTCTTCCAAGGTATACATTGCGAGCGTGGGTAGTTCAAATAATTTATGTCGCCAGGGCGGTTGCAGTTAGAGGAATGTGTAGAGATTTTTTAAGGCACTGTTTTGGGTCCTTTCCGGGATCTAAAAATTAGATTTTGCGCATTCATGGCAGTATGGGCTTGTAGGGAGTTTGTTGAATCCAATATTTTGTGTCTGTAGGTTGATCAATTCAGGGATGGACACGCAACGAAATATCTGATTGGCCATGATCTTCACAAAACATATTTATGATCAGAAGTGACCGATTTTAGGGATGATTATTATAATGCATATTTATGTAGCCCTAATTTGGAGATATTTTGACTCCTTCCTGTGTGCAGTGAGTGGGGTATATATTGTTTTTTTTTGGAGCCTGTAGTGCTCAGAATTGACATTTTGTAAAAAGAGAAAAGTCTTTCCTTGGAGAACTATCTGTAGCATTTTTGTTCTCTGGTTTTTCACATCTTGTAAGTTCTCATTGATAATAGAGATATTGCAAAGTATTCTGTGACATGTTTTCCTGTCCTTATGCTTTCCTATTTGGCTTATCTCTTATTGGATTGAAGTTATGAATGCTTTTAGTGATACTTAGCTTTTCCTAATCCCCTTTACTTTCAGCTTATTTGTGCACTACTGTGTTTGATTTGATCTGAATGAGGTTGTGGGTATCCTTTAGCCCCTATCATTCTGTCTCATTCCTATGTCCATTTGTTGAAGAAAATGTCTACTTGCAGGTCATAATTGGTGTTTAATTTTTTGGCCCTCTTATGAAATACTCATGCAAGCCTATTCAGTAAGCTGTGATCTCCCAGACCTAAATCTCTCATTGATTTCATCCCTTTATACTGAGATCCAAACCCAAGTTTGGTGCATCACCTGGTAGGATAGATTTTCTTTCTGTTATTTCCCTTTCCATGCACTCCTTCTATCCCTTTCCCCTTAAAGTTTGCATTTCTTGTCTAAGAGAAAATCTGGGTGAGTATCCAAGAGGAACCAGCCTAGAATCTGGAGGTCTCATCTCAGTTAGCAAAAGGTCCCACAACCTTGAGATGAGTCACATGTTATACTGGATTATCAAGACTACGAGAGCTTGAGATCAGAGGCACAAATTCAGTGTGTAACATTTCTGGCACGCTCGGTGGGACAAGCAAAGAAGTTCATTTGTTGAAGATTGTGTCATCTCTGATATGCAGATTGCATAATACAAACCTTTAGAGGTTGTTCTATCAAGTATATCTGGTGACTCCACTAGTTTCAAAGATTCAGACCAACCTTGTTTAAGGTTTATGAGAAAGATTGAGACTAGAAGCTCAAAGCTTGCTGAATTTTCAGAGTTTCCCTTGAAAAGAAGTTACAAAAGTGGGTCAACTCAGAGAGAATCTCCTACAAGAAGATTCGAATCCACACCTCCTGATACTTCAGAGAGGAGACCTTTCCTTTTTCATTTCAGAAGAAGAGGTAGATCTCTGACTAGAGATCTAGAAGAAGAAGATCCAAATCTAGCAAATACAGCTCATATAGTTGTTGATCTTCAAATTACACCTCCTACAATGGCTAGAAATTTTTCCTTTGCACCTTTCAATCAAGGGAGCCCCTTAGATTTTGTAGTGCATCATGATGTGACCTTGGTGGCATTAAAGAGTATACCTGATTTCATAGGGGAGGGACAGACAATAGCCTTTGAACACATAAGATATGTGACCACCATTTGTAGCATACACAACATTACTCAAGAGGATGTGGCCACCAAATTATTAGCAGCATCTCTAAAAGGTAAGGATCTAGAGTGGTTTAGAACTTTAACTGTTGGTTCTATTACTTCATGGGATGAATTAGGAGATGCATTAAGCAAGCATTTTGAGGATAAATCAGATAATTTGTCTCTGGTTGAGCAATTAACAACTATAAACAGAGACCCTCAAGAGCAAATGACAAATTATAATAGTAGGTTTCTTAAAACATGAAATAGAATCCCAGTCTCTGTAAGGCCATTAGTTGGCCATGCCTTCCTGTACTACTTGCAAAGTCTAAATAGCCAAATTTCTGTCATGATCCAGTCTATGGGTGGTACCACTTTACCCCAAGCTTTTGACATTGCTGTCAGAGCTGAAAATTGTTTGATCCAAGTTGGCATGATATAGAGAAGACCTCCCATGCCTATCTTCCCTAGTCTTCAGCCCATTGCACCTACACAAGTACCCCCATTTACCCCTATTCCCACAATATTATCACCTCGAGCTAGTACCAATGGTCAGGAACATGCTGCAACAAATCTCTCCCAAGAGTTGCAAGAGGTAAAGAGTAGTCAACAAACTAGTATACAAGAAATGACAAACTTGCTGTAGACTCTAATCAAAGAGGTCGCAAACTTGAAGAAAGAAAACCAAGGCATCAGGCCACCCTTCCAATCACAAGGCCAAGGTCCTAATCAACAATACCAAAATCAAGGATAGCCTTATCAACAAAATAGGCCACCATACCAAGGAGGCTATCAAGGGAAAAGACAAAATTTTAGTCAAAGACCATTCCAACCATATAACCCTGCACCTCTTAATTTTGTAAATCTAGTCAAGGATATGGTTCCTAGTCAAAAAAATATGGCCATGGATAATGAATGGTGTTTCCCTTGCAATCGGCCCCACAATTAGGTTACGTGTTCTAATGGATGGATGAACCAAGCACTAATGGTTCAAAATGCTTCACAAGCTCAAACAGAAGCTCCTTCCAGTGGGACAGCTCCTTAGAAAGAAACACAAGAGAATGAGACTACTCTTTTCAATTGGGAGCAAACTAGTATACAAGAAATGACAAACTTGTTGTAGACTCTAACCAAAGAGGTCGCAAACTTGAAGAAAGAAAACCAAGGCATCAGGCCACCCTTCCAATCACAAGGCCAAGGTCCTAATCAACAATACCAAAATCAAGGACAGCCTTATCAACAAAATAGGCCACCAAACCAAGGAGGCTATCAAGGGAAAAGACAAAATTTTAGTCAAAGACCATTCCAACCATATAACCCTGCACCTCTTAATTTTGTAAATCCAGTCAGGGATATGGTTCCTAGTCAAAACAATATGGCCATGGATAATGAATGGTGTTTCCCTTGCAATCGGCCCCACAATCAGGCTACGTGTTCTAATGGATGGATGCACCAAGCACTAATGGTTCAAAATGCTTCACAAGCTCAAACAGAAGCTCCTTCCAGTGGGACAGCTCCTTAGAAAGAAACACAAGAGAATGAGACTACTCTTTTCAATTGGGAGCAATCGGATTTCAATGGAGTCAATGATGAAGCTGCTTTTGTTGCCTACACAAGAGCAAAGAGAAGAGCCTAAGACATGGAGAGAGTAGATTCAGGTACTAAGGCCACTTCATCTATAGAGCCGCTATAGCAAGCTGCCCCTATCACATCCAAGGAGATCCCTATCGGCACAAGCAAAGAGGGCCAAGTTCCAAAAGAGGCAGAACCCATCATAGTAAAAGCATAACAAAAGGTACACACTGTGGTACCTTATAACATTGTAGACAACATGAAGAAGGTGAATGTCACCATGTCTATGTGGGACTCTTTGTCTATTCCAGGACAACCTAAAATTTTGGGGAAGGCCATGAGAGAGGCGGTAAATCCTCAACCTGCAAAAGAAACTGCAAAATCAGTGTTGGTCAACACTGACCAAGAAAAGGAGACTCCAACTAGCAACTCCAAGGCCAATACCATGCAAGGTAGGAATTTAAAGCCACCTCCCTTTTACGTATCTTTAATTATTGTGAAATCTTTAGTGCATAATTGTATGGTAGATAGTGGAGCTACTAGCACTGTAATGCCCAAGAAAGTGGCTGATCGATTAGGACTTAAATATGAACCCTTCCAAAAGAAGGTTGCACAACTTGATGGATCCTCAGTCAGTACTATAGGTGTGGCCAAGGATACCAGTCTAATTCTCCATGCTAGTCCTAATTTTCCAATTCTCCTTGACATATATATCATAGATCTTCCTGCATTGTTTGCCATATGTCTCTCAAGGGAGTTCACAGCCAAGATAGGAGGTTATCTTTCTTTCGACTGGTCTCACATGCTCTTTCATACAAGGTATGGTACTAAAGTCACCATTAAATTAGAAGCCTTAGCAATACATCATATAGAGCCCTATGTGTCCAATTCCATCAATACTAATTGTCCTATATTTGATGACAATGATTTTCCAACCATTAGTGAAGCAAGCACCAAAATAGAGAGTATCCCTGATATCCTCCTAGATGAAAGAACCTCAGAGATCCAAGAGGGTCTTGTTTGGGATTCTGGTTTGGGGAGTTATCTGATTCAAGAAAGTGGAGCCATAGAACCAAGCCTTCTCAAAGAATACATTGATTCGGATCATCAAGATAGTTAGGTCTGGGAGCTATTTTTTGATGGAGCTAGGAGTAGACATGGTTCTAGTGGAGGTGCTATGCTAGTGTCCCCAAAAGGATAAAGGTATTATACTACCTTTAGATTTAGTTTTTCCTGCACCAGCAACACTGCAGAGTATGAAAGTCTGGTTAATGGACTAGAATAGGCTAGGAAAAGAGGGTTTAAAGCATTAAAAGTATATGGTGATAGTGAACTTGTTGTTAGCCAAGTAAGAGGGATGAGTGCAACCAAAAATGATGTCATGAAAGCATACAAACATAGAGTTTGGGATGCAATTGAAGATTTCCATGCTTTCAATATCATTGCTATCCCTAGAAAATTAAATCAAAATGCTGATAGGTTAGCTACTATTAGATCTCAGTTTGACATCCCCAATAGCATTTCAAAAGAGGCAAATTAGCAACACATCAAGATTATTGTTAGACCTTCAATTCTAGATAATGATATTAATTGGCAAGTGTTTGACAATGATGAACAAATTCTGCAGTTCTTGTTTGAAGAAGATGTCTTTTCAAGGCACAATCAAAGGAGGTTATCACAGAACTATGGTGATCAAGTGAAACAACTTAGATCTAATAAGATGCCTAAAGGTCTTGTCACCTTAGCGACTATCTTCAACAAGGATGATGAAGTCAAGAAAAATAAAGCTGGCCTGGTAGTTCAACAGGAACATTTTGCTGAATTAGAGTTGGAACCAGGTAAGAGCCTACAATTTGGAAAAGAAAATACTAATTCAGAAAAGCAAGCTTACACTAAATTATTCAGAGAATTCAGTGATGTTTTTGCATGGGGATATGAAGACCTCAAGGGTTTTGATCCTACCCTTGCTCAGCACACTATTGAATTGGATTTTAATGCTAAACCAGTAAGGCAAAAGCAAAGGCCTATTAATCCCAAGCTTGAACCACTTATGCATAAGAAAGTACTCAAACTAATAGAAAGTGGCATCATCTACCCCATCAAACATACTAGTTGGGTTTCCAACCTTGTTCCTGTTAGGAAAAAGAATGGGGAGCTGAGGTTATGTGTTGATTTTAGGGATTTGAATAGAGCCTCATTAAAAGACCGCCATCCACTACCCTCTATGGAACAAATTTTGTAATGTGTCTCTGGATCCGAGAGATTCTCATTGTTGGATGGCTATTCAGGATGCAATCAAATCTTAGTGAAAGAAGAGGATCAATATAATACTGCATTTACAACCAAGTGGGGAACCATGGCATATCAGAAGATGCCATTTGGTTTGTCAAATGTAGGTGCTACATTTTAAAAGGCAATGGATATGGCCTTTAAGGGCCTCATGTATAGGTTTGTGTTGGTCTACCTAGATGACATAATTTTCTACTCAAAGCATGTAGTAGACCACATCAGACATTTGAGGTAGATTTTTGAAAGATGCAGAGAATTTGAGATATCCCTTAATCCCAATAAATGTCTATTTGCAGTTCATGAAGGAAAACTATTGGGATATGTAGTATCCAAAGAAGGAATTACAGTGGATCCTAAGAGAATTTCAGCCATCTTAGAACTACCATTACCACATCACAAGAAAAGCCTCCAATCTTTTATAGGAAAGATTAACTTTGTTAGGAGATTCTTGCCTAACATTGCAGAGTTACTCAAGCCTTTGACAACCATGTTGAGGAAGGGTTCAGTCTTCAGTTGGACCAAAGAAGGAAAAGTTAACTTCCAAACTATTAAAGAAGCCTTAACAGAAGCTCCTGCTCTCCTAAACCCAAATTTTAGTAAGGATTTTATCCTTTATGCTTATGGGGGTCATGATGCTATATCTGCAATGTTGACTCAAGAAAATGCTGAAGGATTGGAGCAGCCTATTGCTTTCTTTAGCAAAGGTTTAGAAGAGTATGAACAAAGATACTCTTTTGTAGAAAAGCATGTTCTTGCTGTGGTAAAGAGCCTCAAAAAATTTAGACATTTTTTGACTCATAGCAAGGTGCATTTGATGGTTACTCATCCAAGTGTCAAGGAATTTTTGCTTTCTAAGGACCTAAATGAAAAAAGAGTTGGTTGGATCACTAAGGTGATGGAATATGACACAGATATTTAGATTACCAAGCTAGTTAGAGGAAGAGGTCTTTGTGAGCATCTGGCAGAAGATAGAAGTTCAAAGAAATTGGAATATATAGATGCATCTCTGGTGATGCATTCTAGCAGAGAGCAAGCCAAGCCAGCTAGCTGGTTGCCTAATATGATCAATTATTTGAAGATAGGACAATGTCCTACAGGCCTAAGTTCAGCAAAAAGGAGGTATTACAGGCTACAATCTGTTCCTTTTGTGCTGATAGATGAAATTCTTTTCAGAAAGGGTCACAATGGTGTCCTTCTAAGATGCATAGATTCAGAAAGGGTTGGAGATGTCTTATTTGAGTTTCATGATGGAGCTTCTAGTGGCCATTTCTCTCCTAGGACTATAGCTTTTAAGATCATGAGAGCTGGTTACTATTGGCCATCTATCTTCAAAGATAGTCATGATTATGTTAGAAGATGCATCAAATGTGCTATTTTTGTAGGGAAAGAAAGATTTGCAGCTCTGCCCCTACAGCTAGTCAAAATAGAGTAGCCTTTCATAAAGTGGGGTATAGATTTCATTGGCATGATTAACCCTCCATCTAGTGTAGGACACAAGTGGATAATCATTGCAACTGATTATTTCACTAGGTGGACAGAAGCAATTGCTTTAAAAGAAGCTAATGAGAGTGTTGTTTTAAGTTTTTATGATGACATCATTCATAGATTTGGCATTCCAGATTCTATAGTTTCAGATAATGCATTAGCATTTACAAGCCTCAAAGTCTCAGAGTGGGCAGTCAAGAAGGGCATTTGTTTGAATACAAGTTCCAATTACTATCCTCAGGGGAATGGTTTGGTAGAATCAACAAATAAGAATCTGATTAGAATAATCAAAAGGACCCTGCAAGACAGTCAGAGGGACTGGCATACTAAATTGAAATCTGCCTTATGGTTAGATAGAATTACTCTAAAGAAAATCATTGGTAATTCCCCATACATGTTGGTGTATGGTAGAGAGGCCAAGTTATCTATTTCAACTAAATTACCAGCCTTGGACTTGGCCACTCAGTATGCCTTGTTTGAGGAAAGTGATCCTATGCGAATCAGATATGCCCAGTTGATGGAGCTAGAAGAGATTAGAGATAAATCAATGCAGGATATGGCATTCCATCAGAGTGAGGCCAAGTTATCTATTTCAACTAAATTACCAGCCTTGGACTTGGCCACTCAGTATGCCTTGTTTGAGGAAAGTGATCCTATGCGAATCAGATATGCCCAGTTGATGGAGCTAGAAGAGATTAGAGATAAATCAATGCAGGATATGGCATTCCATCAGAGTCAACCAAGGAGAAGCTTCAATAAAAGAGCCAGGAGTAGAGACTTCAAGGTTGGAGATGTAGTTCTCAAATGGGATGAGTTCAGGTCAAAACTTGGCAAGCACACAAAGTTTGATTCCTTTTGGGGTGGACCATTTGTTATAATAGAGTGTAGAGGATCTAACACTTTTCAGTTTTCAACCCTTGAAGGAGCTGCCTTGCCAATCTCAGTGAATGGTTTCCACTTGAAGCCTTGCTTTGAGGTTAATCCCTCTCTGTAGGTCCTTCTTGTAAATCCTTGTAAATATTTTTCCTACTTTCTTCCAGCTTTCTAGAGTAGTTTCCTGCTTTCCAAGAAGTGCTTGTGCACAGGTTTGTCTTCCCGATTCAATTTTTTGTCCCTATCCCTGTCCAAGTTTTTGTGCTCTGTAGTGACTCCTATGCCCAATGGATTGCCAAGGCAACTGGTCCAATGTCTAGCAAGCTGACATCCCATAGAGGTCTCCAAAATGTTGCCCAAAATTTCCCTCTCGTTCATTTTCGGCTACAGCCCTATTTTCCAAGTGAAATGCTCAAGTGTCGAGAGTCCAGTGTGTTTTCTATTCAAGTGTCCAAAACCCAGTGTGTTTTCGACCTCCTCCTATAGGCTCAGGATGTTTCTACCTTTTTGGTTTGAAACTTCAGTGTGTTTTTGACCTCTCCACTCTGAAAATTTGATGTGTTTACGAACTTCACTCGAAAACCCTCTGTGTTTTTGGCATCCTCTGTGTTTTGACCCTAAGCGCGCAACTCTGATCAGGCGGGTCCTAGTGCCTAAGGCCATTCCGGTGCAGTCAAGATTTGATGGCTGTCAGATGATCACATGGGATCTTCCAATCCCATGAGATCATACAACAACCATTGATGCGGAGTCAACAAGGGATCGGTAAGCGAAGACAACCGGCCAATGGTCATTGGTTAACACCTAGCGGTTGGTCGCATGATCGCATGGGCCTTTTAGCCACATGTGATCATGCGACAAGCGGTAAGTGATCAAACCACAGCATGGTACTGGTCGATGAATAACACCTTACGGTTGGTCGCATGATCGCATGGGCTCTTCTGAGCCCATGCGACCATGTGACAAACTATCAACGGTTTTGGTTTTCTTAGCAAGGTGACGGTCAGCAGGGGGTCAGTGGATAGTGCCACCAGTAGTTATTGGGTGGCATCATGCGGTTGGTCACATGATCGTATGGGCTCTTCTGAGCCCATCGAACCATGCGACAAACCGTCAGCGGTTAGCATGCTTTCAGGCAGTGTTGCTATGGGTCTGTGCTGGGGTGCGGAGGTGTTTGCTGATGTGGTAGTCAAACTGAATGGGGGAGTGACACATGGCAGTTCTAGGCTCAGGGTTGGCAAGCTTTGTACGGTTGTGCAGTTGGAGGTGGGCCCGGTTCTATGTTCAATCGGGCAATCTCACAATAAAAAGAAGGATATTCTTTCTATCTGGCGATTACGAGACTTCCCTTAGTCGGGTAATCTCCTGATGGAAAGGAATATGCCAAAAGTTTTTTGAGACTCAGTGACTACCGTTGGATGAAGCAAGGATCAATGGTTTTTGCATGGTCGCTGGATGTGACCCAAGGTTAAGCTTGTGTGAACATCTAAAGTTTGTCACATGATCTCATGCAGCATTTTAGCCGCATGTAATCATGTGACAAGCCCCTAGCGGTCAACAGGGCTTCGGTGGGCTTGCGGTTTGGTGATGTGTCCAGTCTGCAGTGGGTGGCTAGTGGTCGGCGAAGCTTGACAGCTGATGGATTTTGCAGGCCTGAGGTGTCATTTTGTGGCGAAGAGCGAAAGTTTTCAAAAAAGACTTGTTGCATGATCGCATGAAGGCCAAAAGGCTCATGTGATCATGTGACTGTTTCTTTGTCAAAGAGATGTAGCCTATTTTTGGTGGAATCTCTTCCAAGGTATACATTGTGAGCATGGGTAGTTCAAACAATTTATGTCACCAGGGAGGTTACAGTTAGAGGAATGTGCAGAGATTTTTTAAGGTGCCATTTTGGGTCCTTTCTGGGATCTGAAAATTAGATTTTGCACATTCATGGCAATATGTGCTTGTAGGGAGTTTGTTGAATCTAGGCTTTTGAGTATGCAAGTTGATCAATTTGGGGATGGACACGCAGCAAAATATCTGATCGGCCATGATCTTCACAGAACACATTTATGATCAGAAGTGACCGATTTTAGGGATGATTATTATAATGCATATTTATGTAGCCCTAATTCGGAGATATTTTGACTCCTTCCTGCATGCAGTGAGTGGGGTATATATTGTTTTTTTTTGGAGCCTGTAGTGCTTAGAATTGACATTTTGTAAAAAGAGAAAAGTCTTTTCTTGGCGAACTATCTGTAGCATTTTTGCTCTCTGGTTTTTCACATCTTGTAAGTTCTCATTGATAATAGAGATATTGCAAAGTATTATGTGACATGTTTTCCTATCCTTATGCTTTCTTGTTTGGCTTATCTCTTATTGGATTGAAGTTATGAATGCTTTCAATGATACTTAGCTTTTCCTGATCCCCTTTACTTTTAGCTTATTTGTGCACTACTGTGTTTGATTTGATCTAAGTGAGGTTGTGGGTATCCTTCAGCCCCTGTCATTCTGTCTCATTCCTGTGTCCATTTGTTGAAGAGAATGTCTACTTGCAGGTCATAATTGGTGTTTAATTTTTTGGCCCTATTATGAAATACTCATGCAAGCCTATTTAGTAAGTTGTGATCTCCCAGACCTAAATCTCTCATTGATTTCATCCCTCAATACTGAGATCCAAACCCAAGTTCAGTGCATCACCTGGTAGGATAGATTTGCTTTTTGTTATTTCCCTTTCCATGCACTCCTTCTATCCCTTTCCCCTTAAAGTTTACATTTCTTGTCTAAGAGAAAATTTTGATGACTATCCAAGAGGAACTACCTAGAATCTGGAGGTCTCATCCCGGTTAGAAAAAGGTCCCACAACCTTGAGATGAGTCCCATGTTATACTGGATTATCAAGACTACGAGAGCTTGAGATCAGAGGTGCAAATTCAGTGTGTAACACTTCTCATAGAATTCCTTCAATGGTATTATTCTTTTGGTGGTTTTTCAAGTTTTGATTTAGACTTCTTCTATCCAGATTCAGATGGTGGTGTCTACGTGGGTGTCTACTATCTCAGTTACCCTTTTAGAGTAGGGATCATTTTCTATATAGGTGAAAAGGTGTATGGCAGTATTGTAGTTGAAATTTTTAGATGCCTCTCAAAATATGAAGTGATCTACTATCTTTGAACACCTTTTCCTAGGCTTCTCTTTTGTCCAATGTGCCTTTGACGAAAGTGGGTTTTTGGATGCCAAAAAAATTAGTGTTCTTTTCGGCCTTGATAGCCTTCTTCTTTAGCTAAATATATCTCTACTCTAGTTCATTTGGCCAGCAATAGGTTATAGGAGGGTGTTTCCTTTATCATTTTTACATAACCTAAATACCACAGTTAGTGGCTTAATTTTTGTGCATAACTACTGACAACTAAGAGTGGGTGTTTGATGTGGAGGAGAAATCGCACCAAGATATGAACAAAGTCCATGTGGAAGATCGAGTGTGAAGGAAGGGAGAAAGTCTTACTGCACTTAGATACATGTGTATAGGGAGGAGAATTGAAGATGCACGAGAGGGGAAGGAGTTAATAAAGGCAGAGTTAATCAAAGGAAGGGGAATATATGCATGGTGTTGGAGAAGAGAACACAAAAAAAAGAAAAGGAGGAGAACAATATTATTGGGACAGAATAAAAAGAGTGCTACTCACTCTTATGTGGTAAGAAAAAGAGATTGTTTGGCATTTCATAGCAGCGATAAAAAATAGGGGTTTTAAAAGGAATCAATATTGGAGAACTTTTACGACTGGGAAGGCTTCTCTACAGAGCTTGGGAAAAAGGATGCCATACTACTCTTGGACTTCCTAGAATGCTTTTTTGTTTTGAACTCTTTTCTTCAAAGTATTGCCTGTAAAATCTATGATATAAGTTAGATATGTATAGAATTTAAGGAAAACGGTCATAGTACTAAAATTTTGAAATCACAAATTCCTTACTAACTTAATTTTCTAACTGGTATGCTTTTAAAGTAAAGAGGGAGGATGATTCTTTTGTTTTAGGGTAGTATCATATTATTTGAATAGCTGAAAATATAAATGGGAGTTTGGTTCGTTTAGGAGAGAAAAATTGGCCATAAATTATAGGATTTGAGATTTGAACCAAGTCAGTATTTTTGGAAGCCATTTTATTTGTATTCACAAGAAAAATCTATTAAAATTACCTTTTTCAAAGAACTCTTGAAAAAAATTTATTAGACATGCTTGCCGTAAATTATTGAATTAGCTTCAAAAAAATTTTAAAAATAGTAGAAAAACTTGCTTGCTGTTTTCATACTTAACTATGACAAAAACTATGTAAAATCCCTCAGTTTAATTTAAGTTTTAAATTATGAGTTATAACTTATGTAGTAAGAGAGGCTTCAAACTCAACATCATGAAATTTTCTTTTTGAGTGCCATGAGTTAGAAATTAAAACATATCAAGAGTATTGAATGCCTTAATATCTAGAAGATTGTTGATCAATTAATTTTTTATTGAATTTACAGTTGAACTATTGAGAACATACTTGTTGATGCAAGTCATAGAGCTTGGGAGATTAAACAGTTGGCTAATTTTTAAAACTAAGATTGAGAACCAGTAATGTTCATGTATGAAAATGGTTCTTCAAATATTTTCATTTATTTATCAGTTTAAACATAGTAGCTCAATGATGTTGCTTCTTGTTCATATAATCCATGACAGGTTGCGAATGAAAACTTCTTGTTGCATGAGTTTAAATGTTGTCTATCCTTTTTAAAATATGCAATAGAAAATTATATATGTTGGATTCCTATAGCAAATATATTGTTTATGTTAAATCATTCTAGAATGTGTTAGAAACCGAGTAAACATCTTGTAGTAGAAACTGATTAGTTAAATTATTTTCTTTTACGTACCAGTAGAAATATGGTCTTTTGTGCTTAGATAGTTCACATCTTGCACCAGATTCATTTCCGACTCATAGTGCCTAGTTGATTGATCACTCGCGTAGGGTTGGCGAGGTCTTCATTTCAGGATGAGCACTGGGGGAGCTAACCACTCTGTGGATGGGTGGAATAAACATCTGAATCACATTTCTGTCTCAAATTTTACATATGGACGATAGACTGTCCCATGGCATAGGATTAATTAGACCATCCAATGTTAATTAGAAATAATTACTTCAAAAAATTAGATTAAGTTAAAATTTGTAGTAAAAATAATTACACTAATGTGAAGAAATCTTCCAAAATTTATTAATTTGTAGTCTTGAAGGTGAATGTAGTAAAAACCCTAATTTTGTAATAGCATCTTTAAAAAAAACTCCAAAAGAATACATTTTTTCTTTTACTTTATCTACTTCAATTGAAGTTGAAAGAGATATATTTCATACTGTAACCTTCCAAATAAATAAATGAACTATCTTCGTAGATCCTTTTCTAATATTCATTAATGAAATAAGTTGATAGAAGGAAAAAAGAAATAGGAATATGTTGCACTATTCCAAAAGAATTCAACTTATAATACTATAATTACATACTCATAAGTGAACCACAATTATACTATCTATATTTGAATATACAATGAGCTATCAAACAAGGTTGAAAAGCAGCAAAGTTCATACCAAAATAGATTTTATTACATCTAAGTGTCATTGGCAACATAATGAAAAGTGAATTGAGTCTATTAAGTCATAGGTTTTGTGCATGGACATCTACATAGAAGTTGTTAGAGTTCTTTTTCCCAAAGGTTAGCTTGGCGTCAAGATTGATAGGGCTAGTGTCACATTCACTCAACACTCCGAATCTGACAGGAAAAAGGGCCAACTGACAAGGATCAAAGAGAGATCCTTTTACACTTTGAGCTCCACATCACTCAGGCAGGTGTACCTCATCTTCACACTCATACAACTTGTGTCACACTAGATGCCTGCAGGTCACTGACTGTGGAATGGTTCTCAAACTCCTAGGTATCTTGTACCTCAATGAAGCCAATATCTCATGCAATAGACCTACTTGCATGGAGTGAGTATGAAAACCAAAGACCTATCCTAACAACATGAAAGGGAAAAGGTGGTACTGAATGGAAATGATTTTTTAAAAGGATTGAAAGGACCACTGAGATGCCCTGAGTCTCTGATAGACTAGTGCCTTATCCAATGGGCCATAGATTCAAATACCCTACTGCAAGAGACAGTTATGAAACAAGAAAACAATATGCTCAATATGTTGATGCCTAACATCAATCACACACCATGACCAAACCTCAACTTAACACCCACCTATGCATTCAAGCATGCTATTATCCCTCAAAGGGTTTTGACCCTCCCCTTAGAAGAGACCTATGAAAGGATAATATATTAACCAGCATCCACCGGAAGACATGTATGACCTATCCTTGATATCTTAGCTCATACATGCATAAACACTAACCTTGAACTAGTTACCTCTGTGAAGATAACTCCACTTGCAAACATGTAGGCAATGCAAATAGACAAATCAAACACCCTTGATGTATGATTAATGCATTCAAAATTCAAATGGAGATAGCTTGGTGATAGTAACAATAAATTGAGTCCTCATACATAAGACAAATATGCTGCAACATGCATTTTATTCTCTGAACCAGCAATGGAAACAGAACACCCTATATGCAGAGAGAAGGAGAAATCTGCAGAGCAGAAACTTTCACTGGAACTGACAAAATTTAGAACCCACTCAAAGTCAAAAATTTGACACTTTATACCACTAGCTGCCATGGGAACCCAAAATAGGTTGCAACAAGCTATAGATAGCTAGGGGATAGCCTTCACCAACCAAGCCAATTGGAAATGGTCAAAAATTTATTGCAGGGGTAGGAAACCAAGCAACCTGCAAAAGCCTCGAGCCAAGATTGTAATCATTCCTTACATGGTACAGATCCCTGCAAATGATCACCAAGCACCCTAGACCACACTGGAGCAGCAAGAAAATCACTTTTTACCAGTTCCAATCACCTCAGCATTGAAATTCAGTCCCTTCTATCGCTGGAAACCCTCAGACAATTCAAATTTCAAAACGAATGGCTACTTTTCACTTCATGGGTTTTATGTTCTTCAACTATTTGCCCCTAGTCACGCAATCACGCAGTCATCAATTTCACCACCATAGGAATTTGGGCTTCAAATTATGCTTAGTCGCATGGTCACAAGGCACCAAACTAACCTTTGCAATCATGCGACCGCAATCTCCTTAACCGCGCAATGCCGTCACAAACCACCCAGAAAAGTCTTCGGCCACCAGACAACACCCAACTAGAAACTAACATGCCAATGCCATGGAACCACCTTTAACTCCGCAACAGTGCAACTCAATAGTTGTCGCATGATCGCATAACCAGGAAATGGGTTATGCGAACATGTGACTAACCACTGCTGACCATGCCTCAGCCCTGCCAACAACTACTATGCCTTAGACTTGGGCCCACCTACCATGTGTCACACCACCACTCACCCGGTCACTACAAATACAGACCCCACATATCTAGTGAACTGGCAACCAAAGAACTTCTACCAGTTCCTGAAATGTTTTGCACTTTTTGCTAAAAATCTAGCAACTCTGCGACCGCTGTTCACCAAGTCACTAGACAAACTAGCGAATCACCAAATCTTCTTGTGAATGTGCGACAAGACTACATCTTATTAGCACCACCACCTTTTTATTCAGACCGCCAAACACTAGATTGCACTTGGGCCCGCCAGATGCCACATGTCACCATTTCATTTGTAGTTCACGCCCGGTTATACTGACACAGGACCCACTTTCCTTAGGCCTTAAGATGAACGGCTGGCATAAGATCTCATAGCCCTAAGAAATCACATGAGAACTTACGCCGACCATTAGATCTATCCTTGTCATAGACCCTTCTGACAACGGCCCCACTTCTGAGCACATCCACATCGACCAATAGGAACATAGCAACTAAGCACCACATGGCAGACGGTCCCACTTGTATCACATAGAGAAGATGCTAGATCAACGGATGGCACATGATCGAAAGGGGTGGGAATATTCCTTAAGATCATGTGCCGACCGTCGGATTAAAAGCTTTCAATGCAGGCCCGCCTAACAACAAATCCACCTCAGCACCATGGACATGTGTCACCTGGTCGCATGATCACATAGCTGAGAGAAAGGCTATGTGATCATGCGACAACCAACCCAAAGAAGCCACATCATCACCTCAGACCAACCAAACAGCAACCACCAACTGCTAGGAACCGGGACCCACGCGGACAGATGGCAAGTGGTCGCATGATCACATGTCAAAAAAGTCTGACATGCGGCCATGCGATAGCCAATAAGAATATGCCATCTATCCCCCCATCATCGTGCTTGCGCACCAAAGCAAAGTAAACTACCAGGCAGCTAAACAGAAACTGGGACCCGCACAGCCAGGTGGCAAGCGGTCACATGATCACATGTCAGAAAAGTCTGACATGTGGCCATGCGATAGCTAATCAGGAAGAGCCTGGACCCACGATCCATGTTAGACTTGCACAGTTGATTGAATGCCAGCAAACGGGGAACTAGCGCAAGGTCGAAAACACACAATGTTTTCAATGAAAGAGGATCGAAAACACACAAGTTTCCAACAGACTAAAAGATAAGCGCACAAAAATTAGGAATCATAGAGTCAAAAAAAACGAAGGCTGAAAACACACAGACTGAAAACATCATGGACTTTTGAAAACACTGTGGGTTTTTGACACTGTGGCAGATTTTGAAAACATTTCTACTAGACTTTAGAAATTCAAATAACTTTCTGGGCATTATGATTCAGCAAGCGCGACTTGGGCTGAAGCAAGGTGACACATTGAAGAACACTGGGCCAAGGGCACTTCAAGAAAATTTGCAAGAAAATAGGCCATTTTAAAGGACTTTTGCTATGGTAGAAAAATGGCCTAATAGTGGCTCTAGTTGGGGATGCATGTCTCTTGTAGGCATGGCAAGGATCTAGATCTCTGGGGGAAGCAGACCAATCCACAATCACATTCCCTTTCACTCCATAAATCTCAAAACTCAAAACTCCATGGCTCTCGAAAAATGGCTCCTTATTCCAACTAACACTACTGCTGAAGGGAAAAAACTATACATATTTACATCAACTGGAACCTATGTGCCCTATCAATCATTTACCTCTATCAAACACTTGGTCCTCATCCCTTTGCATAGAGATGACCCTAGAATTTTCCCTTTCATGCACATGGTCAAATTCTTGAAAACTCTTGATAGGCAAATCCACAAGAATGTAATAAGTGCATTCATGTTTGCCAAGTGTATGAGGATCAAAATCTATCTTATCATACCAGGCTGTCTCACACATACACTCATCAAAATCAAGAATAAAATTAGTTTGCAGCAAAAAAATGCAACCTTTTCCCATTACATCTTGCAAGCTAGTGCAAGGCTGATCATCATGAAATATGAGTACACTTACCAGCTGAGAATTAACATCATCTTTATCACCATGTTCAGCACTTGAACTCAATTCAAAACTAAAATCCTCATACTCACATCCATCCAACTTAGAAACATAATCAGCACCCTGCAAACAATTACTGCAGCAACTATGAAAAGAAAAACTTTCATAGCAAGGCACATCTTCAAGCTCATCGGAAATTAGCAGACTATCACAAACATCCTTTTCATCACTAGCCAGATCCTATTGAAAATAGACATATTCTGGTTGAAAAAGCCCTGGAAACAAAGTGCAATGCATTTTCAAAACATCATAACTCTTCACTATTTCCAAATCTAAAAAACACATCTCAAGAGGAAAATCACTTCCCCTTTCCTCTTCACTTTCCAATGCAGACTTGGCATTTGAATCAACCGAATAAGTAGTATTTACATTCACTTTACAATCTAGTTCTTCCTTATCCAGCTGAATCAAAATATTGATTTCTTCTTCCATATCTCCATAGGTCTCCACTAAAAAACCTTCAATCACTGGCACATATAAATCTGAAAGTGGGATCATACTAACATCTCCATACATGTTCTTATCTTCAAAAAGAAACTTACCTTTAGGCTCACAGCTTGAGTGATGTTTATCAACGAACCCTTGCTGGTTCAAATTCATCACACTTGTAGACTCATGATTGGTATCAAAAGAAACATACTCACATTGATACCACCTATCTTCATTCAATTCATGCAAAAATGCTACCTGGCTATCATCATTCAAACCAAAACTACCCACTTCATCAGATGAACATTCATCATCAGCAAAAGACTGATTACAAACATTACTAATCATACCTTCATCTGATACACTTTCAGCATAACCCTCTTCTGATAGATAGCTATTCAGTTCATTGTCATAATCTAAAGATACACACTCATTGGACTGAGCAAGCTCTCTGTCCATGGCTCTACACACATCTAGCTCTTCAAGTTTCTTACCATTAATGGCAAGGGCTAACTCTAGTTCCTCAATTCGCTGCAAACGCCATGCATACAATTGTTCATCATATTAAGTTTCAGCTAGATATACATCAGCAATAAGTTCATCATCCACACAAGCCTCAGTTACAAAGAAATCTTCTTCTTCAAGTGATGCACGATGTGGCTGTAAGTTACTTTCCTTTACATGATCATGGATCACATCCTATTTAGAAAACTGAGGCACATCACTAACAGGGACAAGAATATGCCGATATGGCTCTAAACCTTTTAGTGCATCCCTTTTCCTATTATCTACCACATTCTGAGAATGAAAATCAATAGCAACATGTGATCTTCTTACAATATGATATCTCCAATTAGATTCAATATCCATTGCAAACTGAAAAGCCTGATACAAAGTTAGTGGTTCCTTATTCCTTAAGTCAAAATTGAAATTCTTATCAAAAGAATTCAAGTAGATGATCAAACAGATATCATCACTTGGCATGTACTTCCTAGGGATATTTTCTCATGTCTTGATAAATCTAGCATTGAAACTAGGAACCAACTCATCTTCCTCCATTTGTATATCCATGAGGGCCTTAAGCATGTCAAAGTCATTTACCTTTTTAGCAAATCAGACTAAGAAACTTGCAACTAAATCATCCCATGAAGAGATGTCATTATCCGGCAAACCTGAAATCCACTCTCTTGCATCTCCTATCAGTGACCGAATGAATAATCTCATTATCACATCTTCATGCTCAACATCATAGTTACACATCAGATCTAAAAAATTTCTAGCATGTTGATAGGCAGACTCAAAGCTTTCCCAACTGAACTTCGATAAAACTTTTATAACATTTAGGGGAATGGAGTTTGGGTAACCAGGTATACCAACAAAATTCACAGCCGGGTAACCTCTTAAGCAAAAATTTCCTTTAACACCCATGACTTAACAAATCTTTTCAAAGGAGTAAAATCATTTATCAATGAAATTCTTGAAATTTCAAAATTCCTTTGAAACCACTACACACTTAACCGACAAATTTGTCAACTGACTCTTAAGAGCTAAGTGTGCACAAGCTTCACTATCCTCTCATTAGTGACTTAATCACTAGATAAGGACCATGCATATACATAAAAATTTTGATGGAGAATACCTGGATCACCCTGCTAAATGTTTCTGCCTTCCTCTTATCTGACTGAAGTCCCAACAAAACTTCACAATTCAGGTTCTTTCTAGCATAGAGTCGCCACCTCTCTTCAGAGGACACAAACTTTACTGATCTATCTTGAAACACCAATAGACTCTGGGCTCTTCCACAACAAAGTCACATATGACCCAATCAGCAAATCCAGGTAACACATTTGCAAATCTGAAAAACAATTCTCAGATTGGAAAACGTAAAAGACTCTTCCCCAAACTGAATACAGTAAGACTCTGGGATACTCTTATTAGTAAACTTATTTCATTTCCCCATTGGAGTCACCATTTTGTTGGAGTTCTTTTTCCCAAAGGTTAGCTTGGCATCAGGATTGACAGGGCTAGTGTCACATTCACTCAACACTCCAAATCTAACAGGAAAAAGGGCCAACTGACAAGGATCAAAGAGAGATCCTTCTACACTTTGAGCTCCACATCACTCAGGTGGGTGTACCTCATCTGCACACTCATACCACTTATGTCACACTACAGGCCTGCAGGTCACTGACTTTGGAATGGTTCTCAAATTCCTAGGTATCATGTACCTCAATGAAGCCAATATCTCATGCAATAGCCCTACTTGCATGGAGTGAGTATGAAAACCAGAGACCTATCCTAACAACATGAAAGGGAAAAGGTGGGATTGAATGGAAATTATTTTTTAAAAGGATTGAAAGGACCACTGAGATGCCCTAAGTCTCTGATAGACCAGTGCCTTATCCAATGGGCCACAGAGTCAAATACCCTACTGTAAGAGACAGTTATGAAACAAGAAAACAATATGCTCAATGTGTTGATGCCTGAAATCAATCACACACCATGACCAAACCTCAACTTAACACCCACCTGTGCATTCAAGCATGCTATTATCTCTCAAAGGGTTTTAAACCTCCCCTTAGAAGAGACCTATGAAAAGACAATACATTAACTAGCATCCACTGGAAGACAACCATGACCTATCCTTGATATCTCAGCTCATACATGCATAAACACTAACCCTGAACAAGTTACCTCTGCAAAGGTAACTCCACTTGCAAACACATAGGCAATGCAAATAGACAAATCAAACACCCTTGATGTATGATTAATGCATTCAAAATTCAAATGGAGATAGCTTGGTGACAGTAAGAATAAATTGAGTCATCATACATAAGACAAATCTGCTGCAGCATGCATTGTATTCTCTGAACCAGCAATAGAAATAGAACACCCTATATGCAGAGAGAAGGGGAAATCTACAGAGTAGAAACTTTCACTGGAACTGACAAAATTCAGAACCCACTCAAAGTCAAAAATTTGACACTTTATACCACTAGCTGCCATGGGAACCCAAAATAGGTTGCAACAAGCTATAGACAACTAGGGCATAGCCTTCACCAACCAAGCCAATTGGAAATGGTCAAAAATTTATTGCAGGGGTAGGAAACCAAGCAACCTACAAAAGCCTCGAGCCAAGATTGTAATCATTCCTTACATGGTATAGATCCCTGCAAACGATCACCAAGCACCCTGGACCACACTAGAGCGGCAAGAAAATCACTTTTTACCAGTTCCAATCACCTCAGCATTGAAATTCAGTCCTTTCTATCGCTGGAAACCCTCAGATAATTCAAATTTGAAAATGAATGGCTACTTTGCACTTCATGGGTTTTATGTTCTTCAACTATTTGCCCCTAGTCGCACAATCACGCAGTCATCAATTTCACCGCCATAATAATTTGAGCTTCAAATTATGCTTGGTCACATGATCGCAAGGCACCAAACTAACCTTTGTGATCATGCGACTGCGGTCTCCCTAACCATGCAATACCATCACAAACCACCCAGAAAAGTCTTCGGCCACCAGACAGCACCCAACCAAAAATTAACATGCCAGCACCACAGACCCACCTTTAACTCTGCAACAATGCAACTCAACAGTTGTTTCATGATTGCATAACTAGGAAATGGGTTCTGCAAACATGCGACTAGCCACTGTTGACCATGCCTCGGCCCTGCTAACCACTGCCAGGCCTTAGACCTGGGCCCGCACTCAACTGGTCACCGCAAATATAGACCCCACATATCTGGTGAACTGGTGACCAAAGAACTTCCGCCAGTTAATGAAATGTTTTGCACCTTTCGCTAAAAATCTAGTGACTCCACGACCGCTATTCACCAAGTCGCTAGACAAACTAGCGAATCGCCAAATCTTCTCACGAATGTGCAACAAGACTACATCTTATTGGCACCGCCACCTTTTTATCCAGACTGCCAAACACTAGACTACACTTGGGCCCACCAAATGCCACATGTCACCATTTCATTTGCAGTTCACGCCCGGTTATACTGACATAGGACCCACTTTCCTTAGGCCTCAAGATTAACGGCTAGTGTAAGATCTCATAGCCCTCACAAATCGCATGAGAACTTCCGTCGACCCTTAGATTTATCCTTGTCACAGACCCTTCTGACAATGCCCCCACTTCTGAGCACATCCACATCGACTAATAGGAACACAACAACTAAGCACCACATGGCAGACGGTCCCACTTGCATTGCACAGAGAAGATGCTAGATCAACGGATGGCGCATGATCTGAAGGGGTGGGAATATTCCTTAAGATCATGTGTTGACCATCGGATTAAAAGCTTTCAACATGGGCCCACCTGACAACAAATCCACCTCAACACCATGAACATGTGTCACCTGGTCACATGATCACATAGCTGAGAGAAAGGCTATGCGATCATGTGACAACCAACCCAAAGCTGCCACATCATCACCTTGGACCAACCAAACAACAACCACCAACTGCTAGGAACCAAGACCCACGCAGACAGATGGCAAGTGGTCACATGATCACATGTCAAAAAATTCTTACATGTGGCCATGTGATAGCCAATAAGAATATGCCATTTGTCCCCCCATCGTCGCGCTTGCGCACCAAAGAAAAGTAAACCGCTAGGCAGCTGAACAGAAATTGGGACCCGCATGGCCAGGTGGCAAGCGGTCGCATGATCGCATGTCAAAAAAATTTGACATGCGGCCATGCGACAGCCAATCAGGAAGTGCCTAGACCCACCATCCACGTCAGACTTGCGCAGTTGAGGGAATGCTAGCAAACAAAGAACTAGCACGAGGTCGAAAACACACAATGTTTTTGATGAAAGAGGATAAAAAACACACAAACTTTTTGATACACCAAAAGATAAGCACACAAAAAGCAGTAAGCACAGGGTCAAAAACAATGAAGGCCAAAAACACATAGACTGAAAACATCATGGACTTTTGAAAACACTGTGGGTTTTCGACACTGTGGCAGATTTTGAAAATATTTCCAGCAGACTTTAAAAATTTGAATAACTTTCTGGGCATTATGATTCAGCAAGCGTGACTTGGGCTGAAGCAAGGTGACACATTGAAGAACACCGGGCCAAGGGCACTTCAAAAAAATTTGCAAGAAAATAAGCCATTTTAAAAGATTTTTGCTATGACAGAAAAATGGACTAACAGTGGCTCTAGTTGGGGATGCATGTCTCTTGTAGGCATGACAAGGATCCAGATCTCTGGGGGAAGCAGACCAATCCATAATCATAAAGAAAATCTCCACCAACACATTATCATGTGTATGTCATCAGATTACATGTGTTAGTGACCAATAATTTACTTAATCACTTTTTGGATACTTTCTTCCTCAACTCTAAAGAACCTACATAATTATCTCCCCAAGTTATCATCCTCACATTTATATATTATGCCTAAATGATTTCACCTAATATATTATGCCTAAATGCTTTCACCTACCCATGTACACTTATGCCCAACACTCTCATTAAAATATAATAAATTTACGGGAAATGGAGCCTAAGGGTGGTAGGATGGAACACACCACAAACCAAGCTCAACCTAGTAGGAAAGGAAACAACACACAACAAAGAAGCTTGCATCTAGCAGCTCAAAGACAAGTCTTATTAAATTTTGACATTGTTAGTCCATTTTCCAGTCAATGCAAAAATCCAATGAAAATGGCCTTTTTCCTTGCAAGCTTTGTTTTGGTGTCCCGCTCTGCCTGCAAGCTTGTTTTAATTTGCAAAGAAAATCTATGATGTTTCCTGGTGTGCGCTCTTAGCCATAGGTTCTACAATGTATCACCTTGCTCCAATTCAGATCGCATCTCTTAATTTGTAAAAACTAGGGAGATATCCAAATTTTAAGGTCTGCAGGAAATAATTTCAAAATCTGCCTAAGTGTCGAAAACCCACAATGTTTCTGAAAACCCTAGATATTTTTGATCTTTCACCGAAAACCCTGAGTGTTTTCAACTTCGCATTTCTGCTCTATTTGTCCACAGTTCCTTAACTGTGTAGGTGTGATCTGTTGGTGGGCTCAGGTCTTCAATGGGCTTTAAATTGATTGGTTGTCGCATGATCATATGTCAAAAATTTTTGACATGCGACCGGTTCCTTCCTTGCGTGTGGGGCCCATTGCTGGGAAGGTAGTGGTCTCGTTGGTGGTTATGTGGTGGCTTGTGGTTGGCTATCACATGATCGCATGTCAAAGATTTTTGACATGTAATCATGTGACCACTTGACACTTGTCCCTTTGGTGTTGGAGTGCTATGGTCCCATTGTCTGACTTAGAGGCTGAGATGGCAGTCTTTTGGACTTGTCGCATGTTCGCAAGGGCCACTTTCCAGCTATGCAATCATGTGACAAGGGTGCCACCTTATGTTGGGGCCCGGTGGTAGGTGGTGATGTGGCATTTTTTGATTGGTTGCTACTGTACCAAGGTGGCATGGGGTTTGTGGTCGGGCTTGTGTTTGCAGTGCCCATGCGTGTTTGACATTCGGTGGTGAATGCTGGCGGTTAGT
Organism: Chamaecyparis obtusa; assembly: GCA_027943335.1. Taxonomy (NCBI): domain Eukaryota; kingdom Viridiplantae; phylum Streptophyta; class Pinopsida; order Cupressales; family Cupressaceae; genus Chamaecyparis; species Chamaecyparis obtusa. Next base: position 189,859 of record BSBK01003551.1, read on the forward strand.
CGCATGTTCGCATAGCCTTTTTCAAGGCTATGCGATCATGTGACTAAGGTTTTGCATTTACTCTCGACAGCGGCATTTATGTGGTAGGGTAAAGGTTTGCAGTTTGTCGCATGTTTGCATAGCCCTTCTCCTGGCTATGCGATCACGCGATAACTATTATGATGTTGTTGTTGCGGAGTTAAGGTGGGTCCATGATGTCGGTGGTGCTAACGTGCTGGATTCTAATTGGTTGTTGACCGGCTAGCTGTTGGCACCCAAATTCAAATATTATTGTAGGGTTTCTTGTAGATGGTTTTTGCAACAAGAGGTACCAAAATTTATGGTTTTTTGGCCATTTCTTGATCTAGTTGGTGGCATCAATTGTTGCAGTGTGGTCCAGGGAGTTGGGTGATTGCTTGCAGATATTTTGCCATGTGGGAGAGGATAGTTTTTGTTGGCTTGAGGTGTTTTGATGGTCTAGCCAGACTATTATTCATGATGAATTTGTGATCCTGGGTACAGATTTGAAGATTTTATCTTTCTTGTGGATCTTTCTTGTTTCTGACAGATTGGTGCTAGTTTTCCCTCCAGTGAGTTTTCAGATTTAGCTATTGTAACCCAAACCCTAGTCACCCTAAGCTACATGCAATCTCTTTGAGATTCCCAAGGTGGCTAGTGGTATAAATTATCAAAATTTTGACTTTGTAATGGTTCTAGCTTAGAGTTCTTTTCTGGTTCCAGTGAAGGGTCCTTTTCCTCTAGATATTTCTCATTTTCTCTGCATACACGATGTTCTTCTTTCCCTTACTGGTTCAGAGAATATGATGCATATTGTAACAAATTTGTCTTATGTATGAGGATTTAATATATTCTTAGTATTATCAAGCTATCTCCATTTGAATTCTGGATTCATTAATCATACATCAAGGGTGTTTGATTTTTCTATTTGCATTGCCTATGTGCTTGCAAGTGGAGTTGTCTTCACAGGGATAACTGGTTCAGGGTTAGTGTTCATGTATGTATGAGCTGAGATGTCAAAGATATGTCATGCTTGTCTTCCAGTGGATGCTGGTCAATGTATTATTTGTTTATAGGTCTCTTCTAAGGGGAGGGTTAAAATCCTTTGAATGGATAATAACATACTTGAATGCACAGGTGGGTTGTTAAGTTGAGATTTGGTCATGGTGTGTGATTGATGTAAGGCATCAACACATTGAGTATATTATTCTCTTGTTTCATAGCTGTCTATTGCAATAGGGTATTTGACTCTATGGCCCATTGGATAAGGCACTAGTCTATGAGAGACTTAGGGTATCTCAGAGTTCCCTTCAATCCATCTAAAATCATTTTCCTTTAAGTTCCACCCTTTCCCTTTCATGTTGTTAGGATAGGTCTCTGGTTTTCATACTCATTCCATGAAAGTAGGGCTATTACATGAGATCTTGGTTTTATTTGAGGTACAGGATACATATAAGGGTTTGAAAACCATTCCACAGTCAGTTACCTGTAGGCCTATAGTGTGACACAAGTTGTATGAGTGTGCAGATGAGGTATACCCACCTGAGTGATGTGGAGCTCAAAGTGTAGAAGGATCTCTCTTTGATCCTTGTCATTTGGCCCTTTTTCCTATCAGATTTGGAGTGTTGAGTGAATGTGACACTAGCCCTATCAATCCTTATGTCAATCTAACCTTTGGGGAAAAAGATCACCAACAAGATGACGACTCTACTAGGGAGAGTCTAGAACAGAATCTGATATAAAAAATACACTTGAAAAATCTTCTCACTAAGTGTTGAGTGGTGACTTTGAGTCTCTGTTTGGTCAGTTTTTTGTGGCAAAACATGATATATTTGTAGTCCTGACAAGCAGTTATCCTGTGAGGTGTTTTGTGATTGTGGGTTTTGAAGAAGGTGCAGAGTTGAAGAGATTTTTCAGTTGATTCAGATTTGTCCTATGTAAAGAGGTGGCTACTCTACCAAGTTTGAAAGGTGATTTGGAGGAGACTTCATATCAATATTTTGCAGCATTCACAACATCTCCAGGTAATCCTATTTCAATCCATCTAAAATCATTTTCCTTTAAGTTCCACCCTTTCCCTTTCATGTTGTTAGGATAGGTCTCTAGTTTTCATACTCATTCCATGAAAGTAGGGCTATTACATGAGATCTTGGTTTCATTTGAGGTACAAGATACATATAAGGGTTTGAAAACCATTCCATAGTCAGTTACCTGCAGGCCTGTAGTGTGACACAAGTTGTATGAGTGTGCAGATGAGGTATACCCGCCTGAGTGATGTGGAGCTCAAAGTGTAGAAGGATCTCTCTTTGATCCTTGTCATTTGGCCCTTTTTCCTATCGGATTGGGAGTGTTGAGTGAATGTGACACTAGCCCTATCAATCCTTATGTCAATCTGACCTTTGGGGAAAAAGATCACCAACAAGATGACGACTCTACTAGGGAGAGTCTAGAACAGAATCTGATATAAAAAACACACTTGGAAAATCTACTCACTAAGTGTTGAGTGGCAACTCTGAGTCTCTGTTTGGTCAGTGTTTTGTGGCAAAACATGATATATTTGTAGTCCTAACAAGGAGTTATCCTGTGAGGTGTTTTGTGATTGTGGGTTTTGAAGAAGGTGCAAAGTTGAAGAGATTGTTTAGCTGATTCAGATTTGTCCTCTGTAAAGAGGTGCCTTCTCTACCAAGTTTGAAAGGTGATTTGGTGGAGACTTCATATCAGTATTTTTCAGCATTCACAACATCTCCAGGTAATCCTATTTCAAAGCAAGAACAGTCCCTAATTAGGTGAACAAGTCATTAGTGAAAAGGGAAAATTAATGATGAAAGTTTGATCATATTTCTGGATAGAAGCTTTGGTTATTGTAAGGAGTATCAGAAATATGTTGAGGTATACTGAAGACACTGGTTGCATTAGTTTGGATAAAGTGTTGTCATGAGATCGAGCAATTTTTTTTTGTCAATGTTTTAAAATGGAGTTTCCATTTTTGATAGATCAGGTTGATGTTTCTAGGTCTGAAGGTTCTTTGTCAGTTTCTAGAAATGTTAATAGAGAAAGAGAGATTTATTTGATGAGTCAAAAAATTCAGCAGACTTGCATAAAGATTCTAAGGTGTGCAATAGGAGAAAGAAAAAATGAGTCATCCCTTTCATACTATAAGAAATTTCTTATAGCTTGTGATGAACTTTTGGTGGGTATTGAGCTTCAAGATTCTCAATATGCTAAAATGTTTTTAAAGCTTGGTGTGCCTGAGTCAATCAGTTGGTCTGCATCTGTTAGAAATGAAGCATTAGAAAATGTTAAAGAATGGATGGCTTCATTTGTGGATGATGAATCTTGTGTTGCTAATATTGATAATGAAATTTTTGAGATGGAAGATGAATCTGCAGATGTAGGTTCCTGCAGTAATGACTTAACACAAGATTTTTCAGATCATGTCTCAGATGATGAAGATATTTGAAGCATTTGTAGTGAGGCTAGTGAGGTAGAATGTGAGGCTTAGTGCCTACTAAGTAGTGAACAAATTTTAGAGCTCTTGGATGGAGAGTTTCAGAGATGTACCCCTAGGTATGTTTCTGAGATTCCATGCCCGGATTATATAAGTTTTGATGAGTAAAGAACAAGTGATGTCATGGTGCATGAGGCATTTGTTGAGGTCCTTTCTCCCATTTTTGATATGCAAGTTGATGGTACACATTATTGCAATGAATTTGATAATGTCAGTGATGATGAGTATGATGGTATGTGTACCGGTGTGGATTTAGTCTTTCAAGAGCCTAGTGTCTGTGGATCTTGTTTATATTTTGATGTTGGAGATTGCGGTAAATTTGAAGGGGTTTTCTCAGATTATCAAATGACTGATGAGTCATTGACTGACAATGCTTGTTCCTTTTCAGAAGATGCTAATGTGATTTTTGATCAGTAGGATGTTCCCAATTTCATGCAGTCAGATTCTTGTCTTGAGAAGTTTTATGTTACTTTGCAGAGCAGAGAGATAGAGAGGGTTTATTCTTCATTGTAGACTAATAATCAATGTGCTGATGTGCCCATCCATGAGGTTGAGTTGGAGTGTGTCCTCTTTTAGCAAGGTAGTGAAAGTGAAGAGTGTGACATTTTGATGTCACGAAATGATCAATATTTTTGGTAGCTTGATGGCCCTATCCTGTCGGATGATGGTGAGTATGATAATAATTTTTTATATAATGTGCTGAATGTGGATCACAATGTTCTTGGTAGGATGGATGAAAATGGTAGTTTCAGCTTTCCTTTGCTAAGTGGAGATGAAAATTACTTGTTTCATAGAGGAAAGACCTGATAAGAAATTTTGGGGCCTTGAGCCTTTTTGTAAATATTGTAAATCTTTGTACTATTTCCCTTTCCTATTGTGTGTTTCTTTCCCTGGTTCGGTTGCAAATTTTTGAGGTCCCTACCTTTTTTTCCTATGGGTGGTCTGCTCTCCCAGAAATCTTAAATTCTCACATAGGCACAAGTTACCCATCATCCCCAGATAGAGCTATTGTTAGTCCATTTTCTAGTCAATGCAAAAATCCAATGAAAATGACCTTTTTCCCTGCAAGCTTTGTTTTGGTGACCCACTCTGCCTGCAAGCTTGTTTTAATTTGTGAAGAAAATCTATGATGTTTCCTAGTGTGTGTTCTTAGCCATAGGTTCTCCAATGTATCACCTTGCTCTAGTTCAGATCGCGTCTCTTAATTCGTAAAAACCAGGGAGATATCCAAGTTTTAAGGTCTGCAGGAAATAATTTCAGAATCTACCTAAGTGTCAAAAACCCACAATGTTTTTGAAAACCCTGGATGTTTTCAATCTTTCACTGAAAACCCTATGTGTTTTTGACTTCGCATTTCTTCTTTGTTTGTCCATAGTTCCTTAACTGTGCAGGTGTGATCTATTGGTGGGCCCAAGTCTTCAATGGGCTTTAAATTGATTGGTTGTCACATGATCGTATGTCAGAAATTTTTGACATGCAACCATGCGACTGATTTCTTCGTTACACGTGGGGCCCGTTGGTGGGAAGGAATTGGTCCCATTGGCAGTTATGTGGCAGGCTCTGGTTGGCTGTCACATGATAGCATGTCAGAGATTTATGACATGAGATCATGCGACCAGTTGACACCTGTCCTTTTGGTGTTGGAGTGTTGTGGTCCCACTGTCTGACTTGGAGGCTAAGGTGGTAGTCTTTTGCCCTTGTCGCATGTTCGCAAGGTCCACTTTTCGGCTATGTGATCATGTGACAAGGGTGCCACGTTGTGTTGGGGCCTGGTGGCGGGTGGTGATGTGGCATTTTCCATTTGGTTGCTAGTGTACCGAGGTGGCAGGGGGTTTGCGGTGGGGCCCGTGTCTGTAGTACCCGTGCATGTTTGACATTCGACGGTGAATGTTGGTAGTTAGTTGCATGTTTGCATAGCCTTTTTCAAGGCTATGCAATCATTTGACTAACATTTTCCATTTACTCTCAGTAGCAGTGGTTATGCGGCAGGGTAAAGGTTTGCAGCTTGTCGCATGTTCGCATAGCCCTTCTCCTAGCTATGCGATCAGGTGACAATTGTTATGATGGCATTGTTACAGAGTTAAGGTGGGTCCATGGTGCCAGTGGTGCTGACATGCTAGATTCTAATTAGCTGTTGACCGGCTAGTCATTAGCACCCAAATTCAAATATTATTGTAGGGTTTCTTGTAGATGGTTTTTGCAATAGGAGGTACCAGAATTTATGGTTTTCTGGCCGTTTCTTGATCTAGTTGGTGGCATCGATTGTTGCAGTGTGGTCTAGTGAGTTGGGTGATTGCTTGTAGATATTTTTTCATGTGGGGAAGGATAGTTTTTGTTGGCTTGAGGTATTTTGATGGTCTGGTTAGACTATTATTCTTGATGAATTTGTGATCTTGGGTACAGATTTGAAGATTTTATCTTTCTTGTTTCTTACAGATTGGTGGTAGTTTTCCCTCCAGAGGGTTTTCAGATTTATCTGTTGTAACCCAAACCCTAGTCACCCTAAGCTTCATGCAATCTCTTTGAGATTCCCAAGGTGGCTAGTGGTATAAATTGTCAAAATTTTGACTTTGTAATGCTTCCAGCTTAGAGTTCCTTTCTGATTCCAATGAAGGGTCCTTTTCCTGTAGATATTTCTCCTTTTCTCTACATACAGGGTGTTCTTCTTTCCCTTGCTGGTTTAGAGAATATGATGCATATTGTAACAGATTTGTCTTATGTATGAGGATTTAATATATTCTTACTATTATCAAGCTATCTGCATTTGAATCCTCGATTCATTAATCATACATCAAGGGTGTTTGATTTTTCTATTTGCATTGCCTATGTGCTTGCAAGTGGAGTTGTCTTCACAGGGATAACTGGTTCAGGGTTAGTGTTCATGTATGTATGAGCTGAGATGTCAAAGATATGTCATGCTTGTCTTCCAGTGGATGCTGGTCAATGTATTATTTGTTTATAGGTCTCTTCTAAGGGGAGGATTAAAATCCTTTGAATGGATAATAACATACTTGAATGCACAGGTGGGTTGTTAAGTTGAGGTTTGGTCATGGTATGTGATTGATGTTAGGCATCAACACATTGAGTATATTACTTTTTTATTTCATAGCTATCTATTACAGTAGGGTATTTGACTCTTTGGCGCATTGGATAAGGCACTGGTCTATGAGAGACTTAGGGTATCTCAGGGTTCCGTTCAATCCATCTAAAATAATTTTACTTTAAGTTCCACCCTTTCCCTTTCATGTTGTTAGGATAGGTCTCTAGTTTTCATACTCATTCCATGCAAGTAGGGCTATTGCATGAGATCTTGGTTTCATTTGAGGTACAGGATACCTATAAGGGTTTGAAAACCATTCCACAGTCAGTTACCTACAGGCCTGTAGTGTGACACAAGTTGTACGAGTGTGCAGATGAGGTATACCCACTTGAGTGATGTGGAGCTTAAAATGTAAAAGGATCTGTCTTTGATCCTTGTCAATTGGCCCTTTTTTCGATTAGATTTGGACTGTTGAGTGAATGTGACACTAGCCCTATCAATCCTTATGTCAATCTGACATTTGGGGAAAAAGATCACCAACAGACATAACTCAGAGAAAATTAATTCTAATAACTTTGGGCATCTAAGCTACATCATCTCAAACCTAAATTGGCTTTTGATGGGATGAGTTATCTCATCAATCTTTGGCTCTATGAGAAGTGATCTAAAACTACATTTGATTTAATATATGATGTTTTAATAAATGCAGTCATCCATCTCAACAATGTTTGTGAATGTTTACTGCCTATAATTGCAAGTGAATATACGATTGGATATTTTAATATATTTTAACTCACTTTTGTAAACAAAGGCCATAAATTTGGTCCACATTTGTGTTATTCACCTTTTTCCTCTAGATTTTTTGTTAACGTTTGTAGCTTCCATCCGATTAGTCTAACCTTAAGCATTTTCAATATCTCCTTCTTTAGATAAAATGAGAAGTATATGTTATGTGCATTATCATTATACATTTGATGATCTTATCAACTGGAGAATTCATTGAGATTCATTTTAGAATAATTGTTATTATTTTATAACCATCATAGTTATAATTGATAACTATCATAGTGTCACAACCCGTTTTATTAAACCATATTAGTAATATCCTAAAATTTAGGGGATGAGCTAGAATGGGCAATTATTCACTCAAAGTAGAAATAATTATGGCAGGCAAGAACTTTTAATTGACTATTAATTTCTTCCTAAACTAGCGGCATGGAATCCCCATCTACAAATGTATCTGGAGAAAAATGAGAAGTTAGGGGGGGGGAATAAAGGGATAGATAGCACATGTTCAAATCCCAAGTATGAGTTGAGTGCTCGTCAGCCTCAGTGTAATGGTTGTGTGAAAATTTTAATTGGAATTCATTGCATTCTTATCATGCCAAAGCATAACTAGATATGTTGATTCGGTATACTTCCTTGAAATACCACATCCATACTATCAGTGAAAAAAAACATTGTGACATAACGATTCAGATAAAATAATATTTTTCTAGGTGCATGTACCTGCCTTCACATGACTCTCTTGCATTTTATTTTCCTAAAACACCTTGTATGCTCTCCCTACTTTCCTTTAGACAAGCATAATAATGAAGTTCAAAACTCTCTCATGCACACGATGGACATTATTAATGTTCATCGTCCCTACAATCTTTTGTTGTGATCCATGTCTTCACAAATAAAAAGTGGCATATTATGATTCCTCTAAGGTTGTCAATTAGGCCAAGGAGTTGGTAGAGATATAAGGAATGAATGATAAAGAGGGAGAGGCATCAGTCTTATTGAGGGGAAGATGAAACAAAATATATGGGGAGATGCCTAGCCATCATAACCATATTCAGTTCTAACCCATCTTTTGTCGCCAATGGGAAGGAAAAGAGAGGAGATAAGAGAGCTATGGTCTAGAGAATCTGAGGAATGCCCATGTGGAGGTAGAGATGGAAGATTTAATGTTGGCCAAGGATGGGGAGATATATGCTAAGAAAGATGGAGTATGTAGGCGCCAAACAAAATGAGATATGAAGGAGATTGGTGGATTACGAGGAAAATGGAGAATGAAAAGAATTAAGAAAAGAAAATGATAAATTGGCAGAGTGTGTCTCATAGAAAATAAAGAGTGATAGAGAGGAAATAAGGAGGAAAGGATAGAACATAAAAGAGGAGACACAATGAAGAAAGTAGAAAGAATTGACTTCTTATCTACCAGGTTGTCTCCGGGATTATCCTGGCTTTCCTCTTTTTAAATATATTTCCCATTTAACCTTGGATTTATTTAGAATAATGATATGTTGAGAAATTTGAATCGGTCCTGAGTTGAAAATTTGAGTTCATTTTTTTTAAGTGTCTAGCAAGTTAAACTGATTTAAAACAATTCATACTCAAGAAAATTGTTTTTTTTTTTTTTTTTCTGAATATTCGATAAAATAATAAAACTAGAGGTCGTTTAGAAAAATGGGATAAAACAATTACGATTTGGGAGATTTGCTAAAAATTTAGAACCCAGTCAATGATTTGGATGTCGGTTTACCTTCACATCAAATCTTTGTTTGAAATTAGTAAACATGCTCGCTAATTACATATTGAAGCTGATATATGATGTAAATCTATTTCCTATAGCTTGGGCAATATTTCTTGACAGTCCATTTATATCTGTGACACGAACTATGTAGATTCCTATAGCTTGGGAAATATTTGTTTATAGTCCATTTATATCTGTGACATGAACTATGTAAATTCTTGTAGATTGACAAAAATTATCATTTCTTTCTTTCAAATTTGTGACAGAAACTGTGTAAAATTCTTGTAGCATATAGTGTAAAGGAAAGAGGAAAAAAATCCGTTTATATAAAAGAAGGGAGAAATTGGAATAAACATTTGTTTTTGGAAATAGTTGGTATCTTAGACCTAGCCACAAACACAAACAAAAATATTTTGGACAACCTTCGTATTGGACTTATGGATTAAAACTTAGAAAGACAAGCTAGTTGTTTTGTTATTTTATACTGCGATAGGAACTTGATGAACTTTAGGTGCAGTAATAGAGTGACTGTATAACATACATGAAATAAGGTTTTACTTTATTTTATGATATTCTGAGGTTGAGTATTTATGGCTATTTCAGAAAGAAGTGAATCCTATTAGGAAAGGATAAACTTGGATTTTAAGTTGTTCTATGATTGATCCATGTTGAAAGGAGGAATCAAAAGGTTATCTATTAGGTGGATAATTAATCATTTTAGGGGAGATTTTATAGCTGAAAATAGAGCAGCATAGAACGGCCATGACGAGAAAATTTTTGAACAATTTGTGACCTCTTGGAAAAATAGAAAGGTGTCAGTTGGGGGCATACACTTCCAAATTAAGGAGGAGGTCATTGGTAAATAAATAGGGCTATTAATTGAGGGAAGGAAGTACAAAAATACTTGTCCAAGAAAGATCACTTGAATCTACAAAAAAATAAGAACCATGAGGGGATCTCCCATTATTGGGATTTCTTCCTAAAACTGAATTAGTAGAAGTTGAATGTGAATCATCAAATGTAATTTCATCATAAAGAGGTTTTGTAAACCAAATGGATTCATTACTAGATACATAATAAAGAATAGAAATAGGACAATCACCATCAATAATATCATCAAGAAGATTAGAGTTTAGGGAAGGAGGTTGGTCCTCCATAATAACCATTTGAGTGTCACAAAATTCATGATCTACTTTGGAGCAAATAGGAACATAATCTCCTATAATACATAAGGGCAAGGTGACATTGATAAATGTATTAATAATTGCATCTTCTTGTTCTAACGAAGAATAAGTATAAGAAACATCATCAATCGGTGACATATTATCTCTATGAGGAAAATATAGGAAGCGAGGGGATCATCCCCAAAAAAAACATCATCACATGGGTCATCCCAAATAGGAAAATCATTTAAAGGATACATAATGTCATAGTGCGGTGTAGAGTTTTGATTTTCTTGATTAATAAGAGGAACATGTTTTTCATAAGTTTGAAATGTGTTCTCCAAGACATGTCAAGCCTGATGAGCCACAGTATTGTCTGAGATAAGATGATATAAATCCGGATTTAATTAGAATCCAATTAGACCAAACGCTTCCTCATCTTTCAACTGCCAAGAATCTTGGTCAGCCTGAGGAGTGGTGGATGTCGGTTTCAAATTTGGTGAAGACACAATATCCAAAAGGTGTTGAGATTTTAAAAAATCAAACATATGTGGCCTACAAATAGTATAATTGGAGCTAGTGAGTTTAAATTGCGGCATTGACGTAGACATGATGAAACAAAATTACAAAAATTTAAGATACCACAAGAAAACAAATATCCCCAAAAGTTAAATTTCAAATTTAAATGATCATAAATGATGAAACAATATTAGTTAGGGAAATTTAAAAGTAGTACAAAAATTTTGATTAGAGAAAATAAGGTGAGAAAGAAAAAATAAACTATTACACTATTTAGTTTAAACTATTTAGTTTAATTTCTAGAATTAGAGTAGACATCATCACAATAAATTTCAATTACTATTTGAAAAAAAGCCCTTTGACTTAGAAATAAATAAAAATTACTTTAAAAAATTTTAATGATACAAAAAGATATTCCTTGATAGAAATAGAAAAAAAATTAATAATAATATATATATATATATGAGATTTTTATTATTAATAAACTTTATTTTAAAAAACATAATATAAAACTTTATTAAAAAAATATATTAAAGTTTATAAAGAAATCTCATTCAAATTTTAAACTTTATTTAAAAATAGAAAAATCTAAAAAACCTTTTTTTTTTAAATTTCAAAGTTTACTTTTGAACAAGATAAACTAAATTTACCCTTAAAATTACAAACTAGGTAACTTTTCAAAGATACTTTTACTGTGATAATAAGTAAGAAGTAATTATTATAAGATTTTTTGTTTTCTTAAAACTTAAGAATAAGAACATTATCTTACCTTACGTAAGAGAAAGTAAAAAGTTAAGAACCAACCAAAATAGGCTTACTTAACGTGAGCCTAATGTAGGAAATAAATGCCACATGGAAGGAAGAAGGCAAAAAAATGTTATAAAGAGTATAAACTTGGAAATTCAGTCAAAATTTCACTCCAATGTCAAAAAAGGAAACACACAGACCCATTAAGGTATCATGAAACTCATATGTTAGAACTAAAAAAACAATAATAGTAGTAATATTTTGAGACAACAATGATGATAATAATGATGAAGGAAAGAGATAACCAGCTGCTAAGAAATGGTGTTAGAGAGCACACAACAAGGTGAACAAAGGAGACTGAAAACTGATAAATGAATAATGAATGAACGACAGCCTGCATGATAATGAAGAGAAGATAAAAATAGCAAGTAAATTGTATTTTAAATGTAATTTAAACAGCAGATTAAATGTATTTTAAACAACAAACTGCTCTTTTCTCATGCCACACTACTCTAAGAACCACAGTTGCACCGACTTCCACAGTAAGTATTAATTGCAGTAAGGACATGAATAGATTCAAAATGTGCAAATAGAGAATGACCGAAGCCCAGATGTACTGATCATAAGTAAACCTCTTTATACAATGTATCCCAAAAATATGATAGCTACCACTCCACCATAAATATTAGGTTGATCAATTCAGGGATGGACACGCAGCGAAATATCTGATTGGCCATGATCTTCACAAAACACATTTATGATCAGAAGTGACCGATTTTAGGGATGATTATTATAATGCATATTTATGTAGCCCTAATTTGGAGATATTTTGACTCCTTCCTGTGTGCAGTGAGTGGGGTATATATTGTTTTTTTTTGGAGCCTGTAGTGCTCAGAATTGACATTTTGTAAAAAGAGAAAAGTCTTTCCTTGGAGAACTATCTGTAGCATTTTTGTTCTCTGGTTTTTCACATCTTGTAAGTTCTCATTGATAATAGAGATATTGCAAAGTATTCTGTGACATGTTTTCCTGTCCTTATGCTTTCCTGTTTGGCTTATCTCTTATTGGATTGAAGTTATGAATGCTTTTAGTGATACTTAGCTTTTCCTAATCCTCTTTACTTTCAGCTTATTTGTGCACTACTGTGTTTGATTTGATCTGAATGAGGTTGTGGGTATCCTTCAGCCCCTATCATTCTGTCTCATTCCTATGTCCATTTGTTGAAGAAAATGTCTACTTGCAGGTCATAATTGGTGTTTAATTTTTTGGCCCTCTTATGAAATACTCATGCAAGCCTATTCAGTAAGCTATGATCTCCCAGACCTAAATCTCTCATTGATTTCATCCCTTTATACTGAGATCCAAACCCAAGTTTGGTGCATCACCTGGTAGGATAGATTTGCTTTCTGTTATTTCCCTTTCCATGCACTCCTTCTATCCCTTTCCGCTTAAAGTTTACATTTCTTGTCTAAGAGAAAATCTGGGTGAGTATCCAAGAGGAACCAGCCTAGAATCTGGAGGTCTCATCTCAGTTAGCAAAAGGTCCCACAACCTTGAGATGAGTCACATGTTATACTGGATTATCAAGACTACGAGAGCTTGAGATCAGAGGCACAAATTCAGTGTGTAACATTTCTGGCACGCTCGGTGGGACAAGCAAAGAAGTTCATTTGTTGAAGATTGTGTCATCTCTGATATGCAGATTGCATAATACAAACCTTTAGAGGTTGTTCTATCAAGTATATCTGGTGACTCCACTAGTTTCAAAGATTCAGACCAACCTTGTTTAAGGTTTATGAGAAAGATTGAGACTAGAAGCTCAAAGCTTGCTGAATTTTCAGAGTTTCCCTTGAAAAGAAGCTACAAAAGTAGGTCAACTCAGAGAGAATCTCCTACAAGAAGATTCGAATCCACACCTCCTGATACTTCAGAGAGGAGACCTTTCCTTTTTCATTTCAGAAGAAGAGGTAGATCTCTGACTAGAGATCTAGAAGAAGAAGATCCAAATCTAGCAAATACAGCTCATATAGTTGTTGATCTTCAGATTACACCTCCTACAATGGCTAGAAATTTTTCCTTTGCACCTTTCAATCAGGGGAGCCCCTTAGATTTTGTAGTGCATCATGATGTGCCCTTGGTGGCATTAAAGAGTATACCTGATTTCATAGGGGAGGGATAGACAATAGCCTTTGAACACATAAGAGATGTGACCACCATTTGCAGCATACACAACATTACTCAAGAGGATGTGGCCACCAAATTATTAGCAGCATCTCTAAAAGGTAAGGATCTAGAGTGGTTTAGAACTTTAACTGTTGGTTCTATTACTTCATGGGATGAATTAGGAGATGCATTAAGCAAACATTTTGAGGATAAATCAGATAATTTGTCTCTAGTTGAGCAATTAACAACTATAAAGAGAGACCCTCAAGAGCAAATGACAAATTATAATAGTAGGTTTCTTAAAACATGAAATAGAATCCCAGTCTTTGTAAGGCCATTAGCTGGCCATGCCTTCCTGTACTACTTGCAAAGTCTAAATAGCCAAATTTCTGTCATGATCCAGTCTATGGGTGGTACCACTTTACCCCAAGCTTTTGACATTGCTGTCAGAGCTGAAAATTGTTTGATCCAAGTTGGCATGATATAGAGAAGACCTCCCATGCCTATCTTCCCTAGTCTTCAGCCCATTGCACCTACACAAGTACCCCCATTTACCCCTATTCCCACAATATTATCACCTCGAGCTAGTACCAATGGTCAGGAACATGCTGCAACAAATCTCTCCCAAGAGTTGCAAGAGGTAAAGAGTAGTCAACAAACTAGTATACAAGAAATGACAAACTTGCCGTAGACTCTAATCAAAGAGGTGGCAAACTTGAAGAAAGAAAACCAAGGCATCAGGCCACCCTTCCAATCACAAGGCCAAGGTCCTAATCAACAATACCAAAATCAAGGATAGCCTTATCAACAAAATAGGCCACCATACCAAGGAGGCTATCAAGGGCAAAGACAAAATTTTAGTCAAAGACCATTCCAACCATATAACCCTGCACCTCTTAATTTTGTAAATCCAGTCAGGGATATGGTTCCTAGTCAAAACAATATGGCCATGGATAATGAATGGTGTTTCCCTTGCAATCGGCCCCACAATTAGGCTACGTGTTCTAATGGATGGATGAACCAAGCACTAATGGTTCAAAATGCTTCACAAGCTCAAACAGAAGCTCCTTCCAGTGGGACAGCTCCTTAGAAAGAAACACAAGAGAATGAGACTACTCTTTTCAATTGGGAGAAAACTAGTATACAAGAAATGACAAACTTGTTGTAGACTCTAACCAAAGAGGTTGCAAACTTGAAGAAAGAAAACCAAGGCATTAGGCCACCCTTCCAATCACAAGGCCAAGGTCCTAATCAGCAATACCAAAATCAAGGACAGCCTTATCAACAAAATAGGCCACCAAACCAAGGAGGCTATCAAGGGAAAAGACAAAATTTTAGTCAAAGACCATTCCAACCATATAACCCTGCACCTCTTAATTTTGTAAATCCAGTCAGGGATATGGTTCCTAGGCAAAACAATATGGCCATGGATAATGAATGGTGTTTCCCTTGCAATCGGCCCCACAATCAGGCTACGTGTTCTAATGGATGGATGCACCAAGCACTAATGGTTCAAAATGCTTCACAAGCTCAAACAGAAGCTCCTTCCAGTGGGACAGCTCCTTAGAAAGAAACACAAGAGAATGAGACTACTCTTTTCAATTGGGAGCAATCGGATTTCAATGGAGTCAATGATGAAGCTGCTTTTGTTGCCTACACAAGAGCAAAGAGAAGAGCCTAAGACATGGAGAGAGTAGATTCAAGTACTAAGGCCACTTCATCTATAGAGCCGCTATAGCAAGCTGCCCCTATCACATCCAAGGAGGTCCCTATCGGCACAAGCAAAGAGGGCCAAGTTCCAAAAGAGGCAGAACCCATCATAGTAAAAGCACAACAAAAGGTACACACTGTGGTACCTTATAACATTGTAGACAACATGAAGAAGGTGAATGTCACCATGTCTATGTGGACTCTTTGTCTATTCCAGGACAACCTAAAATTTTGGGGAAGGCCATGAGAGAGGCGGTAAATCCTCAACCTGCAAAAGAAACTGCAAAATCAGTGTTGGTCAACACTGACCAAGAAAAGGAGACTCCAACTAGCAACTCCAAGGCCAATACCATGCAAGGTAGGAATTTAAAGCCACCTCCCTTTTACGTATCTTTAATTATTGTGAAATCTTTAGTGCATAATTGTATGGTAGATAGTGGAGCTACTAGCACTGTAATGCCCAAGAAAGTGGCTGATCAATTAGGACTTAAATATGAACCCTTCCAAAAGAAGGTTGCACAACTTGATGGATCCTCAGTCAGTACTATAGGTGTGGCCAAGGATACCAGTCTAATTCTCCATGCTAGTCCTAATTTTCCAATTCTCCCTGACATATATATCATAGATCTTCCTGCATTGTTTGCCATATGTCTCTCAAGAGAGTTCACAGCCAAGATAGGAGGTTATCTTTCTTTCGACTGGTCTCACATGCTCTTTCATACAAGGTATGGTACTAAAGTCACCATTAAATCAGAAGCCTTAGCAATACATCATATAGAGCCCTATGTGTCCAATTCCATCAATACTAATTGTCCTATATTTGATGACAATGATTTTCCAACCATTAGTGAAGCAAGCACCAAAATAGAGAGTATCCCTGATATCCTCCTAGATGAAAGAACATCAGAGATCCAAGAGGGTCTTGTTTGGGATTCTGGTTTGGGGAGTTATCTGATTCAAGAAAGTGGAGCCATAGAAACAAGCCTTCTCAAAGAATACATTGATTCGGATGATCAAGATAGTTAGGTCTGGGAGCTATTTTTTGATGGAGCTAGGAGTAGACATGGTTCTAGTGGAGGTTCTATGATAGTGTCCCCAAAAGGATAAAGGTATTATACTACCTTTAGATTTAGTTTTTCCTGCACCAGCAACACTGCAGAGTATGAAAGTCTGGTTAATGGACTAGAATAGGCTAGGAAAAGAGGGTTTAAAGCGTTAAAAGTATATGGTGATAGTGAACTTGTTGTTAGCCAAGTAAGAGGGATGAGTGCAACCAAAAATGATGTCATGAAAGCATACAAACATAGAGTTTGGGATGCAATTGAAGATTTCCATGCTTTCAATATCATTGCTATCCCTAGAAAATTAAATCAAAATGCTGATAGGTTAGCTACTATTAGATCTCAGTTTGACATCCCCAATAGCATTTCAAAAGAGGAAGATTAGCAACACATCAAGATTATTGTTAGACCTTCAATTCTAGATAATGATATTAATTGGCAAGTGTTTGACAATGATGAACAAATTCTGCAGTTCTTGTTTGAAGAAGATGTCTTTTCAAGGCACAATCAAAGGAGGTTATCACAGAACTATGGTGATCAAGGGAAACAACTTAGATCTAATAAGATGCCTAAAGGTCTTGTCACCTTAGAGACTATCTTCAACAAGGATGATGAAGTCAAGAAAAATAAAGCTGGCCTGGTAGTTCAACAGGAACATTTTTCTGAATTAGAGTTGGAACCAGGTAAGAGCCTACAATTTGGAAAAGAAAATACTAATTCAGAAAAGCAAGCTTACACTAAATTATTCAGAGAATTCAGTGATGTTTTTGCATGGGGATATGAAGACCTCAAGGGTTTTGATCCTACCCTTGCTCAGCACACTATTGAATTGGAGTTTAATGCTAAACCAGTAAGGCAAAAGAAAAGGCCTATTAATCCCAAGCTTGAACCACTTATGCATAAGAAAGTAATCAAACTAATAGAAAGTGGCATCATCTACCCCATCAAACATACTAGTTGGGTTTCCAACCTTGTTCCTGTTAGGAAAAAGAATGGGGAGCTGAGGTTATGTGTTGATTTTAGGGATTTGAATAGAGCCTCATTAAAAGACCGCCATCCACTACCCTCTATGGAACAAATTTTGTAATGTGTCTCTGGATCCGAGAGATTCTCATTGTTGGATGGCTATTTAGGATGCAATCAAATCTTAGTGAAAGAAGAGGATCAATATAAGACTGCATTTACAACCAAGTGGGGAAACATGGCATATCAGAAGATGCCATTTGGTTTGTCAAATGTAGGTGCTACATTTTAAAAGGCAATGGATATGGCCTTTAAGGGCCTCATGTATAGGTTTGTGTTGGTCTACCTAGATGACATAACTGTCTACTCAAAGCATGTAGTAGACCACATCAGACATTTGAGGTAGATTTTTGAAAGATGCAGAGAATTTGAGATATCCCTTAATCCCAATAAATGTCTATTTGCAGTTCATGAAGGAAAACTATTGGGATATGTAGTATCCAAAGAAGGAATTATAGTGGATCCTAAGAGAATTGCAGCCATCTTAGAACTACCATTACCACATCACAAGAAAAGCCTCCAATCTTTTATAGGAAAGATTAACTTTGTTAGGAGATTCTTGCCTAACATTGCAGAGTTACTCAAGCCTTTGACAACCATGTTGAGGAAGGGTTCAGTCTTTAGTTGGACCAAAGAAGGAAAAGTTAACTTCCAAACTATTAAAGAAGCCTTAACAGAAGCTCCTACTCTCCTAAACCCAAATTTTAGTAAGGATTTTATCCTTTATGCTTATGGGGGTCATGATGCTATATCTGCAATGTTGACTCAAGAAAATGCTGAAGGATTGGAGCAGCCTATTGCTTTCTTTAGCAAAGGTTTAGAAGAGTATGAACAAAGATACTCTTTTGTAGAAAAGCATGTTCTTGTTGTGGTAAAGAGCCTCAAAAAATTTAGACATTTTTTGACTCATAGCAAGGTGCATTTGATGGTTACTCATCCAAGTGTCAAGGAATTTTTTCTTTCTAAGGACCTAAATGAAAAAAGAGTTGGTTGGATCACTAAGGTGATGGAATATGACACAGATATTTAGATTACCAAGCTGGTTAGAGGAAGAGGTCTTTGTGAGCATCTGGCAGAAGATAGAAGTTCAAAGAAATTGGAATATATAGATGCATCTCTGGTGATGCATTCTACCAGAGAGCAAGCCAAGCCAGCTAGCTGGTTGCCTAATATGATCAATTATTTGAAGATAGGACAATGTCCTACAGGCCTAGGTTCAGCAAAAAGGAGGTATTACAGGCTACAATCTGTTCCTTTTGTGCTGATAGATGAAATTCTTTTCAGAAAGGGTCACAATGGTGTCCTTCTAAGATGCATAGATTCAGAAAGGGTTGGAGATGTCTTATTTGAGTTTCATGATGGAGCTTCTAGTGGCCATTTCTCTCCTAGGACTATAGCTTTTAAGATCATGAGAGCTGGTTACTATTGGCCATCTATCTTCAAAGATAGTCATGATTATGTTAGAAGATGCATCAAATGTGCTATTTTTGTAGGGAAAGAAAGATTTGCAGCTCTGCCCCTACAGCTAGTCAAAATAGAGTAGCCTTTCATAAAGTGGGGTATAGATTTCATTGGCATGATTAACCCTCCATCTAGTGTAGGACACAAGTGGATAATCATTGCAACTGATTATTTCACTAGGTGGATAGAAGCAATTTCTTTAAAAGAAGCTAATGAGAGTGTTGTTTTAAGTTTTTATGATGACATCATTCATAGATTTGGCATTCCAGATTCTATAGTTTCAGATAATGCATTAGCATTTACAAGCCTAAAAGTCTCAGAGTGGGTAGTCAAGAAGGGCATTTGTTTGAATACAAGTTCCAATTACTATCCTCAGGGGAATGGTTTGGTAGAATCAACAAATAAGAATCTGATTAGAATAATCAAAAGGACCCTGCAAGACAGTCAGAGGGACTGGCATACTAAATTGAAATCTGCCTTATGGTTAGATAGAATTACTCTAAAGAAAATCATTGGTAATTCCCCATACATGTTGGTGTATGGTAGAGAGGCCAAGTTATCTATTTCAACTAAATTACCAGCCTTGGACTTGGCCACTCAGTATGCCTTGTTTGAGGAAAGTGATCCTATGTGAATCAGATATGCCCAGTTGATGGAGCTAGAAGAGATTAGAGATAAATCAATGCAGGATATGGCATTCCATCAGAGTCAACCAAGGAGAAGCTTCAATAAAAGAGCCAGGAGTAGAGACTTCAAGGTTGGAGATGTAGTTCTCAAATGGGATGAGTTCAGGTCAAAACTTGGCAAGCACACAAAGTTTGATTCCTTTTGGGGTGGACCATTTGTTATAATAGAGTGTAGAGGATCTAACACTTTTCAGCTTTCAACCCTTGAAGGAGCTGCCTTGCCAATCTCAGTGAATGGTTTCCACTTGAAGCCTTGCTTTGAGGTTAATCCCTCTCTGTAGGTCCTTCTTGTAAATCCTTGTAAATATTTTTCCTACTTTCTTCCAGCTTTCTAGAGTAGTTTCCTACTTTCCAAGAAGTGCTTGTGCACAGGTTTGTCTTCCCGATTCAATTTTTTGTCCCTATCCCTGTCCAAGTTTTTGTGCTTTGTAGTGACTCCTATGCGCAATGGATTGCCAAGGCAACTGGTCCAATGTCTAGCAAGCTGACATCCCATAGAGGTCTCCAAAATGTTGCCCAAAATTTCCCTCTCGTTCATTTTCGGCTACAGCCCTATTTTCCAAGTGCAATGCTCAAGTGTCGAGAGTCCAGTGTGTTTTCTATTCAAGTGTCAAAAACCCAATGTGTTTTCAACCTCCTCCTATAGGCTCGGGATGTTTCTACCTTTTTGGTTTGAAACTTCAGTGTGTTTTTGACCTCTCCACTCTGAAAATTTGATCTGTTTACGAACTTCACTCGAAAACCCTCTATTTTTTTGGCATCCTCTGTGTTTTGACCCTAAGCGCGCAACTCTGATCAGGCGGGTCCTAGTGCCTAAGGCCATTCCGGTGCAGTCAAGATTTGATGGTTGTCAGATGATCGCATGGGATCTTCCAATCCCATGAGATCATACAACAACCATTGATGCGGAGTCAACAAGGGATCGGTAAGCGAAGACAACCGGCCAATGGTCATTGGTTAACACCTAGCGGTTGGTCACATGATCGCATGGGCCTTCTAGCCACATGTGATCATGCGACAAGCGGTAAGTGATCAAACCACAGCATGGTACTGGTCGATGAATAACACCTTACGGTTGGTCACATGATCGCATGGGCTCTTCTGAGCCCATGCGACCATGTGACAAACTATCAACGGTTTTGGTTTTCTTAGCAAGGTGACAGTCAGCAGGGGGTCAGTGGATAGTGCCACCAGTAGTTATTTGGTGGCATCATGCGGTTGGTCACATGATCGTATGGGCTCTTCTGAGCCCATCGAACCATGCGACAAACCGTCAGCGGTTAGCATGCTTTCAGGCAGTGTTGCTATGGGTCTGTGCTGGGGTACGGAGGTGTTTGCTGATGTGGTAGTCAAACTGAATGGGGGAGTGACACATGGCAGTTCTAGGCTCAGGGTTGGCAAGCTTTGTACGGTTGTGCAGTTGGAGGTGGGCCCGGTTCTATGTTCGATCGGGCAATCTCACAATAAAAAGAAGGATATTCTTTCTATCTGGCGATTACGAGACTTCCCTTAGTCGGGTAATCTCCTGATGGAAAGGAATATGCCAAAAGTTTTTTGAGACTCAGTGACTACCGTTGGATGAAGCAAGGATCAATGGTTTTTGCATGGTCACTGGATGTGACCCAAGGTTAAGCTTGTGTGAACATCTAAAGTTTGTCACATGATCTCATGCAGCATTTTAGCCGCATGTAATCATGTGACAAGCCCCTAGCGGTCAACAGGGCTTCGGTGGGCTTGCGGTTTGGTGATGTGTCCTATCTGCAGTGGGTGGCTAGTGGTCGGCGAAGCTTGACAGCTGGTGGATTTTGCAGGCCTGAGGTGTCATTTTGTGGCGAAGAGCGAAAGTTTTCAAAAAAGACTTGTTGCATGATCGCATGAAGGCCAAAAGGCTCATGTGATCATGTGACTGTTGCTTTGTCAAAGAGATGTAGCCTATTTTTGGTGGAATCTCTTCCAAGGTATACATTGCGAGCACGGGTAGTTCAAACAATTTATGTCACCAGGGAGGTTGTAGTTAGAGGAATGTGCAAAGATTTTTTAAGGCGCCATTTTGGGTCCTTTCTGGGATCTGAAAATTAGATTTTGCACATTCATGGCAATATGGGCTTGTAGGGAGTTTGTTGAATCTAGGCTTTTGAGTATAAAAGTTGATCAATTTGGGGATGGACACGCAGCAAAATATTTGATCGGCCATGATCTTCACAGAACACATTTATGATCAGAAGTGACCGATTTTAGGGATGATTATTATAATGCATATTTATGTAGCCCTAATTCGGAGATATTTTGACTCCTTCCTGCATGCAGTGAGTGGGGTATATATTGTTTTTTTTTGGAGCCTGTAGTGCTTAGAATTGACATTTTGTAAAAAGAGAAAAGTCTTTTCTTGGCGAACTATCTGTAGCATTTTTGCTCTCTGGTTTTTCACATCTTGTAAGTTCTCATTGATAATAGAGATATTGCAAAGTATTATGTGACATGTTTTCCTATCCTTATGCTTTCTTGTTTGGCTTATCTCTTATTGGATTGAAGTTATGAATGCTTTCAATGATACTTAGCTTTTCCTGATCCCCTTTACTTTTAGCTTATTTGTGCACTACTGTGTTTGATTTGATCTAAGTGAGGTTGTGGGTATCCTTCAGCCCCTGTCATTCTGTCTCATTCCTGTGTCCATTTGTTGAAGAGAATGTCTACTTGCAGGTCATAATTGGTGTTTAATTTTTTGGCCCTATTATGAAATACTCATGCAAGCCTATTTAGTAAGTTGTGATCTCCCAGACCTAAATCTCTCATTGATTTCATCCCTCAATACTGAGATCCAAACCCAAGTTCAGTGCATCACCTGGTAGGATAGATTTGCTTTTTGTTATTTCCCTTTCCATGCACTCCTTCTATCCCTTTCCCCTTAAAGTTTACATTTCTTGTCTAAGAGAAAATTTTGATGACTATCCAAGAGGAACTACCTAGAATCTGGAGGTCTCATCCCGGTTAGAAAAAGGTCCCACAACCTTGAGATGAGTCCCATGTTATACTGGATTATCAAGACTACGAGAGCTTGAGATCAGAGGTGCAAATTCAGTGTGTAACACTTCTCATAGAATTCCTTCAATGGTATTATTCTTTTGGTGGTTTTTCAAGTTTTGATTTAGACTTCTTCTATCCAGATTCAGATGGTGGTGTCTACGTGGGTGTCTACTATCTCAGTTACCCTTTTAGAGTAGGGATCATTTTCTATATAGGTGAAAAGGTGTATGGCAGTATTGTAGTTGAAATTTTTAGATGCCTCTCAAAATATGAAGTGATCTACTATCTTTGAACACCTTTTCCTAGGCTTCTCTTTTGTCCAATGTGCCTTTGACGAAAGTGGGTTTTTGGATGCCAAAAAAATTAGTGTTCTTTTCGGCCTTGATAGCCTTCTTCTTTACCTAAATATATCTCTACTCTAGTTCATTTGGCCAGCAATAGGTTATAGGAGGGTGTTTCCTTTATCATTTTTACATAACCTAAATACCACAGTTAGTGGCTTAATTTTTGCGCATAACTACTGACAACTAAGAGTGGGTGTTTGATGTGGAGGAGAAATCGCACCAAGATATGAACAAAGTCCATGTGGAAGATCGAGTGTGAAGGAAGGGAGAAAGTCTTACTGCACTTAGATACATGTGTATAGGGAGGAGAATTGAAGATGCACGAGAGGGGAAGGAGTTAATAAAGGCAGAGTTAATCAAAGGAAGGGGAATATATGCATGGTGTTGGAGAAGAGAACACAAAAAAAAGAAAAGGAGGAGAACAATATTATTGGGACAGAATAAAAAGAGTGCTACTCACTCTTATGTGGTAAGAAAAAGAGATTGTTTGGCATTTCATAGCAGCGATAAAAAATAGGGGTTTTAAAAGGAATCAATATTGGAGAACTTTTACGACAGGGAAGGCTTCTCTACAGAGCTTGGTAAAAAGGATGCCATACTACTCTTGGACTTCCTAGAATGCTTTTTTGTTTTGAACTCTTTTCTTCAAAGTATTGCCTGTAAAATCTATGATATAAGTTAGATATGTATAGAATTTAAGGAAAACGGTCATAGTACTAAAATTTTGAAATCACAAATTCCTTACTAACTTAATTTTCTAACTGGTATGCTTTTAAAGTAAAGAGGGAGGATGATTCTTTTGTTTTAGGGTAGTATCATATTATTTGAATAGCTGAAAATATAAATGGGAGTTTGGTTCGTTTAGGAGAGAAAAATTGGCCATAAATTATAGGATTTGAGATTTGAACCAAGTCAGTATTTTTGGAAGCCAGTTTATTTGTATTCACAAGAAAAATCTATTAAAATTACCTTTTTCAAAGAACTCTTGAAAAAAATTTATTAGACATGCTTGCCGTAAATTATTGAATTAGCTTCAAAAAAATTTTAAAAATAGTAGAAAAACTTGCTTGCTGTTTTCATACTTAACTATGACAAAAACTATGTAAAATCCCTCAGTTTAATTTAAGTTTTAAATTATGAGTTATAACTTATGTAGTAAGAGAGGCTTCAAACTCAACATCATGAAATTTTCTTTTTCAGTGCCATGAGTTAGAAATTAAAACATATCAAGAGTATTGAATGCCTTAATATCTAGAAGATTGTTGATCAATTAATTTTTTATTGAACTATGGAGAACATACTTGTTGATGCAAGTCATAGAGCTTGGGAGATTAAACAGT
The DNA here is from genome assembly GCA_027943335.1 of Chamaecyparis obtusa. NCBI lineage: Eukaryota > Viridiplantae > Streptophyta > Pinopsida > Cupressales > Cupressaceae > Chamaecyparis > Chamaecyparis obtusa. The sequence continues at coordinate 214,166 of BSBK01003551.1, forward strand.
TGGCTAATTTTTAAAACTAAGATTGAGAACCAGTAATGTTCATGTATGAAAATGGTTCTTCAAATATTTTCATTTATTTATCAGTTTAAACATAGTAGCTCAATGATGTTGCTTCTTGTTCATATAATCCACGACAGGTTGCGAATGAAAACTTCTTGTTGCATGAGTTTAAATGTTGTCTATCCTTTTTAAAATATGCAATAGAAAATTATATATGTTGGATTCCTATAGCAAATATATTGTTTATGTTAAATCATTCTAGAATGTGTTAGAAACCGAGTAAACATCTTGTAGTAGAAACTGATTAGTTTAAAACATGGAAGATTTAACAGACTGATTTTTCTTTGTGAAAGAGTTAAACTTGGATTTATGTTTTTCTTAAGTGTTTTACTTAATTTCCTAAGGAAAAATATCTTGGGAAAGGGTGCCGAATATGGGGAAACAAAGAAAAATAGAGAAGGGTTAAATTATTTTCTTTTACCTACCAGCAGAAATATGGTCTTTTGTGCTTAGATAGTTCACATCTTGCACCAGATTCATTTCCGACTCATAGTGCCTAGTTGATTGATCACTCGCGTAGGGTCGGCGAGGTCTTCATTTCAGGATGAGCACTGGGGGAGCTAACCACTCTGTGGATGGGTGGAATAAACATCTGAATCACATTTCTGTCTCAAATTTTACATATGGACGATAGACTGTCCCATGGCATAGGATTAATTAGACCATCCAATGTTAATTAGAAATAATTACTTCAAAAAATTAGATTAAGTTAAAATTTGTAGTAAAAATAATTACACTAATGTGAAGAAATCTTCCAAAATTTATTAATTTGTAGTCTTGAAGGTGAATGTAGTAAAAACCCTAATTTTGTAATAGCATCTTTAAAAAAAACTCCAAAAGAATACATTTTTTCTTTTACTTTATCTACTTCAATTGAAGTTGAAAGAGATATATTTCATACTGTAACCTTCCAAATAAATAAATGAACTATCTTCGTAGATCCTTTTCTAATATTCATTAATGAAATAAGTTGATAGAAGGAAAAAAGAAATAGGAATATGTTGCACTATTCCAAAAGAATTCAACTTATAATACTATAATTACATACTCATAAGTGAACCACAATTATACTATCTATATTTGAATATACAATGAGCTATCAAACAAGGTTGAAAAGCAGCAAAGTTCATACCAAAATAGATTTTATTACATCTAAGTGTCATTGGCAACATAATGAAAAGTGAATTGAGTCTATTAAGTCATAGGTTTTGTGCATGGACATCTACATAGAAGTTGTTAGAGTTCTTTTTCCCAAAGGTTAGCTTGGCGTCAAGATTGATAGGGCTAGTGTCACATTCACTCAACACTCAAAATCTGACAGGAAAAAGGGCCAACTGACAAGGATCAAAGAGAGATCCTTTTACACTTTGAGCTCCACATCACTCAGGCAGGTGTACCTCATCTTCACACTCATACAACTTGTGTCACACTAGATGCCTGCAGGTCACTGACTGTGGAATGGTTCTCAAACTCCTAGGTATCTTGTACCTCAATGAAGCCAATATCTCATGCAATAGCCCTACTTGCATGGAGTGAGTATGAAAACCAAAGACCTATCCTAACAACATGAAAGGGAAAAGGTGGTACTGAATGGAAATGATTTTTTAAAAGGATTGAAAGGACCACTGAGATGCCCTGAGTCTCTGATAGACTAGTGCCTTATCCAATGGGCCATAGATTCAAATACCCTACTGCAAGAGACAGTTATGAAACAAGAAAACAATATGCTCAATGTGTTGATGCCTAACATCAATCACACACCATGACCAAACCTCAACTTAACACCCACCTATGCATTCAAGCATGCTATTATCCCTCAAAGGGTTTTGACCCTCCCCTTAGAAGAGACCTATGAAAGGATAATATATTATCCAGCATCCACCGGAAGACATGTATGACCTATCCTTGATATCTTAGCTCATACATGCATAAACACTAACCCTGAACTAGTTACCTCTGTGAAGATAACTCCACTTGCAAACACGTAGGCAATGCAACTAGACAAATCAAACACCCTTGATGTATGATTAATGCATTCAAAATTCAAATGGAGATAGCTTGGTGATAGTAACAATAAATTGAGTCCTCATACATAAGACAAATATGCTGCAACATGCATTTTATTCTCTGAACCAGCAATGGAAACAGAACACCCTATATGCAGAGAGAAGGAGAAATCTGCAGAGCAGAAACTTTCACTGGAACTGACAAAATTTAGAACCCACTCAAAGTCAAAAATTTGACACTTTATACCACTAGCTGCCATGGGAACCCAAAATAGGTTGCAACAAGCTATAGATAGCTAGGGGATAGCCTTCACTAACCAAGCCAATTGGAAATGGTCAAAAATTTATTGCAGGGGCAGGAAACCAAGCAACCTGCAAAAGCCTCGAGCCCAGATTGTAATCATTCCTTACATGGTACAGATCCCTGCAAATGATCACCAAGCACCCTAGACCACACTGGAGCAGCAAGAAAATCACTTTTTACCAGTTCCAATCACCTCAGCATTGAAATTCAGTCCCTTCTATCGCTGGAAACCCTCAGACAATTCAAATTTCAAAACGAACGGCTACTTTGCACTTCATGGGTTTTATGTTCTTCAACTATTTGCCCCTAGTCACGCAATCACGCAGTCATCAATTTCACCACCATAGGAATTCGGGCTTCAAATTATGCTTAGTCGCATGGTCACAAGGCACCAAACTAACCTTTGCAATCATGCGACCGCAGTCTCCTTAACCGCGCAATGCCGTCACAAACCACCCAGAAAAGTCTTCGGCCACCAGACAACACCCAACTAGAAACTAACATGCCAGTGCCATGGAACCACCTTTAACTCCGCAACAGTGCAACTCAACAGTTGTCGCATGATCGCATAACCAGGAAATGGGTTATGCGAACATGTGACTAACCACTGCTGACCATGCCTCAGCCCTGCCAACAACTGCTAGGCCTTAGACTTGGGCCCACCTACCATGTGTCACACTACCACTCACCCGGTCACTACAAATACAGACCCCACATATCTAGCGAACTGGCAACCAAAGAACTTCTGCCAGTTCCTGAAATGTTTTGCACTTTTTGCTAAAAATCTAGCAACTCTGCGACCGCTGTTCACCAAGTCACTAGACAAACTAGCAAATCACCAAATCTTCTTGTGAATGTGCGACAAGACTACATCTTATTAGCACCACGACCTTTTTATTCAGACCACCAAACACTAGATTGCACTTGGGCCCGCCAGATGCCACATGTCACCATTTCATTTGTAGTTCACGCCCGGTTATACTGACATAGGACCCACTTTCCGTAGGCCTTAAGATGAACGGCTGGTGTAAGATCTCATAGCCCTAAGAAATCACATGAGAACTTACGCTGACCATTAGATCTATCCTTGTCATAGACCCTTCTGACAATGGCCCCACTTCTGAGCACATCCACGTCGACCAATAGGAACATAGCAACTAAGCACCACATGGCAGACGGTCCCACTTGTATCACATAGAGAAGATGCTAGATCAACGGATCGCACATGATCGAAAGGGGTGGGAATATTCCTTAAGATCATGTGCCGACCGTCGGATTAAAAGCTTTCAATGCAGGCCCGCCTGACAACAAATCCACCTCAGCACCATGGACATGTGTCACCTGGTCGCATGATCACATAGCTGAGAGAAAGGCTATGTGATCATGCGACAACCAACCCAAAGCGGCCACATCATCACCTCAGACCAACCAAACAGCAACCACCAACTGCTAGGAACCAGGACCCACGTGGATAGATGGCAAGTGGTCACATGATCACATGTCAAAAAAGTCTGACATGCAGCCATGCGATAGCCAATAAGAATATGCCATCTATTCCCCCATCATCGTGCTTGCGCACCAAAGCAAAGTAAACTACCAGGCAGCTAAACAGAAACTGGGACCCGCACAGCCAGGTGGCAAGCGGTCACATGATCACATGTCAGAAAAATCTGACATGTGGCCATGCGATAGCTAATCAGGAAGAGCCTGGACCCACGATCCATGTTAGACTTGCACAGTTGAGGGAATGCCAGCAAACGGGGAACTAGCGCAAGGTCGAAAACACACAATGTTTTCAATGAAAGAGGATCAAAAACACACAAAGTTTCCAACAGACTGAAAGATAAGCGCACAAAAAGTAGGAATCATAGAGTCAAAAACAACGAAGGCTGAAAACACACAGACTGAAAACATCATGGACTTTTGAAAACACTGTGGGTTTTTGACACTGTGGCAGATTTTGAAAACATTTCTAGCAGACTTTAGAAATTCAAATAACTTTCTGGGCATTATGATTCAGCAAGCGCGACTTGGGCTGAAGCAAGGTGACACATTGAAGAACACTGGGCCAAGGGCACTTCAAGAAAATTTGCAAGAAAATAGGCCATTTTAAAGGACTTTTGCTATGGTAGAAAAATGGCCTAATAGTGGCTCTAGTTGGGGATGCATGTCTCTTGTAGGCATGGCAAGGATCTAGATCTCTGGGGGAAGCAGACCAATCCACAATCACATTCCCTTTCACTCCATAAATCTCAAAACTCAAAACTCCAAGGCTCTCGAAAAATGGCTCCTTATTCCAACTAACACTACTGCTGAAGGGAAAAAACTATACATATTTACATCAACTGGAACCTATGTGCCCTATCAATCATTTACCTCTATCAAACACTTGGTCCTCATCCCTTTGCATAGAGATGACCCTAGAATTTTCCCTTTCATGCACATGGTCAAATTCTTGAAAACTCTTGATAGGCAAATCCACAAGAATGTAATAAGTGCATTCATGTTTGCCAAGTGTATGAGGATCAAAATCTATCTTATCATACCAGGCTGTCTCACACATACACTCATCAAAATCAAGAATAAAATTAGTTTGCAGCAAAAAAATGCAACCTTTTCCCATTACATCTTGCAAGCTAGTGCAAGGCTGATCATCATGAAATATGAGTACACTTACCAGTTGAGAATTAACATCATCTTTATCACCATGTTCAGCACTTGAACTCAATTCAAAACTAAAATCCTCATACTCACATCCATCCAACTTAGAAACATAATCAGCACCCTGCAAATAATTACTGCAGCAACTATGAAAAGAAAAACTTTCATAGCAAGGCACATCTTCAAGCTCATCGGAAACTAGCAGACTATCACAAACGTCCTTTTCATCACTAGCCAGATCCTATTGAAAATAGACATATTCTGGTTGAAAAAGCCCTGGAAACAAAGTGCAATGCATTTTCAAAACATCATAACTCTTCACTATTTCCAAATCTAAAAAACACATCTCAAGAGGAAAATCACTTCCCCTTTCCTCTTCACTTTCCAATGCAGACTTGGCATTTGAATCAACCGAATAAGCAGTATTTACATTCACTTTACAATCTAGTTCTTCCTTATCCAGCTGAATCAAAATATTGATTTCTTCTTCCATATCTCCATAGGTCTCCACTAAAAAACCTTCAATCACTGGCACATATAAATCTGAAAGTGGGATCATACTAACATCTCCATACATGTTCTTATCTTCAAAAAGAAACTTACCTTTAGACTCACAACTTGAGTGATGTTTATCAATGAACCCTTGCTGGTTCAAATTCATCACACTTGTAGACTCATGATTGGTATCAAAAGAAACATACTCACATTGATACCACCTATCTTCATTCAATTCATGCAAAAATGCTACCTGGCTATCATCATTCAAACCAGAACTACCCACTTCATCAGATGAACATTCATCATCAGCAAAAGACTGATTACAAACATTACTAATCATACCTTCATCTGATACACTTTCAGCATAACCCTCTTCTGATAGATAGCTATTCAGTTCATTGTCATAATCTAAAGATACACACTCATTGGACTGAGCAAGCTCTCTGTCCATGGCTCTACACACATCTAGCTCTTCAAGTTTCTTACCATTAATGGCAAGGGCTAACTCTAGTTCCTCAATTCGCTGCAAACGCCATGCATACAATTGTTCATCATATTAAGTTTCAGCTAGATATACATCAGCAATAAGTTCATCATCCACACAAGCCTCAGTTACAAAGAAATCTTCTTCTTCAAGTGATGCACGATGTGGCTGTAAGTTACTTTCCTTTACATGATCATGGATCACATCCTATTTAGAAAACTGAGGCACATCACTAACAGGGACAAGAATATGCTGATATGGCTCTAAACCTTTCAGTGCATCCCTTTTCCTATTATCTACCACATTCTGAGAATGAAAATCAACAGCAACATGTGATCTTCTTACAATATGATATCTCCAATTAGATTCAATATCCATTGCAAACTGAAAAGCCTGATACAAAGTTAGTGGTTCCTTATTCCTTAAGTCAAAATTGAAATTCTTATCAAAAGAATTCAAGTAGATGATCAAACAGATATCATCACTTGGCCTGTACTTCCTAGGGATATTTTCTCATGTCTTGATAAATCTAGCATTGAAACTAGGAACCAACTCATCTTCCTCCATTTGTATATCCATGAGGGCCTTAAGCATGTCAAAGTCATTTACCTTTTCAGCAAATCAGACTAAGAAACTTGCAACTAAATCATCCCATGAAGAGATGTCATTATCCGGCAAACCTGAAATCCACTCTCTTGCATCTCCTATCAGTGAATGAATGAATAATCTCATTATCACATCTTCATGCTCAACATCATAGTTACACATCAGATCTAAAAAATTTCTAGCATGTTGATAGGCAGACTCAAAGCTTTCCCAACTGAACTTCGATAAAACTTTTATAACATTTAGGGGAATGGAGTTTGGGTAACCAGGTATACCAACAAAATTCACAGCCGGGTAACCTCTTAAGCAAAAATTTCCTTTAACACCCATGACTTAACAAATCTTTTCAAAGGAGTAAAATCATTTATCAATGAAATTCTTGAAATTTCAAAATTCCTTTGAAACCACTACACACTTAACCGACAAATTTGTCAACTGACTCTTAAGAGCTAAGTGTGCACAAGCTTCACTATCCTCTCATTAGTGACTTAATCACTAGATAAGGACCATGCATATACATAAAAATTTTGATGGAGAATACCTGGATCACCCTGCTGAATGTTTCTGCCTTCCTCTTATCTGACTGAAGTCCCAACAAAACTTCACAATTCAGGTTCTTTCTAGGATAGAGTCGCCACCTCTCTTCAGAGGACACAAACTTTACTGATCTATCTTGAAACACCAATAGACTCTGGGCTCTTCCACAACAAAGTCACATATGACCCAATCAGAAAATCCAGGTAACACATTTGCAAATCTGAAAAACAATTCTCAGATTGGAAAACATAAAAGACTCTTCCCCAAACTGAATACAGTAAGACTCTGGGATACTCTTATTAGTAAACTTATTTCATTTCCCCATTGGAGTCACCATTTTGTTGGAGTTCTTTTTCCCAAAGGTTAGCTTGGCATCAGGATTGACAGGGATAGTGTCACATTCACTCAACACTCCAAATCTAACAGGAAAAAGGGCCAACTGACAAGGATCAAAGAGAGATCCTTTTACACTTTGAGCTCCACATCACTCAGGTGGGTGTACCTCATCTGCACACTCATACCACTTATGTCACACTACAGGCCTGCAGGTCACTGACTTTGGAATGGTTCTCAAATTCCTAGGTATCATGTACCTCAATGAAGCCAATATCTCATGCAATAGCCCTACTTGCATGGAGTGAGTATGAAAACCAGAGACCTATCCTAACAACATGAAAGGGAAAAGGTGGGATTGAATGGAAATGATTTTTTAAAAGGATTGAAAGGACCACTGAGATGCCCTAAGTCTCTGATAGACCAGTGCCTTATCCAATGGGCCACAGAGTCAAATACCCTACTGTAAGAGACAGTTATGAAACAAGAAAACAATATGCTCAATGTGTTGATGCCTGAAATCAATCACACAACATGACCAAACCTCAACTTAACACCCACCTGTGCATTCAAGCATGCTATTATCTCTCAAAGGGTTTTAAACCTCCCCTTAGAAGAGACCTATGAAAATACAATACATTAACTAGCATCCACTGGAAGACAACCATGACCTATCCTTGATATCTCAGCTCATACATGCATAAACACTAACCCTGAACAAGTTACCTCTGCAAAGGTAACTCCACTTGCAAACACGTAGGCAATGCAAATAGACAAATCAAACACCCTTGATGTATGATTAATGCATTCAAAATTCAAATGGATATAGCTTGGTGACAGTAAGAATAAATTGAGTCATCATACATAAGACAAATCTGCTGCAGCATGCATTGTATTCTCTGAACCAGTAATAGAAATAGAATACCCTATATGCAGAGAGAAGGGGAAATCTACAGGGTAGAAACTTTCACTGGAACTGACAAAATTCAGAACCCACTCAAAGTCAAAAATTTGACACTTTATACCACTAGCTGCCATGGGAACCCAAAATAGGTTGCAACAAGCTATAGACAACTAGGGCATAGCCTTCACCAACCAAGCCAATTGGAAATGGTCAAAAATTTATTACAGGGGAAGGAAACCAAGCAACCTACAAAAGCCTCGAGCCAAGATTGTAATCATTCCTTACATGGTATAGATCCCTGCAAACGATCACCAAGCACCCTGGACCACACTAGAGCGGCAAGAAAATCACTTTTTACCAGTTCCAATCACCTCAGCATTGAAATTCAGTCCTTTCTATCACTGGAAACCCTCAGATAATTCAAATTTGAAAATGAATGGCTACTTTGCACTTCATGGGTTTTATGTTCTTCAACTATTTGCCCCTAGTCGCACAATCGCGCAGTCATCAATTTCACCGCCACAATAATTTGAGCTTCAAATTATGCTTGGTCACATGATCGCAAGGCACCAAACTAACCTTTGTGATCATGCGACTGCGGTCTCCCTAACTATGCAATGCCATCACAAACCACCCAGAAAAGTCTTCGGCCACCAGACAGCACCCAACCAAAAATTAACATGCCAGCACCACAGACCCACCTTTAACTCTGCAACAATGCAACTCAACAGTTGTTTCATGATTGCATAACTAGGAAATGGGTTATGCAAACATGCGACTAGCCACTGTTGACCATGCCTCGGCCCTGCTAACCACTGCCAGGCCTTAGACCTGGGCCCGCACTCAACTGGTCACCGCAAATATAGACCCCACATATCTGGTGAACTGGTGACCAAAGAACTTCTGCCAGTTAATGAAATGTTTTGCACCTTTCGCTAAAAATCTAGTAACTCCACGACCGCTATTCACCAAGTCGCTAGACAAACTAGCGAATCGCCAAATCTTCTCACGAATGTGCAACAAGACTACATCTTATTGGCACCGCCACCTTTTTATCCAGACTGCCAAACACTACACTACACTTGGGCCCACCAAATGCCACATGTCACCATTTCATTTGCAGTTCACGCCCGGTTATACTGACATAGGACCCACTTTCCTTAGGCCTCAAGATTAACGGCTAGCGTAAGATCTTATAGCCCTCACAAATCGCATGAGAACTTCCGTCGACCCTTAGATTTATCCTTGTCACAGACCCTTTTGACAATGGCCCCACTTCTGAGCACATCCACATCGACTAATAGGAACACAACAACTAAGCACCACATGGCAGACGGTCCCACTTGCATTGCACAGAGAAGATGCTAGATCAACGGATGGCACATGATCCGAAGGGGTGGGAATATTCCTTAAGATCATGTGTTGACCATCGGATTAAAAGCTTTCAACATGGGCCCACCTGACAACAAATCCACCTCAACACCATGAACACGTGTCACCTGGTCACATGATCACATAGCTGAGAGAAAGGCTATGCGATCATGTGACAACCAACCCAAAGCTGCCACATCATCACCTTGGACCAACCAAACAACAACCACCAACTGCTAGGAACCAAGACCCACGCAGACAGATGGCAAGTGGTCACATGATCACATGTCAAAAAATTCTTACATGCGGCCATGCGATAGCCAATAAGAATATGCCATTTGTCCCCCCATCGTCGCGCTTGCGCACCAAATAAAAGTAAACCGCTAGGCAGCTGAACAGAAATTGGGACCCGCATGGCCAGGTGGCAAGCGGTCGCATGATCGCATGTCAAAAAAATTTGACATGCGGCCATGCGACAGCCAATCAGGAAGTGCCTAGACCCACCATCCACGTCAGACTTGCGCAGTTGAGGGAATGCTAGCAAACAAAGAACTAGCGTGAGGTCAAAAACACACAATGTTTTTGATGAAAGAGGATAAAAAACACACAAACTTTTTGATACACCAAAAGATAAGCACACAAAAAGCAGTAAGCACAGGGTCAAAAACAATGAAGGCCAAAAACACATAGACTGAAAACATCATGGACTTTTGAAAACACTGTGGGTTTTCGACACTGTGGCAGATTTTGAAAATATTTCCAGCAGACTTTAAAAATTTGAATAACTTTCTGGGCATTATGATTCAGTAAGCGTGACTTGGGCTGAAGCAAGCTGACACATTGAAGAACACCGGGCCAAGGGCACTTCAAAAAAATTTGCAAGAAAATAAGCCATTTTAAAAGATTTTTGCTATGACAGAAAAATGGACTAACAGTGGCTCTAGTTGGGGATGCATGTCTCTTGTAGGCATGACAAGGATCCAGATCTCTGGGGGAAGCAGACCAATCCATAATCATAAAGAAAATCTCCACCAACACATTATCATGTGTATGTCATCAGATTACATGTGTTAGTGACCAATAATTTTCTTAATCACTTTTTGGATACTTTCTTCCTCAACTCTAAAGAACCTACATAATTATCTCCCCAAGTTATCATCCTCACATTTATATATTATGCCTAAATGATTTCACCTAATATATTATGCCTAAATGCTTTCACCTACCCATCTACACTTATGCCCAACACTCTCATTAAAATATAATAAATTTACGGGAAATGGAGCCTAAGGGTGGTAGGATGGAACACACCACAAACCAAGCTCAACCTAGTAGGAAAGGAAACAACACACAACAAAGAAGCTTGCATCTAGCAGCTCAAAGACAAGTCTTATTAAATTTTGACATTGTTAGTCCATTTTCCAGTCAATGCAAAAATCCAATGAAAATGGCCTTTTTCCTTGCAAGCTTTGTTTTGGTGTCCCGCTCTGCCTGCAAGCTTGTTTTAATTTGCAAAGAAAATCTATGATGTTTCCTGGTGTGCGCTCTTAGCCATAGGTTCTACAATGTATCACCTTGCTCCAATTCAGATCGCATCTCTTAATTTGTAAAAACTAGGGAGATATCCAAATTTTAAGGTCTGCAGGAAATAATTTCAAAATCTACCTAAGTGTCGAAAACCCACAATGTTTCTGAAAACCCTAGATATTTTTGATCTTTCACCGAAAACCCTGAGTGTTTTCAACTTCGCATTTCTGCTCTATTTGTCCACAGTTCCTTAACTGTGTAGGTGTGATCTGTTGGTGGGCTCGGGTCTTCAATGGGCTTTAAATTGATTGGTTGTCGCATGATCATATGTCAAAAATTTTTGACATGCGACCGGTTCCTTCCTTGCGTGTGGGGCCCATTGCTGGGAAGGTAGTGGTCTCGTTGGTGGTTATGTGGTGGCTTGTGGTTGGCTATCACATGATCACATGTCAAAGATTTTTGACATGTAATCATGTGACCAGTTGACACTTGTCCCTTTGGTGTTGGAGTGCTATGGTCCCGTTGTCTGACTTAGAGGCTGAGATGGCAGTCTTTTGGCCTTGTTGCATGTTCGCAAGGGCCACTTTCCAGCTATGCAATCATGTGACAAGGGTGCCACCTTATGTTGGGACCTGGTGGTAGGTGGTGATGTGGCATTTTTTGATTGGTTGCTACTGTACCAAGGTGGCATGGGGTTTATGGTCGGGCCTGTGTTTGCAGTGCCCATGCATGTTTGACATTCGGTGGTGAATGCTGGCGGTTAGTCGCATGTTCGCATAGCCTTTTTCAAGGCTATGCGATCATGTGACTAAGGTTTTGCATTTACTCTCGACAGCGGCATTTATGTGGTAGGGTAAAGGTTTGCAGTTTGTCGCATGTTTGCATAGCCCTTCTCCTGGCTATGCGATCATGCGATAACTATTATGATGTTGTTGTTGCGGAGTTAAGGTGGGTCCACGATGTCGGTGGTGCTGACGTGCTGGATTCTAATTGGTTGTTGACCGGCTAGCTGTTGGCACCCAAATTCAAATATTATTGTAGGGTTTCTTGTAGATGGTTTTTGCAACAAGAGGTACCAAAATTTATGGTTTTCTGGCCATTTCTTGATCTAGTTGGTGGCATCAATTGTTGCAGTGTGGTCCAGGGAGTTGGGTGATTGCTTGCAGATATTTTGCCATGTGGGAGAGGATAGTTTTTGTTGGCTTGAGGTGTTTTGATGGTCTAGCCAGACTATTATTCATGATGAATTTGTGATCCTGGGTACAGATTTGAAGATTTTATCTTTCTTGTGGATCTTTCTTGTTTTTGACAGATTGGTGCTAGTTTTCCCTCCAGTGAGTTTTCAGATTTAGCTATTGTAACCCAAACCCTAGTCACCCTAAGCTACATGCAATCTCTTTGAGATTCCCAAGGTGGCTAGTGGTATAAATTATCAAAATTTTGACTTTGTAATGGTTCTAGCTTAGAGTTCTTTTCGGGTTCCAGTGAAGGTTCCTTTTCCTCTAGATATTTCTCATTTTCTCTGCATACACGATGTTCTTCTTTCCCTTACTGGTTCAGAGAATATGATGCATATTGTAACAAATTTGTCTTATGTATGAGGATTTAATATATTCTTAGTATTATCAAGCTATCTCCATTTGAATTCTGGATTCATTAATCATACATCAAGGGTGTTTGATTTTTCTATTTGCATTGCCTATGTGCTTGCAAGTGGAGTTGTCTTCACAGGGATAACTGGTTCAGGGTTAGTGTTCATGTATGTATGAGCTGAGATGTCAAAGATATGTCATGCTTGTCTTCCAGTGGATGCTGGTCAATGTATTATTTGTTTATAGGTCTCTTCTAAGGGGAGGGTTAAAATCCTTTGAATGGATAATAACATACTTGAATGCACAGGTGGGTTGTTAAGTTGAGATTTGGTCATGGTGTGTGATTGATGTAAGGCATCAACACATTGAGTATATTATTCTCTTGTTTCATAGCTGTCTATTGCAATAGGGTATTTGACTCTATGGCCCATTGGATAAGGCACTAGTCTATGAGAGACTTAGGGTATCTCAGAGTTCCCTTCAATCCATCTAAAATCATTTTCCTTTAAGTTCCACCCTTTCCCTTTCATGTTGTTAGGATAGGTCTCTGGTTTTCATACTCATTCCATGAAAGTAGGGCTATTACATGAGATCTTGGTTTTATTTGAGGTACAGGATACATATAAGGGTTTGAAAACCATTCCACAGTCAGTTACCTGTAGGCCTATAGTGTGACACAAGTTGTATGAGTGTCCAGATGAGGTATACCCACCTAAGTGATGTGGAGCTCAAAGTGTAGAAGGATCTCTCTTTGATCCTTGTCATTTGGCCCTTTTTCCTGTCAGATTTGGAGTGTTGAGTGAATGTGACACTAGCCCTATCAATCCTTATGTCAATCTAACCTTTGGGGAAAAAGATCACCAACAAGATGACGACTCTACTAGGGAGAGTCTAGAACAGAATCTGATATAAAAAATACACTTGAAAAATCTTCTCACTAAGTGTTGAGTGGTGACTTTGAGTCTCTGTTTGGTCAGTTTTTTGTGGCAAAACATGATATATTTGTAGTCCTGACAAGCAGTTATCCTGTGAGGTGTTTTGTGATTGTGGGTTTTGAAGAAGGTGCAGAGTTGAAGAGATTTTTCAGTTGATTCAGATTTGTCCTATGTAAAGAGGTGGCTGCTCTACCAAGTTTGAAAGGTGATTTGGAGGAGACTTCATATCAGTATTTTGCAGCATTCACAACATCTCCAGGTAATCCTATTTCAAAGCTAGAACAATCCCTAATTAGGTGAATAAGTCATTAGTGAAAAGGGAAAATTAATGATGAAAGTTTGATCATATTTCTGGATAGAAGCTTTGGTTATTGTAAGGAGTATCAGAAATATGTTGAGGTATACTGAAGACACTGGTTGCATTAGTTTGGATAAAGTGTTGTCATGAGATCGAGCAATTTTTTTTTGTCAATGTTTTAAAATGGAGTTTCCATTTTTGATAGATCAGGTTGATGTTTCTAGGTCTGAAGGTTCTTTGTCAGTTTCTAGAAATGTTAATAGAGAAAGAGAGATTTATTTGATGAGTCAAAAAATTCAGCAGACTTGCATAAAAATTCTAAGGTTTGCAATAGGAGAAAGAAAAAATGAGTCATCCCTTTCATACTATAAGAAATTTCTTATAGCTTGTGATGAACTTTTGGTGGGTATTGAGCTTCAAGATTCTCAATATGCTAAAATGTTTTTAAAGCTTGGTGTGCCTGAGTCAATCAGTTGGTCTGCATCTGTTAGAAATGAAGCATTAGAAAATGTTAAAGAATGGATGGCTTCATTTGTGGATGATGAATATTGTGTTGCTAATATTGATAATGAAATTTTTGAGATGGAAGATGAATCTGCAGATGTAGGTTCCTGCAGTAATGACTTAACACAAGATTTTTTAGATCATGTCTCAGATGATGAAGATATTTGAAGCATTTGTAGTGAGGCTAGTGAGGTAGAATGTGAGGCTTAGTGCCTACTAAGTAGTGAACAAATTTTAGAGCTCTTGGATGCAGAGTTTCAGAGATGTACCCCTAGGTATGTTTCTGAGATTCCATGCCCGGATTATATAAGTTTTGATGAGTAAAGAACAAGTGATGTCATGGTGCATGAGGCATTTGTTGAGGTCCTTTCTCCCATTTTTGATATGCAAGTTGATGGTACACATTATTGCAATGAATTTGATAATGTCAGTGATGATGAGTATGATGGTATGTGTACCGGTGTGGATTTAGTCTTTCAAGAGCCTAGTGTCTGTGGATCTTGTTTATATTTTGATGTTGGAGATTGTGGTAAATTTGAAGGGGTTTTCTCAGATTATCAAATGACTGATGAGTCATTGACTGACAATGCTTGTTCCTTTTCAGAAGATGCTAATGTGATTTTTGATCAGCAGGATGTTCCCAATTTCATGCAGTCAGATTCTTGTCTTGAGAAGTTTTATGTTACTTTGCAGAGCAGAGAGATAGAGAGGGTTTATTCTTCATTGTAGACTAATAATCAATGTGCTGATGTGCCCATCCATGAGGTTGAGTTGGAGTGTGTCCTCTTTTAGCAAGGTAGTGAAAGTGAAGAGTGTGACATTTTGATGTCACGAAATGATCAATATTTTTGGTAGCTTGATGGCCCTATCCTGTCGGATGATGGTGAGTATGATAATAATTTTTTATATAATGTGCTGAATGTGGATCACAATGTTCTTGGTAGGATGGATGAAAATGGTAGTTTCAGCTTTCCTTTGCTAAGTGGAGATGAAAATTACTTGTTTCATAGAGGAAAGACCTGATAAGAAATTTTGGGGCCTTGAGCCTTTTTGTAAATATTGTAAATCTTTGTACAATTTCCCTTTCCTATTGTGTGTTTCTTTCCCTGGTTCGGTTGCAAATTTTTGAGGTCCCTACCTTTTTTTCCTATGGGTGGTCTGCTCTCCCAGAAATCTTAAATTCTCACATGGGCACAAGTTACCCATCATCCCCAGATAGAGCTATTGTTAGTCCATTTTCTAGTCAATGCAAAAATCCAATGAAAATGGCCTTTTTCCCTGCAAGCTTTGTTTTGGTGACCCACTCTGCCTGCAAGCTTGTTTTAATTTGTGAAGAAAATCTATGATGTTTCCTAGTGTGTGTTCTTAGCCATAGGTTCTCCAATGTATCACCTTGCTCTAGTTCAGATCGCGTCTCTTAATTCGTAAAAACCAGGGAGATATCCAAGTTTTAAGGTCTGCAGGAAATAATTTCAGAATCTACCTAAGTGTCAAAAACCCACAATGTTTTTGAAAACCCTGGATGTTTTCAATCTTTCACTGAAAACCCTATGTGTTTTTGACTTCGCATTTCTTCTTTGTTTGTCCATAGTTCCTTAACTGTGCAGGTGTGATCTATTGGTGGGCCCAAGTCTTCAATGGGCTTTAAATTGATTGGTTGTCACATGATCGTATGTCAGAAATTTTTGACATGCAACCATGCGACTGATTTCTTCGTTACACGTGGGGCCCGTTGGTGGGAAGGAATTGGTCCCATTGGCAGTTATGTGGCAGGCTCTAGTTGGCTGTCACATGATAGCATGTCAGAGATTTATGACATGAGATCATGCGACCAGTTGACACCTGTCCTTTTGGTGTTGGAGTGTTGTGGTCCCACTGTCTGACTTGGAGGCTAAGGTGGTAGTCTTTTGCCCTTGTCGCATGTTCGCAAGGTCCACTTTTCGGCTATGTGATCATGTGACAAGGGTGCCACGTTGTGTTGGGGCCTGGTGGCAGGTGGTGATGTGGCATTTTCCATTTGGTTGCTAGTGTACCGAGGTGGCAGGGCGTTTGCGGTGGGGCCCGTGTCTGTAGTACCCGTGCATGTTTGACATTCGACGGTGAATGTTGGCAGTTAGTTGCATGTTTGCATAGCCTTTTTCAAGGCTATGCAATCATTTGACTAACATTTTCCATTTACTCTCAGTAGCAGCGGTTATGCGGCAGGGTAAAGGTTTGCAGCTTGTCGCATGTTCGCATAGCCCTTCTCCTAGCTATGCGATCACGTGACAATTGTTATGATGGCATTGTTGCAGAGTTAAGGTGGGTCCATGGTGCCAGTGGTGCTGACATGCTAGATTCTAATTAGCTGTTGACCGGCTAGTCGTTAGCACCCAAATTCAAATATTATTGCAGGGTTTCTTGTAGATGGTTTTTGCAATAGGAGGTACCAGAATTTATGGTTTTCTGGCCGTTTCTTGATCTAGTTGGTGGCATCGATTGTTGCAGTGTGGTCTAGTGAGTTGGGTGATTGCTTGTAGATATTTTGTCATGTGGGGGAGGATAGTTTTTGTTGGCTTGAGGTATTTTGATGGTCTGGTTAGACTATTATTCTTGATGAATTTGTGATCCTGGGTACAGATTTGAAGATTTTATCTTTCTTGTTTCTTACAGATTGGTGGTAGTTTTCCCTCCAGAGGGTTTTCAGATTTATCTATTGTAACCCAAACCCTAGTCACCCTAAGCTTCATGCAATCTCTTTGAGATTCCCAAGGTGGCTAGTGGTATAAATTGTCAAAATTTTGACTTTGTAATGCTTCCAGCTTAGAGTTCCTTTCTGATTCCAATGAAGGGTCCTTTTCCTGTAGATATTTCTCCTTTTCTCTACATACAGGGTGTTCTTCTTTCCCTTGCTGGTTTAGAGAATATGATGCATATTGTAACAGATTTGTCTTATGTATGAGGATTTAATATATTCTTACTATTATCAAGCTATCTGCATTTGAATCCTCGATTCATTAATCATACATCAAGGGTGTTTGATTTTTCTATTTGCATTGCCTATGTGCTTGCAAGTGGAGTTGTCTTCACAGGGATAACTGGTTCAGGGTTAGTGTTCATGTATGTATGAGCTGAGATGTCAAAGATATGTCATGCTTGTCTTCCAGTGGATGCTGGTCAATGTATTATTTGTTTATAGGTCTCTTCTAAGGGGAGGGTTAAAATCCTTTGAATGGATAATAACATACTTGAATGCATGGGTGGGTTGTTAAGTTGAGGTTTGGTCATGGTATGTGATTGATGTTAGGCATCAACACATTGAGTATATTACTTTTTTATTTCATAGCTGTCTATTGCAGTAGGGTATTTGACTCTTTGGCGCATTGGATAAGGCACTGGTCTATGAGAGACTTAGGGTATCTCAGGGTTCCCTTCAATCCATCTAAAATAATTTTACTTTAAGTTCCACCCTTTCCCTTTCATGTTGTTAGGATAGGTCTCTAGCTTTCATACTCATTCCATGCAAGTAGGGCTATTGCATGAGATCTTGGTTTCATTTGAGGTACAGGATACCTATAAGGGTTTGAAAACCATTCCACAGTCAGTTACCTGTAGGCCTGTAGTGTGACACAAGTTGTACGAGTGTGCAGATGAGGTATACCCACTTGAGTGATGTGGAGCTCAAAATGTAAAAGGATCTGTCTTTGATCCTTGTCAATTGGCCCTTTTTCCGATTAGATTTGGACTGTTGAGTGAATGTGACACTAGCCCTGTCAATCCTTATGTCAATCTGACATTTGGGGAAAAAGATCACCAACAGACATAACTCAGAGAAAATTAATTCTAATAACTTTGGGCATCTAAGCTACATCATCTCAAACCTAAATTGGCTTTTGATGGGATGAGTTATCTCATCAATCTTTGGCTCTATGAGAAGTGATCTAAAACTACATTTGATTTAATATATGATGTTTTAATAAATGCAGTCATCCATCTCAACAATGTTTGTGAATGTTTACTGCCTATAATTGCAAGTGAATATACCATTGGATATTTTAATATATTTTAACTCACTTTTGTAAACAAAGGCCATAAATTTGGTCCACATTTGTGTTATTCACCTTTTTCCTCTAGATTTTTTGTTAACGTTTGTAGCTTCCATCCGATTAGTCTAACCTTAAGCATTTTCAATATCTCCTTCTTTAGATAAAATGAGAAGTATATGTTATGTGCATTATCATTATACATTTGATGATCTTATCAACTGGAGAATTCATTGAGATTCATTTTAGAATAATTGTTATTATTTTATAACCATCATAGTTATAATTGATAACTATCATAGTGTCACAACCCGTTTTATTAAACCATATTAGTAATATCCTAAAATTTAGGGGATGAGCTAGAATGGGCAATTATTCACTCAAAGTAGAAATAATTATGGCAGGCAAGAACTTTTAATTGACTATTAATTTCTTCCTAAACTAGCGGCATGGAATCCCCATCTACAGATGTATCTGGAGAAAAATGAGAAGTTAGGGGGGGGGAATAAAGGGATAGATAGCACATGTTCAAATCCCAAGTATGAGTTGAGTGCTCGTCAGCCTCAGTGTAATGGTTGTGTGAAAATTTTAATTGGAATTCATTGCATTCTTATCATGCCAAAGCATAACTAGATATGTTGATTCGGTATACTTCCTTGAAATACCACATCCACACTATCAGTGAAAAAAAACATTATGACATAATGATTCAAATAAAATAATATTTTTCTAGGTGCATGTACCTGCCTTCACATGACTCTCTTGCATTTTATTTTCCTAAAACACCTTGTATGCTCTCCCTACTTTCCTTTAGACAAGCATAATAATGAAGTTCAAAACTCTCTCATGCACACGATGGACATTATTAATGTTCATCTTCCCTACAATCTTTTGTTGTGACCCATGTCTTCACAAATAAAAAGTGGCATATTATGATTCCTCTAAGGTTGTCAATTAGGCCAAGGAGTTGGTAGAGATATAAGGAATGAATGATAAAGAGGGAGAGGCATCAGTCTTATTGAGGGGAAGATGAAACAAAATATATGGGGAGATGCCTAGCCATCATAACCATATTCAGTTCTAACCCATCTTTTGTCGCCAATGGGAAGGAAAAGAGAGGAGATAAGAGAGCTATGGTCTAGAGAATCTGAGGAATGCCCATGTGGAGGTAGAGATGGAAGATTTAATGTTGGCCAAGGATGGGGAGATATATGCTAAGAAAGATGGAGTATGTAGGCGCCAAACAAAATGAGATATGAAGGAGACTGGTGGATTACGAGGAAAATGGAGAATGAAAAGAATTAAGAAAAGAAAATGATAAATTGGCAGAGTGTGTCTCATAGAAAATAAAGAGTGATAGAGAGGAAATAAGGAGGAAAGGATAGAACATAAAAGAGGAGACACAATGAAGAAAGTAGAAAGAATTGACTTCTTATCTACCAGGTTGTCTCCGGGATTATCCTGGCTTTCCTCTTTTTAAATATATTTCCCATTTAACCTTGGATTTATTTAGAATAATGATATGTTGAGAAATTTGAATCGGTCCTGAGTTGAAAATTTGAGTTCATTTTTTTTAAGTGTCTAGCAAGTTAAACTGATTTAAAACAATTCATACTCAAGAAAATTGTTTTTTTTTTTTTTCTGAATATTCGATAAAATAATAAAACTAGAGGTCGTTTAGAAAAATGGGATAAAACAATTACGATTTGGGAGATTTGTTAAAAATTTAGAACCCAGTCAATGATTTGGATGTCGGTTTACCTTCACATCAAATCTTTGTTTGAAATTAGTAAACATGCTCGCTAATTACATATTGAAGCTGATATATGATGTAAATCTATTTCCTATAGCTTGGGCAATATTTCTTGACAGTCCATTTATATCTGTGACACGAACTATGTAGATTCCTATAGCTTGGGAAATATTTGTTTATAGTCCATTTATATCTGTGACATGAACTATGTAAATTCTTGTAGATTGACAAAAATTATCATTTCTTTCTTTCAAATTTGTGACAGAAACTGTGTAAAATTCTTGTAGCATATAGTGTAAAGGAAAGAGGAAAAAAATCCGTTTATATAAAAGAAGGGAGAAATTGGAATAAACATTTGTTTTTGGAAATAGTTGGTATCTTAGACCTAGCCACAAACACAAACAAAAATATTTTGGACAACCTTCGTATTGGACTTATGGATTAAAACTTAGAAAGACAAGCTAGTTGTTTTGTTATTTTATACTGCGATAGGAACTTGATGAACTTTAGGTGCAGTAATAGAGTGACTGTATAACATACATGAAATAAGGTTTTACTTTATTTTATGATATTCTGAGGTTGAGTATTTATGGCTATTTCATAAAGAAGTGAATCCTATTAGGAAAGGATAAACTTGGATTTTAAGTTGTTCTATGATTGATCCATGTTGAAAGGAGGAATCAAAAGGTTATCTATTAGGTGGATAATTAATCATTTTAGGGGAGATTTTATTGCTGAAAATAGAGCAGCATAGAACGGCCATGACGAGAAAATTTTTGAACAATTTGTGACCTCTTGGAAAAATAGAAAGGTGTCAGTTGGGGGCATACACTTCCAAATTAAGGAGGAGGTCATTGGTAAAAAAATAGGGCTATTAATTGAGGGAAGGAAGTACAAAAATACTTGTCCAAGAAAGATCACTTGAATCTACAAAAAAATAAGAACCATGAGGGGATCTCCCATTATTGGGATTTCTTCCTAAAACTGAATTAGTAGAAGTTGAATGTGAATCATCAAATGTAATTTCATCATAAAGAGGTTTTGTAAACCAAATGGATTCATTACTAGATACATAATAAAGAATAGAAATAGGACAATCACCATCAATAATATCATCAAGAAGATTAGAGTTTAGGGAAGGAGGTTGGTCCTCCATAATAACCATTTGAGTGTCACGAAATTCATGATCTACTTTGGAGCAAATAGGAACATAATCTCCTATAATACATAAGGGCAAGGTGACATTGATAAATGTATTAATAATTGCATCTTCTTGTTCTAACGAAGAATAAGTATAAGAAACATCATCAATCGGTGACATATTATCTCTATGAGGAAAATATAGGAAGCGAGGGGATCATCTCCAAAAAAAACATCATCACATGGGTCATCCCAAATAGGAAAATCATTTAAAGGATACATAATGTCATAGTGCGGTGTAGAGTTTTGATTTTCTTGATTAATAAGAGGAACATGTTTTTCATAAGTTTGAAATGTGTTCTCCAAGACATGTCAAGCCTGATGAGCCACAGTATTGTCTGAGATAAGATGATATAAATCTGGATTTAATGAGAATCCAATTAGACCAAACGCTTCCTCATCTTTCAACTGCCAAGAATCTTGGTCAGCCTGAGGAGTGGTGGATGTCGGTTTCAAATTTGGTGAAGACACAATATCCAAAAGGTGTTGAGATTTTAAAAAATCAGACATATGTGGCCTACAAACAGTATAATTGGAGCTAGTGAGTTTAAATTGCGGCATTGACGTAGACATGATGAAACAAAATTACAAAAATTTAAGATACCACAAGAAAACAAATATCCCCAAAAGTTAAATTTCAAATTTAAATGATCATAAATGATGAAACAATATTAGTTAGGGAAATTTAAAAGTAGTACAAAAATTTTGATTAGAGAAAATAAGGTGAGAAAGAAAAAATAAACTATTACACTATTTAGTTTAAACTATTTAGTTTAATTTCTAGAATTAGAGTAGACATGATCACAATAAATTTCAATTACTATTTGAGAAAAAGCCCTTTGACTTAGAAATAAATAAAAATTATTTTAAAAAATTTTAATGATACAAAAAGATATTCCTTGATAGAAATAGAAAAAAAATTAATAATAATATATATATATATATGAGATTTTTATTATTAATAAACTTTATTTTAAAAAACATAATATAAAACTTTATTAAAAAAATATATTAAAGTTTATAAAGAAATCTCATTCAAATTTTAAACTTTATTTAAAAATAGAAAAATCTAAAAAACCTTTTTTTTTTAAATTTCAAAGTTTACTTTTGAACAAGATAAACTAAATTTACCCTTAAAATTACAAACTAGGTAACTTTTCAAAGATACTTTTACTGTGATAATAAGTAAGAAGTAATTATTATAAGATTTTTTGTTTTCTTAAAACTTAAGAATAAGAACATTATCTTACCTTACGTAAGAGAAAGTAAAAAGTTAAGAACCAACCAAAATAGGCATACTTAACGTGAGCCTAATGTAGGAAATAAATGCCACATGGAAGGAAGAAGGCAAAAAATGTTATAAAGAGTATAAACTTGGAAATTCAGTCAAAATTTCACTCCAATGTCAAAAAAGGAAACACACAGACCCATTATCATGAAACTCATATGTTAGAACTAAAAAAACAATAATAGTAGTAATATTTTGAGACAACAATGATGATAATAATGATGAAGGAAAGAGATAACAAGCTGCTAAGAAATGGTGTTAGAGAGCACACAACAAGGTGAACAAAGGAGACTGAAAACTGATAAATGAATAATGAATGAACGACAGCCTGCATGATAATGAAGAGAAGATAAAAATAGCAAGTAAATTGTATTTTAAATGTAATTTAAACAGCAGATTAAACGTATTTTAAACAACAAACTGCTCTTTTCTCATGCCACACTACTCTAAGAACCACAGTTGCACCGACTTCCACAGTAAGTATTAATTGCAGTAAGGACATGAATAGATTCAAAATGTGCAAATAGAGAATGACCGAAGCCCAGATGTACTGATCATAAGTAAACCTCTTTATACAATATATCCCAAAAATATGATAGCTACCACTCCACCATAAATATTAGGTTGTTATTAATGAGAGTGGACAGAGAACAGTAGAGGAACTTACAAAAAATGCGATGGAGTTGCTCGTTCCACAACACAAGATTTTCCTAATGCATGGATAGCAATTTTAGTCTCTTTGGAAAATGCGGGAATGAGGAATATGTGTGTCAAAAATCTGGATAACTGGTATCTGGATCAAGAAGTAAATGTAAGGATAGTGAATCCAGAGATAACAAACAAAAAATGAAGGAGGACTAGGGAGATTCTTGGGCTCGCAACGGATGATAACAGTTTGTGAGGTTGCGTGGAGGAAGCGGTTTGATAGAAGCAAAATGTATGATAAGAGCACCAGCGAGGAGATAGGGATCAGACACTATAGGGTACAATTAATCAATGGGGCAGATAAGCTGACACACTCACACACCAATTTCTTACTGATGTCTTGAAGAAGAGAGATGCAGGAAGATGTCTGAAAAAAATTGCTCAATGCAAGTGCTTCAAATACACATATAGTTAGAGTATATCAAACCACACCTACCTTACATATTATTCCAACGAAATAAATGTAATTCAAGGCTCATGCATTCAAACAACCCCTTGTTAATGTAAAACACTTCACATTTGAATGAGCCTTATAACTAGTTTTTGGTAAATTAAAAAAAATTGAAGTATTGGAAAATTTAAATGATGTTGTTATAAATTTTAGCAAAAAAAGATAAGGCTGCAGAATAGAATATTTATATCTGAATCTGAAGTTTCTTCTACGTGTTTATGATACAAATGAAAAGATTTAAAAAATAAACTTGCAAGATCAGAGATATGAAGACCTGCAAGCCATAGAGATTAGAGATTATAAAGAAATCTAAAAAAAATTAGATAAAGCCTGCAGAGGTAATAACATAGATAAAAACAAAGACTGCGGACGTAATAACATAGATAAAAAATAGAGATAATGAATACAAAAAATGTTAGATATGAGAAATAATTTCAGATCCTCCACAAAATGATTAGAAAAAAAATGAATAAAAGACCTATAAGAAACGTTAGAAACAGATTTAAGAAAACTTGAAAAGAAGACTAAATGAACTTAGATTTGAAAAAAATGATGAAGAACAGAGCCACGATTGAAATGTCTCCAAACCTGCTCAAAACAAATCAATAATGTATCGAATAGATAAACCAAGTTTGGTGGTAAACCAGTCAAACCAAAAAAAAAAAATTGATTTTTTTTTCTCTCTTAATCAGATTAGTCAAAAGAAAATATATACTAGCAATAAAGTCTCTCAAGAGTCTCTGATATTGGAGTGCTCCAAGATATGGTAACTCCTTCACCTATACACTCAATAATGGATTAAACCAACCTGCTCTGATACCATGTTAAAATAATAACAAAATAAAGAGAGACAGGAAATTGTTTAATTCAATGAGATAGGAGTAAGAAGATTTACCATGAATTAATGCAAAAACTAGGAGCATTCACCAAGGATCCAAGCAACAAAGGAGACAAGATTTTGAAGGGGGAAAAGCTTAAAAAAACCTCCGTGATATAATGAAAGTGGGAAAAAGCCTAAGAATGTTTGAGAGGGAGAGAGAGAGAGAGAGAGAGAGAGCCAAGCTCATACAATAATAATCAAGAAGAAGAAGTATCTCTTGAGATGAGAGAAGGAGAACCATCTCTTAATAGAGATGTGAGAAAGGAGTTACATTGTAACTCCCATTTCTATGTATGCCACATTTCACTAGTGTGTGAGACAAGTGTAGGATTCCTCATAAGGAAGAATATCTATTTTCCTTAATAAAGGAAATTACAAATATGACATGTCCTCCCACTTGGACTAGAGGACGAATACAATAAGATACCTTGGTTTATCCTTTAAATACATAAATATGCCAAGGACAGATTAATTTCTAACACGTTTAACCAAGGTCAAATCACTACCATAAAAATAATAATGTCAAATTATGCTCAACTAAGATTTTAAATAAAAGCATGAAACTAGAAGAATAAATTTGCAATTCATTAGCCGCAAGAAGCTGAGCCTCATCATTCGGTGTACTATAAAATATGTAGAAAAGTGTGTCCTCTTTAAGATTATCAATATATTGTGGCTACAAGCATTAAAATGCAGACATTCAATTAGCAATAGTGAACAATGTGATGACTAATGGATGTGATAAAGCTCAACAAATTAGGTTGTAAAAATATTTTAAGGTTGTTTAAGGTATAATATGATAGTTAAATTGTGTTGTTGTAGGTATTATCGTTTATGTTCTAATTTTTACATAGTAAATGTATTTAGAATCTTCAATTTTTACAAAAAATTTAGCATCTGTATTTTGACATAAACAAGACGTTCTAAGCATTTACTACTTAGTAAAGAAATTAGAAAAAGAAAACAAATTACAGTAGAAATAAATATACAAATAGTTAATTTATTGATTCAATCAATCATAAAAATTTATTGATCATATGATCAAAGATAGGTAAAGACTTCATTACATCTTACTTATTTATATAATAGTCTCAGCAAAACCAAAGAATAGTAAAATTGAATAATCTCATTCATAAATTTATATAAAGTTGTAGATCAACAATTCATTTTTATGATTGTGCAATTCATGCAAGACTGCACAAACAGTTCTCTTCGTGGGAAATTGGAGAGAATATAAAGAGTTCCAACATCACTCATTTGAAATAACCCTAACGTTTCCTAGAGGACCCTCCTATTAGAGTGATTTTAGATAAGCTATATAAGTGATTCAAAGTTTAAAGTGTCTTGTTTCAATTTGTCACATGCATGTAGGTCTTGCATTTGTGCAAGGGTTGGGTCATTATGTTTTAAGGCATATATCACCCTCTATATGAATATGTTTGATGGTTTGAACAACGAGCATTAACATAATATGTTCATTCAAAGGAGATGAGGTGCATAACCAGAATCAAAATCATTAAATTATCAAATATAAACAATCTAAAATCACATTATCTTCTCCAATAGGTGTCACCTAGTAGTGTTGTTTTAGATGAGCTATGTAAGCAAGTTAAAAGTTAGAGTGTGTTGTTTAAACTTGTCATGTGCCCGTAGGTCTTTTATCCCTGTAGGCTCTAGCTGACCCATTATGCTTAAGAGATTAAAGCATCCTTTGTACAAACATTTTTTATGGTTTGAACCATGAGTGTTAATAAGACATATTCATGCAAGGAGATAAGGTCCTCAAATCGCGACGCTTTGGATTCATAAGATCCATAAAAATGCATTGAATTATCAAAAAGCTAAATATTAAGGAGCTTATGGCATAAATTTTTCGGGCTATACATGTAGACACAAACATGGGTCTTGATGTAAACAAGGAAAAGTATTTTGTTTCTATGTAAATGGCTATTTAGTAATGTCAATACCGATTTATTAAATCTTTTATCAATTTATTTACCATGACATTTTTGTTTGAATTTTATAGATTTGATTGTGAGTATTTTTCTATAAGCATTCAAATAATACTCTGGGATCTATCATCACAATGAAGAAAATTAAAGAAGAGGTAAATGAATGGATTCATCCTAAAAAATTGCTAACAAAATACAATCAAATTGAAAACTTCCAGATTACTATAATACACTATATAAATTTTATATCTAATATAATATTATACAATTTTTGCCTATGCAGATGTACAACATTATTATTAGCTATTAGATCATTTGATATATAATTTATCACCATAGAGATTGTTCAAGCAAATCTTATAGTTTCTCTATTAACATTCCAGATCACTCGAATGATAGATCACAGTACAATCTAATAGTTGATGAGAAAAATAATCAAATCCAAAAATCCAAGATATCATAATAGACTATACCAATATAGAAGTTTACCATTTTTCATATACATAAATTTACAAAATTGTTATTAGCAAAATGACCATTAAACCATTTGATATAAAAGTGGAACACAAAATTTTTTATAACCAAGCTTCAAAATTTAAATGAAGAAAACATTAAGCAGCCTTAATATAAACAATCAACAATATTTTGTTTCTATGTAAATAGTTATTCATAAATATTAAAAATAGTTCATGTTAATTTTTGTCATATTTTAGTTTGAAATTTCTAAATTTATTCTATAAATATTTATATTAACATTTTAGAAGTTTGTCCTTTGATGTCTTTTGGGCCTTTTATGTTGGCTGGTTTCTTCTCTTTCCTTAGAGACTTGCCTCTCTCTGGCTCTTCTCATAGAATTCCTTCAACGGTACTATTCTTTTGGCGGTTTCTGGAGTTTTGATTTAGACTTCTTCTATCCAGATTCAGATGGTGGTGTCTACGTGGGTGTCTACTATCTCAGTTACCCTTTTAGAGGAGGGATCATTTTCTATATAGGTGAAAAGGTGTATGGCAGTATTGTAGTTGAAATTTTTAGGTGCCTCTAAAAATATGAAGTGATCTACTATCTTTGGACACCTTTTCCTAGGCTTCTCCTCTGTCCAAAGTGCCTTTGAGGAAAGTGGGTTTTTTGATGCCGAAAAATTTAGTGTTCTTTTCGGCCTCGATAGCCTTCTTCTTTAGCTAAATATATATCTACTCTAGTTGGTTTGGCGAGCAATAGGTTATAGGAGGGTGTTTGCTTTATCATTTTTACATAACCTAAATACCACAGTTAGTGGCTTAATTTTTGCGAATAATCGCTGACAACTGAGAGTGCGTGTTTGATGTGGAGGAGAAATCGCTCCAGGAAATGAACAAAGTCCATGTGGAAGATAGAGTGTGAAGGAAGGGAGAAAGTCTTAGTGCACTTAGATACATGCGTATAGGGAGGAGAATTGGAGACGCACGGCAGGGGAAGGAGTTAATAAAGGCAGAGTTAATCAAAGGAAGGGGAATATATGCATGGTGTTGGAGAAGAGAACACAACAAAAAGAAAAGGAGGAGAACAGTATTATTGGGAAAGAAGAAAAAGAATGCTACTCACTCTTATGCGGTAAAGAAAGAGATTGTTTGGCATTTCATAGCAGCGATAAAAAATAAGGGTTTTAGAAGGAATCAATATTGGAGAACTTCTACGACTGGGAAGGCTTCTCTACAGAGGTTGGGAAAAAGGATGCCATACTACTCTCGAACTTCCCAGGTTGCTTTTTTGTTTTGTTTCTTTCTTCAAAGTATTGCCCGTAAAATCTATGATATAAGTTAGATATGTATAGAATTTAAGGAAAACTGTCGTATTTCTAAAATTCTGAAATCACAAATTCCTTACTAACTTAATTTTGTGACTGGCATGCTTTTAAAGTAAAGAGGGAGGACGATTCTTTTGTTTTTAGGGTAGTATCATATTATTTGAATAGCTGAAAATATAAATGGGAGTCTGGTCCGTTTAGGAGAGAAAAATTGGCCATAAATTATAAGATTTGAGATTTGAACCAAGTCAGTATTTTTAGAAGCCAGTTTATTTGTATTCACAAGCAAAATCTGTTAAAATTACCTTTTTCAAAGAACTCTTGAAAAAAATTTATTAGACATGCTTGCTGTAAATTATTGAATCAGCTTCAAAAAAATTTTAAAAATAGTAGAAAAACTTGCTTGCTCTTTTCATACTTAACTATGACAAAAAATATGTAAAATCCCTCAGTTTAATTTAAGTTTTAAATTATGAGTTATAACTTATGTAGTAAGAGAGGCTTCGAACTCAACATCATGAAATTTTCTTTTTGAGTGCCATGAGTTAGAAATTAAAACATATCAAGAGTATTGAATGCCTTAATATCTAGAAGATTGTTGATCAATTAATTTTTTATTGAACTATGGAGAACATACTTGTTGATGCAAGTCATAGAGCTTGGGAGATTAAACAGTTGGCTAATTTTTAAAACTGAGATTGAAAACCGGTAATGTTCTTGTATGAAAATGGTTCTTCAAATATTTTCATTTATTTATCAGTTTAAACATAGTAGCTCAGTGGTGTTGTTTCTTGTTCATATAATCCACAACAGGTTGCGAATGAAAACTTCTTGTTGCAGGAGTTTAAATGTTGTATGTCCTTGTTAAAATATGCAACAAAAAACTATATATGTCAGATTCCTATAGCAAATAGGTTGTTTATGTTAAATCATTCCAGAATGTGTTAGAAACCGAGTAAACATCTTGTAGTAGAAACTGATTAGTTTAAAACATGGAAGATTCAACAGACTGATTTTTCTTTGTGAAAGAGTTAAACTTGGATTTATGTTTTTCGTAAGTGTTTTACTTAATTTCTTGAGGAAAAATATCTTGGGAAAGGGTGCGGAATATGGGGAAATGGAGAAAAAAAGAGAAGGGTTAAATGATTTTCTTTTGCCTGCCAGCAGAAATATGGTCTTTTGTGCTTAGATAGTTCACATCTTGCACCAGATTCATAGGGTCGGTGAGGTCTTCATTTCAGGATGAGCACGGGGGGAGCTAACCGCTCTGTGGATGGGCGGAATAAATGTCTGGATCACAGTTCCATCTCAAATTTTGCGGATGGACGATAGACTGCCCCATGGCATAGGATTAATTAGACCATCCAATGTTAATTAGAAATAATTACTTCAAAAAATTAGATTAAGTTAAAATTTGTAGTAAAAATAATTACACTTATGTGAAGAAATCTTCCGAAATTTACTAATTTGTAGTCTTGAAGGTGAATGTAGTAAAAACCCTAATTTTGTAATAGCATCTTTAAAAAAAACTCCAAAAGAATACATTTTTTTTTTACTTTATCTACTTCAATATGAAGTTGAAAGAGATATATTTCATACTATAACCTTCCAAATAAATAAATGAACTATCTTCATAGATCCTTTTCTAATATTCATTAATGAAATAAGTTGATAGAAGGAAAAAAGAAATAGGAATATGTTGCACTATTCCAAAAGAATTCAACTCATAATACTATAATTACACACTCATAAGTGAACCACAATTATACTAGCTATATTTGAATATACAATGAGCTATCAAACAAGGCTGAAAAGCAGCAGA
The DNA here is from genome assembly GCA_027943335.1 of Chamaecyparis obtusa. Taxonomy (NCBI): domain Eukaryota; kingdom Viridiplantae; phylum Streptophyta; class Pinopsida; order Cupressales; family Cupressaceae; genus Chamaecyparis; species Chamaecyparis obtusa. Next base: position 244,643 of record BSBK01003551.1, read on the forward strand.
GTTCGTACCAAAATAGATTTTATTACATGTAAGTGTCATTGGCAATATAATGAAAAGTGAATTGAGTCTATTGAGTCATAGGTTTTTCGCATGGACATCTACATAGAAGTGTCATAGAAGAAATGTAATGAAATTAAATTGATCAATTTTTGTACATAAGGAAAACTATTAAGATAAGAAGCAAAGTGTTTTTGTTCTGGCCTATTTTGGAAAAAGATTTTAATCCTTGGACAATCTAGTAGATGACAATGAACAAATAGAAATGTATATTTGCTTTTACCTTAATAAATTGTCCTAAATCATGCAGATTTTAGCTTGGAAAAATATATATTTTTTAAATTTAAAACTATCAAAACAGAAAAGTAATTATGTTGACTGATATAAAAAAACACTTATTAATACATTGTGGGATGCAATCAAGAAGCCAAAAAGAATGAAGAAACCAGAAAAATTCAGATTGAATTGATAATAATTTATAGATTGTCAACCCATTCCATTTGTACTGCTTGAATGAAATTTAGCAAGAGTTATATTACATAGGATATAAGTATTTTAGACATGTTTTAATTTGCAGTTTGTATAAAGGAAGTTGGATAATATGAATAAAATTCCACACAATAGATGAAGGCATCAGAATCAACAAAAGAGAAATACGAGGTGAAGGCATAGTTCAATTAGAGACATAAGTTGAAAAAAAAAGTGTGGGCAAAGACAGTATATGAATAAAACCATGTATATCCTCAATAGATTCATGTAAAGGACATCACTTGTAGAGGAGAAGGGTACACGATCAATATCGATGCATTTCGATTTATTCACGAGGTAATCAAATTTGTGGAAGACTGAACTCTGTATTAGAAACCTGGGGCAAGAAAGTGAGAGTTAATATATGGCAAGTGCAAAACGTTATATAATAAAATCTGATTCTTTGCCTTGACACCCACGAAAACAGGTGAAAGCAGAGAGTGAATTAAATCGCTGAGAATTGTTGGGCTTATATCATGTATTACATTACAAATCTGTGGCAGGCCAGAAGACTTGAAGTTTTGCTAATAAACAGAATAATGTTCCTTTTACATTTTACATAACACATCTTAATGAGGAAATTGTTGTCTGATTAACTTGTTTTAAATTCAAACCTTGATTTCATTCTAAAGCTATATATGCATTAAAATATATGTAAAGCTATATATGCATTAAAGCATCAGTGAGTTCCATTATACTTCATTCAGGCCTAAAATATCAATTCCAACTATTCTTAGTTTTCTTTCACTGTAACGTTTAAAGTTAAAAGTAAGAGTATGCAATAACCAGTGAAGTATGGTTTTGAAATTATCAACAAGGCATGGAAAACTTGAGAAAGGATAGAGGAAAAAAGAAAAGCCAAAATACTGAAAAAAATATTTATGGAAACTGTACAAGATCATGCAAACCCCAAAAGCTAAGTATATATCATTAAAATGAATAGAATTGCTAGCAGCATCTAACATATGAAGTAGTAATGAATTCTATAAAGGACATATGTATGTACACTACTCAATATGAACTAATGTTTTAACATAGATTTTCATCAAAAGTCCTTTTTAGGTAAAAAATCACATGACATTCTGAAAGTTACCAATTTACTATACTGACTAGCAAGACAGAAAATGAAGAACAACTAGCTACTGCCTGCCAGTTAATGTATGGAACACATTCGACATGATCTTGAACGGAGAACCCCTGTATTAAAGCTGCCAAGGGGATGTGAATCTTCCTTCACCTCCCAAATTTGTTGATACTTGTCAAACAGTTGCTTTGCCTTGTGATTGGGTATATATGACTATCATTTTTCCTAAACTACACTCATCAGATAGATGATTCTAATTCTGGTACTGCTATGATAGATGTGAACACCTAATAACCTTGTATATTCATGGAAAAATCAGATTCTCATGCTGTTAACATATTTCAGTTTTCATGCATCAAATCTGCATGCAAATATAATATTTACTTCTAGTTGTTAAAAAACTTCACGCTCTTTACACTTCTACTGTCCCTTTTAAAACTTCTATGCACTACATTTGTATTTATAAGATCCTCGCCCAAGTGAAACCTATACAACTTTCATCCATTAGACCCGTATGGGTGCATTCAAAAAAGGATATAATTTTAATAGATTGATATAATGAGGTTTGTACTGGGGTTTTCAACCATGAAAAGCCAGGATCTGTGAAGAAACAAAAAAATTAGAAAAATGATGGAATCGCAGTTTCAGCTACTAATTCCAACACAAGAATACAAATTGTTGTGTCTACTGGATCTAGTATTTTGTTACAATATTATGATAATATTGTAACAAAAAGATTACATGGCTCAAAACATCTGCATGAAGATATGTACACAAGAACTTTATAGATATAAACAGTATTGTTCATTTTGATCTTTCTCATCTCCTTAAAAATGTACATGAAATTCAAACTTGTTAAAATTATCTGTTACAGTAGGCATGTTGTATACCTGCAGTTCATAAAAAAGAAAAAACTTTACAGTTAACTGCAGAAATTTTGCTTCAAGAAGCCCCCAATATTCTCTTAAAGGAGTTAACTTGAGAGCAGCTCTCACAGTATACAGAAATGAGAACTTACAAATAAATAAAATTGAATGTGACTGCGTATACCTGCAGTTCATAAAAAAGAAAAAACTTTACAGTTAACTGTAATATTCGAAACAATGAGAAAAGAAAAAGAAACTAAACAAAGCTACTAATACTGCATGTATGCAGTTTATTAAACAAAAACAATAAAAGTCTGGAGCTGCATGATGGGGACACACTGACGTTGGTCATCTCCGAACACTAAAATTCATTAATGAAACAAGTTCATAGAAGGAAAAAAGAAATAGGAATATGTTGCACTATTCCAAAAGAATTCAACTTATAATATTATAATTATACATTCATAAGTGAACCACAATTATACTAGCTATATTTGAATATACAATGAGCTATCAAATAATATCCTTTAAATAATTATAAACACCACCTTAAGAAAGTCAACTATAAAGAAGGAAGAGGTGAAGTCAAACGGATTGTTATTATGTTTTTAATTTAGCTTTTTTTTCTTATTATTAATGGGGGACTCTCAACATTATAATTGAGATTTTGGATGTTCGTGTTCAAAATATAAAAACTGAAAATTTAGAAATGCATATGCAAACAACATTTTCCATCTTCTTATTATGAATTTCAGGTGAACCAAATGGTTCCAGCAACCAAACGGATGCCTAGAACTCATATTTAATACCCTATATTTTCTTCCACCTTATATATTCGTCATTCCGCATTTCTAAAACCAACTTATCTTGATCATCTTCTAATTTCATGTTCACTACCCTAATTTTTAATCTAACCTATCCTCACTATGATACATTCTCAAAACCAGCTTGTTCTCCTCTTCACACTTTCCAAAACCTAATTACAATTCTTTAGATCTTATATTCACTACCATAATTTTAATTTCACCTTTCTTAATCATCATACATTTCTAAAATCTAATTATAATATTTCAATCTCATATTTGCAACCCTAATTACTATTCCAACCTATCCATGCCATTGTTCATTCCAAAAACCAACCTATCCTCATGATGACACATTCCCAAAACTAATTTATCTTCATCATCACAATTTTAGGAACAATTATCGTTACATCTCATACTTACTACCCTAATTTAAATATGCGGACATGAGATTGACCAATGAACACATCCGTGCCTGTACTCTATCTCATGAAAAATAAGATTGTTATGTGTTTTCCTGCATAACAATCTTGCACAAACGTTCTTGGTTCAGCAAGTATATGTTTATAAAAGTAGATAATAAAAATAAAAATGGGTTCTTGCCTAATCCATGACATCATTATAAAGATAAAAGTATTTTTCTTTTAATAGAAATTATTGTTAAAATATTTTTTTTTGAACATGGGATATTTCAACTGTTTAAATTTATAGCTGATTTTTTTTGTGGAATGACAAAGAAGGCCTTCTCTCCAACAGGCTATAGAACACTATAAAGTTCTCCTTAAAACAAAATCTAAATTTAGAGAAACATTAGATTTAGAAAGATGAGAAACTTTACAAATCAAATGGCAAAAGACAGTGTTTAATAGAAGTAGGCAATAGTGCTAAAAATGAATTCAGTTATAATCTATAATATCATTATACATAAAAGAAATCTATTTTTCTTACATAATAATCTTACAACTTCTCCTGATACAACAAGCATATGTTTATAAAAATAGATAATTGCAATGAAAATAGATTCTTTTGTAATCTATAATATCATTATAAACTTAAAGACAATATTTTTCTTGTGTAACTCTTTTTTATTCAACAGATGTTTGCTTATAAAAATAGACAGTAGAAATGAAAACACATTCAATAATCAGCATATCATTATAAAGATAAATAAATCTTTATATAAACATGATATAAAAGTTTAACAATATAGAATTATCTTTGAAAGAAATATTTTTCAACATGAAATATTTCAAACTGTTTGAAAATAGATTCTTTAAAAATCGCGAAATGTTATGAAATCTTTGTATAAACATAGCACTAAAGTTTAACAATATAGAATTATCCTTAAAAGAAATTTTTTCAACATGAAATATTTTAGCTGTTTGAAATTCAAACTTGGTTTGCTTCCCGTGATGGCAAAGAAGGCCTTTTCTCCACCATTTTATAAAACAGTGTAAAGTTCTCCTGCAAAGAAATCCAATTTTAGAATTATTTAGATTTCGAAAAATAGAAAATTAACAAATGAATTGGCAAGGCAAGAGACATTGTTTAACCACCTTTGTAACACGAGTCCATGTATGTGGATCAAAAGAAACATATGACCCCTTCTCATACGTATTTGTCTTGATTTGAGGCTCATCCCTGCCACTGCGGATTAACCATACACGAAGGTTTTTATGGTAGAGCCACCCTCTGTCATACCTGAGATCACATTTAACCAGGGTCAAATCACTACCAGAAATATAATAATGTCAAATTATGCTCAACTAAGATTTTAAATAAAAACATGAAACTAGAGGAAGAAATTTACAACTCATTAGCCGCAAGAAGCTGAGCCTCATCATTTGGTGTACTGTAAAATATGTAGAAAAGTGTGTCCTCTTCAAGAGTAGCCATATAGCGTGGCTGCAAGCATTAAAAATGTAGACATTGGGTTAGCAACATTGTTCAGCAAATGGAGACATTCAGTTAGCAACAGTGAACAATGTGATGTCTAATGGATGTGATAGAGTTCAGCAAATTAGGTTGTAAACATATTAATTTAAGGTTGTTTATGGTATAAAATGATAGATAAATTGTGTTGTTGTAGGTATTATCATTTATGTTCAAGTTTCTTCATGGTAAATGTATTCAGAATCTTCAATTTCTTTTAAAAAAAATTAACATCTCTCTATTTTGATATAAATAAGCATTCTAAGCGTTTACTACTTAGTAAAGAAATTGGAAAAAGAAAACAAATTGCAGTAGAAATAAATATACAGATATTTATTTTATTGATTCAATAAATCACAAAAACTTATTGATCATATGATCAAAGATCAACTAATCAAAATAATCACAAGTAAAGACTTCATTACATCTTACTTCTTTATAAAATAGTCTCAGCCAAACCAAAGAACAGTAAAACTGAATAATCTCATTCGTATTCATACAAAATTGGGGATCAAACAATTCATTTTTATCATCGTGCAATTCATGCAAGACTGCACAAGCTGTTCTCCTCATGGGAAATGGTCGCAGCCAAACCAAAGAACAGTAAAACTGAATAATCTCATTCGTATTCATACAAAATTGGGGATCAAACAATTCATTTTTATCGTCGTGCAATTCATGCAAGACTGCACAAGCTGTTCTCCTCATGGGAAATGGTCGCAGCCAAACCAAAGAACAGTAAAACTGAATAATCTCATTCGTATTCATACAAAATTGGGGATCAAACAATTCATTTTTATCATCGTGCAATTCATGCAAGACTGCACAAGCTGTTCTCCTCATGGGAAATGGAAGAGAATATAAACGTTTCCAACATTTAGATCACTCATTTGAAATAATCCTAACTTCTCCTATAGGACCCACCTATTAGAGTGTTTTTAGATAAGCTATATAAGTAATTCAAAGTTTAAAGTGTTTTCGTTTAAACTTGTTACATGCTCGTGTTTGTGCATGGGTTGGCATATATCAGCTTCTATACAAATATGTTTGGTGGTTTGAACCACCAAAATTAACACTATATGTTCATGAAAGGAGATGAGGTCATTATATCATGATCCTATCGATTCATAACCAGAATCAGAAAACATCAAATTATCAAATACCAACACTCCGAAATCCGATTATCTTCTCCAATAGGAGTCACCTAGCAGTGTTCTTTTAGATGAGCTACATAAGCAAGTCAAAAGTTAGAGTGTGTTGTTTAAACCTGTCATGTTCCTGTAGGTCTTTTATCCCTGCAGGCTCTAGTTGAGCCAAATTATGCTTAAGAGATTAGAGCTTCCTTTGTAAAAGTATGTTTGATGGTTTGAACCATGAGTGTTAATAAAACATATTCATGCAAGGAGATAAGGTCCTCAAATCATGACCCTTTGGATTCATAAGATCCATAAAAATGCATTGAATACTCAAAAAGAAAAAATATTGAGGGGCTTGAGGCACAAATTGCTTCTACTTTACATGAAGACACAAACATGGGTCTTAATGTAAACAAGGACCAATATTTTGCTTCTATGCAAATGGATATTCATTAATGTCAATAACGATTCATTATATATTTTATGAATTTATTTATCATGACATTTTTGTTTAAAATTTATAGATTTGATTTTGTGAGTATTTTTCTATAAGCATTCAAATCATATTTTATGATCCATCATCATAATGAAGAAAATTAACAAAGAGGTAAATGAATGGATTCATCCGAAAAGTTGATGACAAAATACAATCAAATTGAAAAATTTCAGACTACTATAATACACTAAACAAATTTTAACAAATTTTATATCTGATATAATACTATACAATTTTTGCATATGCAGATGTACAAAATTATTATTAGCTATTAGATCATTTGATATCTGATTTATCACCATAGAGATTGTTCAAACAAATCTTTGAATTTCTCTATTAACATTCCAGATCAATCCATGATCCCTCGTCAACTAATGAAAATAAAGAAAGAGATGAAAAAAGACAAATCATAGTTCAATCTAAATGGTTGATGAGAAAAAGAATCAAATCCAAAAACTCCAAGATATCATAATAGACTCTAGAAATATAAAACTTTACCATTTTTTATATATACAAATTTACAAAATTATTATTTGCAAAATGATTATTGGCAAATTGTGTCACTCCTTCTTGCTCACAGGTTCCGCTATTGAAGTCAATAGGGATGAGAACCTTGGATTTGTGGCCTCACTGGTTCTTAGCTCCAGTCAAAAGTGAATATTATAGATAAAAGAAAATGATCATTATTTACCATTTGATATAAAACTAGAACACAAAGACTGTTTACAACCAAACTTCAAAATTCAAGTGAAGAAAACATTGAGCAGTCTTAATACAAACAATAAAAAATATTTTGTTTCTATATAAACAACTATTCATAAATATTAAAAATGTTAATTTTCATCAATAAAATTATATCATATTTTAGTTTTAAATTTCTAAATTTATTCTATAAATATTTATATTAACATTTTATAAGTTTGTGCATTGATGTCTTTTGGGCCTTTTATGTTGGCTGGTTTCTTCTCTTATCCGGGGAGACTCGCCTCTCTTTGGGGATTCTCAAAGAATGCCTTCAGCGGTACTATTCTTTTGGTGGTTTCTAGTGGCTCGGTTCAGACTTCTGCAATCTGGAATCAGATGGTGGTGTTTATGTGGGTATATACTGTTTCAGTTGCTCTTTTAGAAGAGGGATCCTTTTCTATGGAGGTGAAAAGAGGTATGGCAGCATTGCAGGAGATCCTTGTCTAAATTTTCTATTATAGGGTTGTTTTAGGTACCTTCTTATTCTTCTTCTTCTTATCTCTCAAAGTTTTTTAGATTATTTCTCTCTTTCCTATTAAAGGTTTTGAGATCCCTCTCAAAATCTGAAGTGTTCTACTATCTTTGGACACCTCTTCCTAGGCTTCTCTTTTGTCCAAAGTGTCTTTGAGGAAAGTGGGTTGTTTGATGCCCCTTAAAAACTAGTGTTATTTTTGGCCTTGATGGCCTTCTTCTTTAGCTAAATATATCTCTACTCTAGCTGGTTTGGCCAGCAATAGGATATGGGAAGCCTCTGAAAACCCTTTGTGTGACTCCAAGTTCTTTGACCAGCTCATTTCCACGTTAAGGTTTCATTTGGAAATCTGGTTGGCAAGGCTTGGTTCTTCTTCGCAAAACTCCTTTGTTGAAAAAGATGTAACCTCTGGAGGGGCCGAGTTCTCTTTGCACGGTTGAAAAGCATCTGCCTTCTGGCTTGATGTTACATTTATTATTGGATTCAGGTTCTATTCCTTTTGAATTAATCAAAATATTTTAGATCATATTCTATGAAGAAAATCAAATAAAAAATAATAGATCATAACTGAAAGTATTATAAACAAACTCAGAAATTTCAAGCTACCATAATGGATTATAGAACCAATCTTCACAATTAATGAAAATAATAAACACGAAATGATTTCAAACTTACATTTAATCTTGGAGCTTGGTGAAGATAACAGCTTGGCAGCTTGTATTGCGGTGGAGGATTTGGAACTCTCGCAGACCAAGGAAAGTTATGTGTACAGTACATATTATCATACAAATCAAATGTTTCCTTGTCCCTACCAACGGCTAAAACATTGACATTAGAGTCACTGCCATTCAGAACATCTGCCAAACCTCGCAATCCAAAGCGATAAGAATCAGCTTCAACTTCATCTTTACTAGAACTACTTCCACCAACTTTATCATCTGATTTGGGCTGCAAGGTATGAATAGGCTGATTGTAATGATGTGACCCCGCTGTGTTTATGCTACCCGCCGTCTGCACTGTATTGTTAGGAATGACCTATTCATCACATCTCTAAATTGGTTAACAGATTATACACTGCCTCTTCCTTACAAACAATAACACTATGGAGTAGAATATAATGACGTCTAACTTACAGTGATGGCATTGAGTGGCATATAATGAGGTATAACTTACAGTGATGGTATGGAATGGATTATAATGAGCTATAATTTAAGGTGGTCATATGGGGTGGAATATAATTGGTTATAATTTATAGTAATGGTATAGAAAGAAATATAATGACAAGAGTATATTAAAAAAATATTATAGATTATTTAAAAAAAAATAAAGATGTATAAATTACCTGAGTGTAGAGTGGAAGAGTCTGATTGTAGATTGGAAGAGTGGCATAAGGATGTGGTAATAAAGGAGGTGGTTGTAAAGTAGGAAGATAAGCTATGTTGGCACTATAATTATTGTATAGTGGCCCACTTGTAACTCCTGGGCTCTCCATGGCATACACAGTCCCTGGCAAGGGAATTCCTTGTGCAAGTCTTCTATTCTGCAACAAACACTCAAGTTTCGTTTAGTATTTAGAGTACAAAGTATTTATTCACGAGTTTAATGTTTGGATTATTATATTTTAAATACTTTTTAATATGTTGATTTGAAGTTTTAGTATGTTTTGTTTTATTGGTTTTGTTGAATTTTTTGAATTTAGTTGATATTTGTTTCTATCTAGAAATTTTTGTTGATATATTTTTTATAATTAAATTTTTTAACGAAATAATTATATTTTTTCAAGTCTATCAATTATGTAACGAAATACATTATTTATTTAATTTATTTTTAATTTAAGAAAGTATTTTCAGAAAAGGAACATTATTAAAAGAGGAAAGAATTATATTTTGATGGAGTAACAGAGAATTTAGAAATTTTGTATTATTTCACGAAAAAATAGGAAATTAAAAGTCTCTTTAAAATAACTAAAATTGTATAAAAAAGGCAATGAAAAGTCAAATCATTGAGAAGAAGGCAATAAATAGGGTTATAAATGGAAGAGAAACACATAATAAATTTAGCATATATAATAAAAAATAGCGGCCAAAGAATCTCAAGAGACTCTTTGAAGAAAACTTCCTCGAAGATACCTTCAATTACTTATAAAGTTAAGGTTTTATCAAATTTTGATAATCTCAAATCCAAAACCATAACATATAGAGTATAGATAATGAGAAAAATAAAAAGTTGGCAAGATATAATAAATTTTAAGATAAAAGTACTATAAACTTTGAAGGAGGTGTAAGACGGAATTCATATTTAAATTTAGTATTCTATGATGATCTCCCTCAGTGCTTTTGAAATTGGAATTCTTACAATTTAATTTAATGTGGTTATTTTACAATTATGTATAAACATTCTTTAGTGATGTTTATAATGTATGACATGATAAGAATATATTATTTAGAAAATGTTTGTATTCCTAAATAGGTGCTATATTAAACTATAATTTTAAACTTTTATTCATTTACTAAAATTGTTTGTATATTTCAATTATAAATACAGTTTTAATTCTTCATTCTTAACATATTTGATTTTTTTTAAAAAAAATTCTTCATCACTTACTTTATTTACTTTATTACATTGTTTCTAAATATCTACAAGCAATTTTAATAACACCAGAATTCTTAAAACAAAACTTGTTTGAAGAAATTCAAGAAAATATGTCTGAGATTATATTTTATTAAAAAGAAAATTTGGACTCAATTTCTTTAATCTTATCTATTATTATGAAAACATTACAAATTTTGTAACTTAAAAAAAAATATTACTACTTACAGTATGAAATCTGTCTGTCGGTAGAGCACTTTGATGGCGTTGGTATTGATAAGGGATATTCATTGGTGGACGAGGATTTCTTCCTGCAATTAACATTATAAAGAAAGTCTTATACAATCTACAAGAAGATTTTTTTTTTTTAAATACAAGTTTTTCTGAGAATGAATGAACTGTTAAAAAATTGAAAAATAAAACAAAATAATCTATTTAATGAACACTATATTATAATATTAAATATATTTAGATTAACGTCTTTCGTATTGCATGAATTGCAGCATAAAGAAGATCATTACGACCAGACACGTAGATAGAAGTTTAGCATATTATCTCAGAACTTATAACAATCCTTGCTACATTTATTATAAGACTGCGTTCTTATATTTCAATATTGAGATTTTTGTTTTTATATTTTTATTTTGTGTTATTCACATTAGGATTTAATATGGATAAAGTGTTTTAGTATAATTATATATTAATAGATCATTTATTTTTGTGTGAAGTACTTTTATTATTATACATTGAATTTATATTATATATTCACACTTTTTCTATTGTCTCAAAATAATTACTTTTGTTTTCTTATATCAATTCAAATGATTAGATTCTATGTAAATCAACATTAACTTCACTCTTCTAGGAGGTTTATAAGCATTACTTTGAAAAATCAAATATAAAAAGGTGGAGGTAAAGATATTACTATTATAATTTTATGATAATCCATTATTAGGGTCATAAATTTTTTTACCTATCAAATCATTCTTTCTATGATAAAATTTTATCAATTGATTTATGTTGACATGCTTAGATTTTTTTGGCTGTACGTTTATATACTTACATTAATTGGGGACTCTCAACATTATAGTAGATTTTATTTTAAAAAACTAAACAATAAAATAGTTTTATTTTTTAAATATTAATATTTACTTAGTGTTTTTTATTGCACGAAAAATAGGTTTCGAGGGGACCGGAAACCCCTTACAAGTCAAACAAGAAAGATAACAACATTAAGTTCACTGAAATGAAACCAGCAAAACAAACAAAAACCAGAAACCGGAGACCCGACCCAGCACCCAAGAAACCCTAAAAACTAAGAACACAGAAATAGGGCAGCCCTAAGTTTCATTAAATTGCAATCTTTATCTCATTTTGGCTGCCCTAAGTTTCATTCTAGCACATCTTTTATTTTGTAATGCTCAAAATTGATTTCAAATAAAATAGACAATTCAAAGGGAACTCTAGAAAAAGAAATAAATTGAAGAGTAACACATTATTAATTAGACTTGAACCAGAAAATAATTTGCAGTGTGATTCAACTTATCTCCATTATGACACATCCTCAAAAGTCAGATATAATCTTGAGACCTCTATCTGAAACTTTATTCTAGCCTATCTTCATAATCACACATTTCTAAAAATTAATTGCAATCTTCAAGTCTCACATTCACTACCCTAATTTTTATTTCACCTATCTTCATCTTTTCACATTTCCAAAAAAAATGGATTATTGAATTGTAATCTTTAAGGGCTGGTTTGTTTGGTGGAATTAGATTAGAATTGGCATTGTCAAATCTGGGAATTCCAACAACCAAACAGATCCTAATACTCATATTTACTACCCTATATTTTCTTCCATCCTATATCTTGGTCACTGCACATTCCTAAAACCATCTTATCTTGATCATCTTCTAATTTCATATTCACTACCCTAATTTTTAATCTAACCTATCGTCACTATGATACATTCTCAAAACCACCTTTTTTTTCATCGTCGGGATTTCCAAACACTAATTACTTTTCCTTAGATCTTATATTCACTACCCTAATTTTAATTTCTCTTACCTTTGAATATCATTGTTCATTCGGAAAACCAACCTATCCTCATCATGACACATTCCAGAAACCAACTTATCTTCATCATCACAATTTTAACAACAAGTATCCTTACATCTCATACTTACTACCCTAATTTAAATCTCATACTCACTACCCTAATTTCAATCTCATACTTACTACCCTAATTTAAATCTACAGACATGAGATTGACCAATGAACACATCGGTGCTGTACTCTAGCGTCATGAAAAAGACAGTGACGAATAACATTACTTAAAATCATTTTCAACCAATATATTTATAACATTCCACTGTAAAAAAAAAGCCCTCAGTAACAAGGACATTTCTCACATGGGCGCTAAGAATTAAGAAGGAAAATCATGCTCAATTTATTCTAACCATACTTCAAAAATATAGCGTCGGATAGTTATTTTTAAAAAAAAATTTATGGTTTTCGAAAAAATATGTAGATTGTGAAAAACAGATGCCGAAAATTTTACGAAAATCTATTATATTTTGTATTTTTTGAAAGACATTTCTCCGCCTCTTCATTTCATTGTCTATTTTTTAGGTGGTGCAAAATGCTTTGCTTTCCCACCCCAGTAAGTTTAAATCTATACTTGATATGATGATCAAAAGATCCTTTTTTATTTTTTCCCCTTTTACAACACTGTATCCTCTATCCTCTGATTCTTATATTATAAAACCATATGTACTAAATCCATATTATTCTGAGCAATAGAAAAAGCTAAGAGAAATGTAACAATACGGAAAAGAAGAAAACTCCATATCCACTAACTCGATATTCAGAGCAATAAAAAAGGCTAAGAGAAGTGTAAGAATATCCAAATGAAGAAAACTAACGAGCAATATTGGAGTTAATATCTCATGCCTGTATTTTGACCTCGACATTGCTGGAAAGATGCGTCAGGTCTGCGTGAAGCCATGTAATGTATGAACTACTTCCTTACAAAACCAACAAGTAGGCAATATCTGGAAGAAATCTCTTGATGCCCCAAGGTATGGGCAAAGGAAATGAATGGACGCGCTGTTGATGGGTAAGAGTATATAAAGGAATGCACTTCAAACAAGCGGCTACAAAGAGACCGATTCCAATTATCTTTCCTCACACATTCCAAGTCAATTAAATTTGAGTCTAGTGAGACTGCTGGGTATTGCTGGGTATTGGTTGACATTAATTAACATACATATATTAAATATTATATATAAATTATATGGTTGAAAATTGGTGGAAGTCGGCATCTGAGAATTGATGAAAATAGGATCTTGAAAAAGATTTATTTCCGCTTAATTTATATAAATAAATATGAGTCGGGTCTAATAAATAGATACCACGAGAATGAATATATATCTTATCTGTATATGTGTAGAGGCTTGCAACTTACCGTTGCGTTGTGGGGTGTTCCCACATTCAATATAATATTATAATAAATATATTATATAATATAGCAAAAAATACTATAATATTCTATTTAATATAGTTTAATTATAATAATTAAAATTTAAATAATATTAAAAAATTCTAATATTTAATAAATTATCTTTAATTATCTTACTACTATCAAAGTTTTTTGTAATGATAAATATTATGAGAGGGGTAGCTTAGCTTACAAGATGGTATTCAACCCATGGCCATTTAATTGACACATTCGTTTGCTAAGAAGAAAATAAATTTTCAAAAACACTAGTGCAATTGGAAAATGGAGTCAAATTACAGTTCTCCAAACCTAAATCAAGAGCTTTAGCAAATAGTTATTTTTCTTTACATTCTTAACATTGAAAACAATCTCCGCATTAATTGAATGGTTTGCAAAGATAACTTAGCTCATTGCAAATGGAATCAAATCATAGTTTTCTAAACCGCCATTCCCTAAATAATTCAAGAACTTTAGAAACCTATGGTTCTTCTTCACAGCCTCAAGATTGAAAACACCAACAATGAGACCACTTTCAGGATTAATTTTATAGTGAGAATAGTCTTCCTTGCCTCATTAACAATCCCAACATCAATGAGAAATTTGCAAAGATGATGGCTCTATGCATGAACTTGTTACTTGTGCCACATCATAAAGAAAATCTCCACCAACACATTATCATGTGTATGTCATCAGATTACATGTGTTAGTCACCAACGATTTGCTTAATCACTTTTTGGATACTTTCTTCCTCAACTCCAAAGGACCTACATAACTATTTCCCCAAGTTATCATCCTCACATTTATATATTATGCCTAAATGATTTCACCTAATATATTATGCCTAAATGCTTTCACCTACCCATGTACACTTATGCCAAACACTCTCATTAAAATATAATAAATTTACGGAAAATGGAGCCTAAGGGTGGTAGGATGGAACACACCACAAACCAAGCTCAACCTAGTAGGAAAGGAAACAACACACAACAAAGAAGCTTGCATCTAGCAGCTCAAAGACAAGTCTTATTAAATTTTGACATAACTCGGAGAAAATTAATTCTAATAACTTTGGGCATCTAAGCTACATCATCTCAAACCTAAATTGGCTTTTGATGGGATGAGTTATCTCATCAATCTTTGGCTCTATGAGAAGTGATCTAAAACTACATTTGATTTAATATATGATGTTTGCATAAATGCAGTCATCCATCTCAACAATGTTTGTGAATGTGTACTGCCTATAATTGCATGTGAATATACCATTGGATATTTTAATATATTTTAACTCACTTTTGTGAACAAAGGCCATAAATTTGGTCTACATTTGTGTTATTCACCTTTTTCCTCTAGTTTTTTTGTTAACGTTTGTAGCTTCCATCCGATTAGTCTAACCTTAAGCATTTTCAATATCTCCTTCTTTAGATAAAATGAGAAGTATATGTTATGTGCATTATCATTATACATTTGATGATCTTATCAACTGGAGAATTCATTGAGATTCATTTTAGAATAATTGTTATTATTTTACAACCATCATAGTTATAATTGATAACTATCATAGTGTCACAACCCGTTTTATTAAACCATATTAGTTATATCCTAAAATTTGGGGGATGAGCTAGAACGGGCAATTATTCACTCAAACTAGAAATAATTATGGCAGGCAAGAACTTTTAATTGACTCTTAATTTCTTCCTAAACTAGCAGCATGGAATCCCCATCTACAGATGTATCTGGAGAAAAATGAGAAGTTAGGGGAGGGGAATAAAGGGATAGATAGCACGTGTTCAAATCCCAAGTATGAGTTGAGTGCTCGTCAGCCTCGGTGTAATGGTTGTGTTAAAATTTTAATTGGAATTCATCGCATTCTTATCATGCCAAAGAATAACTAGATATGCTGATTCGGTATACTTCGTTGAAATACCACATCCATACTATCAGTGAAAAAAAACATTGTGAAATAACGGTCGGGATAAAATAATATTTTTCTAGGTGCACGTGCCTGCCTTCACATGACTCTCTTGCATTTTATTTTCCTAAAACGCCTTGTATGCTCTCCCTACTTTCCTTCGGACAAGCATAATAATGAAGTTCAAAAATCTCTCATGGATAGGATCGACATTATTAATGTTCATCTTCCCTACAATCTTTTGTTGTGATCCGTGTCTTCACAAATAAAAAAGTGGCATATTATGATTCCTCTAAGGTTGTCAATTAGGCCAAGGAGTTGGTAGAGATATAAGGAATGAACGATAAAGAGGGAGAGGCATCAGTCTTATTGAGGTGAAGACGAAACAAAATATACGGGGAGATGCCTAGCCATCATAACCATATTAATTTCTAACCCATCTTTTGTCGCCGATGGGAAGGAAAAGAGAGGAGATAGGAGAGCTATGGTCTAGAGAATCCGAGGAACGCCCATGTGGAGGCAGAGATGGAAGATTTAATGTTGGCCAAGGATGGGGAGATATATGCTAAGAACGATGAAGTACGTAGGCGCCAAACAAAATGAGATATGAAGGAGACCGGTGGATTACGATGAAAATGGAGAACGAAAAGAATTAAGAAAAGAAAATGATAAATTGGCACAGTGTGTCTCATAGAAAATAAAGAGTGACAGAGAGGAAATAAGGAGGAAAGGATAGAACAGAAAAGAGGAGACACAATGAAGAAAGTAGAAAGCATTGACTTCTTATCTACCAGGCTGTCTCCGGGATTATCCTGGTTTTCCTCTTTTTAAATATATTTCCCATTTAACCTTGTATTTATTTAGAATAATGATATGTTGAGAAATTTGAATCGGTCCTGAGTTGAAAATTTGAGTTCATTTTTTTTAAGTGCCTGGCAAGTTAAACTGATTTAAAATAATTCATACTGAAGAAAATTGTTTTGTTTTTTTTTTTTTCTGAATATTCGATAAAATAATAAAACTAGAGGTCGTTTAGAAAACTGGGATAAAACAATTAAGATTTGGGAGATTTGTTAAAAATTTAGAACCCAGTCAATGATTTGGATGTCGGTTTACCTTCACATCAAATCTTTGGTTGAAATTAGTAAACATGCTTGCTGATTACATATTGAAGCTGATACATGATGTAAATCTATCTCCTATAGCTTGGGCAACATTTTTTGACAGTCCATTTATATCTGTGACACGAACTATGTAGATTCCTGTAGCTTGGGAAATATTTGTTTATAGTCCATTTATATCTGTGACATGAACTATGTAAATTCCTGTAGATTGACAAAAATTGTCATTTCTTTCTTTCAAATCTGTGATAGAAACTGTGTAAAATTCTTGTAGCATATAGTGTAAAGGAAAAAGGAAAAAAATTCGTTTATATAAAAGAAGGGAGAAATTGGAATAAACATTTGTTTTTGCAAATAGTTGTTATCTTAGACCTAGCCACAAACACAAACAAAAATATTTTGGACAACCTTCATATTGGACTTATGGATTAAAACTTAGAAAGACAAGGCAGTTGTTTTGTTATTTTATACTGCGATAGGAACTTGATGAACTTCAGGTGCAATAATAGAGTGACTGTATAAAATACATTACATAAGGTTTTACTTTATTTTATGATATTCTGAGGTTGAGTATTTGTGGCTATTTCAGAAAGAAGTGAATCCTGTTAGGAAAGGATAAACTTGGATTTTAAGTTGTTCTATGATTGATCCATGTTGAAAGGAGGAATCAAAAGGTTATCTATTAGGTGGATAATTAATCATTTTAGGGGAGATTTTATTGCTGAAAATAGAGCAGCATAGAACGGCCATGATGAGAAAATTTTTGAACAATTTGTGACCTCTTGGAACAACAGAAAGGTGTCGGTTGGGAGCATACACTTCCAAATTAAGGAGGAGGTCATTGGTAAATAAACAGGGCTATCAATTGAGGGAAGGAAGTACAAAAATACTTGTCCAAGAAAGATTACTTGAATCAACAAAAAAATAAGAACCATGAGGGGATCTCCCATTATTGGGATTTCTTCCTAAAACTGAATCAGTAGAAGTTGAATGTGAATCATCAAATGTAATTTCATCATAAAGAGGTTTTGTAAACCAAATGGATTCATTACTAAATACATAATAAATAATAGAAATAGGACAATCACCATCAATAATATCATCAAGAAGATTAGAGTTTAGGGAAGGAGGTTGGTCCTCCATAATAACCATTTGAGTGTCATGAAATTCATGATCTACTTTGGAGCAAATAGGAACATAATCCCCTGTAATACATAAGGGCAAGGTGACATTGATAAACGTATTAATAATTGCATGTTCTTGTTCTAACGAATAATAAGTATAAGAAACATCATCAACCGGTGACATATTATCTCTATGAGGAAAATAGGAAGCGAGGGGATCATCCCCAAAACAAACATCATCACATGGGTCATCCCAAATAGGTAAATCATTTAAAGGATACATAATGTCATAGTGCGGTGTAGAGTTTTGATTTTCTTGATTAATAAGAGGAACATGTTTTTCATAAGTTTCAAATGTGTTCTCCAAGACATGCCAAGCCTGATGAGCCACAGTACAGTCTGAGATAAGATGATATAAATGTGGATTTAATGAGAATCCAATTAGACCAAACGCTTCCTCATCTTTCAACTGCCAAGAATCCTGGTCAGCCTGAGGAGTGGTGGATGTTGGTTTCAAATTTGGTGAAGACACAATATCCAAAAGGTGTTGAGATTTTAAAAAATCACACATATGTGGCCTACAAATAGTATAATTGGAGCTAGTGAGTTTAAATTGTGGCATTGACGTAGACATGATGAAACAAAATTACAAAAATTTAAGATACCACAAGAAAACAAATATCCCCAAAAGTTAAATTTTGAATTTAAATGATCATAAATGATGAAACAATATTAGTTAGGGAAATTTAAAAGTAGTACAAAAATTTTGATTAGAGAAAATAAGGTGAGAAAGAAAAAATAAACTATTACACTATTTAGTTTAAACTATTTAGTTTAATTTCCAGAATTAGAGTAGACATGATCACAATAAATTTCAATTACTATTTGAAAAAAAGCCTTTTGACTTAGAAATAAATAAAAATAATTTAAATTTTTTTTTAATGATACAAAAAGATATTACTTGATAGAAATAGAAAAAAAATAATAATAAAATATATATATGAGATTTTTGTTATTAAATAAACCCTATTTAAAAAAACATAATATAAAACTTTATTAAAAAAATATATTAAAGTTTATAAAGAAATCTCATTCAAATTTTAAACTTTTTTTAAAAATAGAAAAATCTTAAAAAACCTTTTTTTTTTAAATTTCAAAGTTTACTTTTAAACAAGATAAACTAAATTTACCCTTAAAATTACAAACTAGGTAACTTTTCAAAGATACTTTTACTATGATAATAAGTAAGAAGTAATTATTATAAGATTTTTTGTTTTCTTAAAACTTAAGAATAAGAACATTATCTTACCTTACGTAAGAGAAAGTAAAAAGTTGAGAACCAACCAAAATAGGCTTACTTAACGTGAGCCTAATGCAGGAAATAGATGCCACATGGAAGGAAGAAGGAAAAAAAATGTTACAAAGAGTATAAACTTGGAAATTCAGTCAAAATTTCAGTCCAATGTCTAAAAAGGAAACGCACAGACCCATTAAGGTATCATGAAACTCATATGTTAGAACTAAAAAAACAATAATAGTAGTAATATTTTGAGACAACAATGATGATAATAATGATGAAGGAAAAAGATAACCAGCTGCTAAGAAATGGTGTTAGAGAGCACACAACAAGGTGGACAAAGGAGACTGAAAACTGATAAATGAATAATAAATGAAGAATGAACGACAGCCTACGTGATAATGAAGAGAAGATAAAAACAGCAAGTAAATTGTATTTTAAATGTAATTTAAATAGCAGATTAAACATATTTTAAACAACAAACTGCTCTTTCCTCATGCCGCACTATTCTGAGAACCACAGTTGCAGCGACTTCCACAATGAGTATTAATTGCAGTAAGGACATGAATAGATTCAAAATGTCCAAATAGAGAATGATTGAAGCCCAAATGTACTGATCATAAGTAAACCTCTTTATACAATGTATCCCAAAAATATGATAGCTACCACTCCACCATAAATATTAGGTTGTTATTAATGAGAGTGGACAGAGAACAGTAGAGGAACTTACAAAAAATGCGATGGAGTTGCTCGTTCCACAACACAAGATTTTCCTAATGCATGGATAACAATTTTAGTCTCTTTGGAAAATGCGGGAATGAGGAATATCTGTGTCAAAAATATGGATAGCTGGTATCTGGCTCAAGAAGTAAATGTAAGGATAGTGAATCCAGAGATAACAAACAAAAAATGAAGGAGGACTGGGGAGATTCTTGGGCTCGCAACGGATGATAACAGTTTGTGAGGTTGCGTGGAGGAAGCAGTTTGATAGAAGGAAAATGTATGATAAGAGCACTAGTGAAGAGATAGGGATCAGACACTGCGGGGTACAATTAATCAAAGGGGCAGACCAGCTGATGCACTCACGCACCAATTGCTTACTGATGTCTTGAAGAAGAGCGATGCAGGAAGATGTCTGAAAAAAATTGCTCAATGCAAGTGCTTCAAATACACATATAGTTAGAGTATATCAAACCACACCTACCTTACATATTATTCCAACGAAATAAATGTAATTCAAGGCTCATGCATTCAAACAACCCCTTGTTAATGTAAAACACTTCACATTTGAATGAGCCTTATAACTAGTTTTTGGTAAATTAAAAAAAATTGAAGTATTGGAAAATTTAAATGATGTTGTTATAAATTTTAGCAAAAAAAGATAAGGCTGCAGAATAGAATATTTATATCTGAATCTGAAGTTTCTTCTACGTGTTTATGATACAAATGAAAAGATTTAAAAAATAAACTTGCAAGATCAGAGATATGAAGACCTGCAAGCCATAGAGATTAGAGATTATAAAGAAATCTAAAAAAAATTAGATAAAGCCTGCAGAGGTAATAACATAGATAAAAACAAAGACTGCGGACGTAATAACATAGATAAAAAATAGAGATAATGAATACAAAAAATGTTAGATATGAGAAATAATTTCAGATCCTCCACAAAATTATTAGAAAAAAAATGAATAAAAGACCTATAAGAAACGTTAGAAACAGATTTAAGAAAACTTGAAAAGAAGACTAAATGAACTTAGATTTGAAAAAAATGATGAAGAACAGAGCCACGATTGAAATGTCTCCAAACCTGCTCAAAACAAATCAATAATGTATCGAATAGATAAACCAAGTTTGGTGGTAAACCAGTCAAACCAAAAAAAAAAAATTGATTTTTTTTTCTCTCTTAATCAGATTAGTCAAAAGAAAATATATACTAGCAATAAAGTCTCTCAAGAGTCTCTGATATTGGAGTGCTCCAAGATATGGTAACTCCTTCACCTATACACTCAATAATGGATTAAACCAACCTGCTCTGATACCATGTTAAAATAATAACAAAATAAAGAGAGACAGGAAATTGTTTAATTCAATGAGATAGGAGTAAGAAGATTTACCATGAATTAATGCAAAAACTAGGAGCATTCACCAAGGATCCAAGCAACAAAGGAGACAAGATTTTGAAGGGGGAAAAGCTTAAAAAAACCTCCGTGATATAATGAAAGTGGGAAAAAGCCTAAGAATGTTTGAGAGGGAGAGAGAGAGAGAGAGAGAGAGAGCCAAGCTCATACAATAATAATCAAGAAGAAGAAGTATCTCTTGAGATGAGAGAAGGAGAACCATCTCTTAATAGAGATGTGAGAAAGGAGTTACATTGTAACTCCCATTTCTATGTATGCCACATTTCACTAGTGTGTGAGACAAGTGTAGGATTCCTCATAAGGAAGAATATCTATTTTCTTTAATAAAGGAAATTACAAATATGACATGTCCTCCCACTTGGACTAGAGGACGAATACAATAAGATACCTTGGTTTATCCTTTAAATACATAAATATGCCAAGGACAGATTAATTTCTAACACGTTTAACCAAGGTCAAATCACTACCATAAAAATAATAATGTCAAATTATGCTCAACTAAGATTTTAAATAAAAGCATGAAACTAGAAGAATAAATTTGCAATTCATTAGCCGCAAGAAGCTGAGCCTCATCAT
Organism: Chamaecyparis obtusa; assembly: GCA_027943335.1. Taxonomy (NCBI): domain Eukaryota; kingdom Viridiplantae; phylum Streptophyta; class Pinopsida; order Cupressales; family Cupressaceae; genus Chamaecyparis; species Chamaecyparis obtusa. The sequence goes on from BSBK01003551.1 coordinate 266,954, forward strand.
TCGGTGTACTATAAAATATGTAGAAAAGTGTGTCCTCTTTAAGATTATCAATATATTGTGGCTACAAGCATTAAAATGCAGACATTCAATTAGCAATAGTGAACAATGTGATGACTAATGGATGTGATAAAGCTCAACAAATTAGGTTGTAAAAATATTTTAAGGTTGTTTAAGGTATAATATGATAGTTAAATTGTGTTGTTGTAGGTATTATCGTTTATGTTCTAATTTTTACATAGTAAATGTATTTAGAATCTTCAATTTTTACAAAAAATTTAGCATCTGTATTTTGACATAAACAAGACGTTCTAAGCATTTACTACTTAGTAAAGAAATTAGAAAAAGAAAACAAATTACAGTAGAAATAAATATACAAATAGTTAATTTATTGATTCAATCAATCATAAAAATTTATTGATCATATGATCAAAGATAGGTAAAGACTTCATTACATCTTACTTATTTATATAATAGTCTCAGCAAAACCAAAGAATAGTAAAATTGAATAATCTCATTCATAAATTTATATAAAGTTGTAGATCAACAATTCATTTTTATGATTGTGCAATTCATGCAAGACTGCACAAACAGTTCTCTTCGTGGGAAATTGGAGAGAATATAAAGAGTTCCAACATCACTCATTTGAAATAACCCTAACGTTTCCTAGAGGACCCTCCTATTAGAGTGATTTTAGATAAGCTATATAAGTGATTCAAAGTTTAAAGTGTCTTGTTTCAATTTGTCACATGCATGTAGGTCTTGCATTTGTGCAAGGGTTGGGTCATTATGTTTTAAGGCATATATCACCCTCTATATGAATATGTTTGATGGTTTGAACAACGAGCATTAACATAATATGTTCATTCAAAGGAGATGAGGTGCATAACCAGAATCAAAATCATTAAATTATCAAATATAAACAATCTAAAATCACATTATCTTCTCCAATAGGTGTCACCTAGTAGTGTTGTTTTAGATGAGCTATGTAAGCAAGTTAAAAGTTAGAGTGTGTTGTTTAAACTTGTCATGTGCCCGTAGGTCTTTTATCCCTGTAGGCTCTAGCTGACCCATTATGCTTAAGAGATTAAAGCATCCTTTGTACAAACATTTTTTATGGTTTGAACCATGAGTGTTAATAAGACATATTCATGCAAGGAGATAAGGTCCTCAAATCGCGACGCTTTGGATTCATAAGATCCATAAAAATGCATTGAATTATCAAAAAGCTAAATATTAAGGAGCTTATGGCATAAATTTTTCGGGCTATACATGTAGACACAAACATGGGTCTTGATGTAAACAAGGAAAAGTATTTTGTTTCTATGTAAATGGCTATTTAGTAATGTCAATACCGATTTATTAAATCTTTTATCAATTTATTTACCATGACATTTTTGTTTGAATTTTATAGATTTGATTGTGAGTATTTTTCTATAAGCATTCAAATAATACTCTGGGATCTATCATCACAATGAAGAAAATTAAAGAAGAGGTAAATGAATGGATTCATCCTAAAAAATTGCTAACAAAATACAATCAAATTGAAAACTTCCAGATTACTATAATACACTATATAAATTTTATATCTAATATAATATTATACAATTTTTGCCTATGCAGATGTACAACATTATTATTAGCTATTAGATCATTTGATATATAATTTATCACCATAGAGATTGTTCAAGCAAATCTTATAGTTTCTCTATTAACATTCCAGATCACTCGAATGATAGATCACAGTACAATCTAATAGTTGATGAGAAAAATAATCAAATCCAAAAATCCAAGATATCATAATAGACTATACCAATATAGAAGTTTACCATTTTTCATATACATAAATTTACAAAATTGTTATTAGCAAAATGACCATTAAACCATTTGATATAAAAGTGGAACACAAAATTTTTTATAACCAAGCTTCAAAATTTAAATGAAGAAAACATTAAGCAGCCTTAATATAAACAATCAACAATATTTTGTTTCTATGTAAATAGTTATTCATAAATATTAAAAATAGTTCATGTTAATTTTTGTCATATTTTAGTTTGAAATTTCTAAATTTATTCTATAAATATTTATATTAACATTTTAGAAGTTTGTCCTTTGATGTCTTTTGGGCCTTTTATGTTGGCTGGTTTCTTCTCTTTCCTTAGAGACTTGCCTCTCTCTGGCTCTTCTCATAGAATTCCTTCAACGGTACTATTCTTTTGGCGGTTTCTGGAGTTTTGATTTAGACTTCTTCTATCCAGATTCAGATGGTGGTGTCTACGTGGGTGTCTACTATCTCAGTTACCCTTTTAGAGGAGGGATCATTTTCTATATAGGTGAAAAGGTGTATGGCAGTATTGTAGTTGAAATTTTTAGGTGCCTCTAAAAATATGAAGTGATCTACTATCTTTGGACACCTTTTCCTAGGCTTCTCCTCTGTCCAAAGTGCCTTTGAGGAAAGTGGGTTTTTTGATGCCGAAAAATTTAGTGTTCTTTTCGGCCTCGATAGCCTTCTTCTTTAGCTAAATATATCTCTACTCTAGTTGGTTTGGCGAGCAATAGGTTATAGGAGGGTGTTTGCTTTATCATTTTTACATAACCTAAATACCACAGTTAGTGGCTTAATTTTTGTGAATAATCGCTGACAACTGAGAGTGCGTGTTTGATGTGGAGGAGAAATCGCTCCAGGAAATGAACAAAGTCCATGTGGAAGATAGAGTGTGAAGGAAGGGAGAAAGTCTTAGTGCACTTAGATACATGCGTATAGGGAGGAGAATTGGAGACGCACGGCAGGGGAAGGAGTTAATAAAGGCAGAGTTAATCAAAGGAAGGGGAATATATGCATGGTGTTGGAGAAGAGAACACAACAAAAAGAAAAGGAGGAGAACAGTATTATTGGGAAAGAAGAAAAAGAATGCTACTCACTCTTATGCGGTAAAGAAAGAGATTGTTTGGCATTTCATAGCAGCGATAAAAAATAAGGGTTTTAGAAGGAATCAATATTGGAGAACTTCTACGACTGGGAAGGCTTCTCTACAGAGGTTGGGAAAAAGGATGCCATACTACTCTCGAACTTCCCAGGTTGCTTTTTTGTTTTGTTTCTTTCTTCAAAGTATTGCCCGTAAAATCTATGATATAAGTTAGATATGTATAGAATTTAAGGAAAACTGTCGTATTTCTAAAATTCTAAAATCACAAATTCCTTACTAACTTAATTTTGTGACTGGCATGCTTTTAAAGTAAAGAGGGAGGACGATTCTTTTGTTTTTAGGGTAGTATCATATTATTTGAATAGCTGAAAATATAAATGGGAGTCTGGTCCGTTTAGGAGAGAAAAATTGGCCATAAATTATAAGATTTGAGATTTGAACCAAGTCAGTATTTTTAGAAGCCAGTTTATTTGTATTCACAAGCAAAATCTGTTAAAATTACCTTTTTCAAAGAACTCTTGAAAAAAAATTATTAGACATGCTTGCTGTAAATTATTGAATCAGCTTCAAAAAAATTTTAAAAATAGTAGAAAAACTTGCTTTCTCTTTTCATACTTAACTATGACAAAAAATATGTAAAATCCCTCAGTTTAATTTAAGTTTTAAATTATGAGTTATAACTTATGTAGTAAGAGAGGCTTCGAACTCAACATCATGAAATTTTCTTTTTGAGTGCCATGAGTTAGAAATTAAAACATATCAAGAGTATTGAATGCCTTAATATCTAGAAGATTGTTGATCAATTAATTTTTTATTGAACTATGGAGAACATACTTGTTGATGCAAGTCATAGAGCTTGGGAGATTAAACAGTTGGCTAATTTTTAAAACTGAGATTGAAAACCGGTAATGTTCTTGTATGAAAATGGTTCTTCAAATATTTTCATTTATTTATCAGTTTAAACATAGTAGCTCAGTGGTGTTGTTTCTTGTTCATATAATCCACAACAGGTTGCGAATGAAAACTTCTTGTTGCAGGAGTTTAAATGTTGTATGTCCTTGTTAAAATATGCAACAAAAAACTATATATGTCAGATTCCTATAGCAAATAGGTTGTTTATGTTAAATCATTCCAGAATGTGTTAGAAACCGAGTAAACATCTTGTAGTAGAAACTGATTAGTTTAAAACATGGAAGATTCAACAGACTGATTTTTCTTTGTGAAAGAGTTAAACTTGGATTTATGTTTTTCGTAAGTGTTTTACTTAATTTCTTGAGGAAAAATATCTTGGGAAAGGGTGCCGAATATGGGGAAATGGAGAAAAAAAGAGAAGGGTTAAATGATTTTCTTTTGCCTGCCAGCAGAAATATGGTCTTTTGTGCTTAGATAGTTCACATCTTGCACCAGATTCATAGGGTCGGTGAGGTCTTCATTTCAGGATGAGCACGGGGGGAGCTAACCGCTCTGTGGATGGGCGGAATAAATGTCTGGATCACAGTTCCATCTCAAATTTTGCGGATGGACGATAGACTGCCCCATGGCATAGGATTAATTAGACCATCCAATGTTAATTAGAAATAATTACTTCAAAAAATTAGATTAAGTTAAAATTTGTAGTAAAAATAATTACACTTATGTGAAGAAATCTTCCGAAATTTACTAATTTGTAGTCTTGAAGGTGAATGTAGTAAAAACCCTAATTTTGTAATAGCATCTTTAAAAAAAACTCCAAAAGAATACATTTTTTTTTTACTTTATCTACTTCAATATGAAGTTGAAAGAGATATATTTCATACTATAACCTTCCAAATAAATAAATGAACTATCTTCATAGATCCTTTTCTAATATTCATTAATGAAATAAGTTGATAGAAGGAAAAAAGAAATAGGAATATGTTGCACTATTCCAAAAGAATTCAACTCATAATACTATAATTACACACTCATAAGTGAACCACAATTATACTAGCTATATTTGAATATACAATGAGCTATCAAACAAGGCTGAAAAGCAGCAGAGTTCGTACCAAAATAGATTTTATTACATGTAAGTGTCATTGGCAATATAATGAAAAGTGAATTGAGTCTATTGAGTCATAGGTTTTTCGCATGGACATCTACATAGAAGTGTCATAGAAGAAATGTAATGAAATTAAATTGATCAATTTTTGTACATAAGGAAAACTATTAAGATAAGAAGCAAAGTGTTTTTGTTCTGGCCTATTTTGGAAAAAGATTTTAATCCTTGGACAATCTAGTAGATGACAATGAACAAATAGAAATGTATATTTGCTTTTACCTTAATAAATTGTCCTAAATCATGCAGATTTTAGCTTGGAAAAATATATATTTTTTAAATTTAAAACTATCAAAACAGAAAAGTAATTATGTTGACTGATATAAAAAAACACTTATTAATACATTGTGGGATGCAATCAAGAAGCCAAAAAGAATGAAGAAACCAGAAAAATTCAGATTGAATTGATAATAATTTATAGATTGTCAACCCATTCCATTTGTACTGCTTGAATGAAATTTAGCAAGAGTTATATTACATAGGATATAAGTATTTTAGACATGTTTTAATTTGCAGTTTGTATAAAGGAAGTTGGATAATATGAATAAAATTCCACACAATAGATGAAGGCATCAGAATCAACAAAAGAGAAATACGAGGTGAAGGCATAGTTCAATTAGAGACATAAGTTGAAAAAAAAAGTGTGGGCAAAGACAGTATATGAATAAAACCATGTATATCCTCAATAGATTCATGTAAAGGACATCACTTGTAGAGGAGAAGGGTACACGATCAATATCGATGCATTTCGATTTATTCACGAGGTAATCAAATTTGTGGAAGACTGAACTCTGTATTAGAAACCTGGGGCAAGAAAGTGAGAGTTAATATATGGCAAGTGCAAAACGTTATATAATAAAATCTGATTCTTTGCCTTGACACCCACGAAAACAGGTGAAAGCAGAGAGTGAATTAAATCGCTGAGAATTGTTGGGCTTATATCATGTATTACATTACAAATCTGTGGCAGGCCAGAAGACTTGAAGTTTTGCTAATAAACAGAATAATGTTCCTTTTACATTTTACATAACACATCTTAATGAGGAAATTGTTGTCTGATTAACTTGTTTTAAATTCAAACCTTGATTTCATTCTAAAGCTATATATGCATTAAAATATATGTAAAGCTATATATGCATTAAAGCATCAGTGAGTTCCATTATACTTCATTCAGGCCTAAAATATCAATTCCAACTATTCTTAGTTTTCTTTCACTGTAACGTTTAAAGTTAAAAGTAAGAGTATGCAATAACCAGTGAAGTATGGTTTTGAAATTATCAACAAGGCATGGAAAACTTGAGAAAGGATAGAGGAAAAAAGAAAAGCCAAAATACTGAAAAAAATATTTATGGAAACTGTACAAGATCATGCAAACCCCAAAAGCTAAGTATATATCATTAAAATGAATAGAATTGCTAGCAGCATCTAACATATGAAGTAGTAATGAATTCTATAAAGGACATATGTATGTACACTACTCAATATGAACTAATGTTTTAACATAGATTTTCATCAAAAGTCCTTTTTAGGTAAAAAATCACATGACATTCTGAAAGTTACCAATTTACTATACTGACTAGCAAGACAGAAAATGAAGAACAACTAGCTACTGCCTGCCAGTTAATGTATGGAACACATTCGACATGATCTTGAACGGAGAACCCCTGTATTAAAGCTGCCAAGGGGATGTGAATCTTCCTTCACCTCCCAAATTTGTTGATACTTGTCAAACAGTTGCTTTGCCTTGTGATTGGGTATATATGACTATCATTTTTCCTAAACTACACTCATCAGATAGATGATTCTAATTCTGGTACTGCTATGATAGATGTGAACACCTAATAACCTTGTATATTCATGGAAAAATCAGATTCTCATGCTGTTAACATATTTCAGTTTTCATGCATCAAATCTGCATGCAAATATAATATTTACTTCTAGTTGTTAAAAAACTTCACGCTCTTTACACTTCTACTGTCCCTTTTAAAACTTCTATGCACTACATTTGTATTTATAAGATCCTCGCCCAAGTGAAACCTATACAACTTTCATCCATTAGACCCGTATGGGTGCATTCAAAAAAGGATATAATTTTAATAGATTGATATAATGAGGTTTGTACTGGGGTTTTCAACCATGAAAAGCCAGGATCTGTGAAGAAACAAAAAAATTAGAAAAATGATGGAATCGCAGTTTCAGCTACTAATTCCAACACAAGAATACAAATTGTTGTGTCTACTGGATCTAGTATTTTGTTACAATATTATGATAATATTGTAACAAAAAGATTACATGGCTCAAAACATCTGCATGAAGATATGTACACAAGAACTTTATAGATATAAACAGTATTGTTCATTTTGATCTTTCTCATCTCCTTAAAAATGTACATGAAATTCAAACTTGTTAAAATTATCTGTTACAGTAGGCATGTTGTATACCTGCAGTTCATAAAAAAGAAAAAACTTTACAGTTAACTGCAGAAATTTTGCTTCAAGAAGCCCCCAATATTCTCTTAAAGGAGTTAACTTGAGAGCAGCTCTCACAGTATACAGAAATGAGAACTTACAAATAAATAAAATTGAATGTGACTGCGTATACCTGCAGTTCATAAAAAAGAAAAAACTTTACAGTTAACTGTAATATTCGAAACAATGAGAAAAGAAAAAGAAACTAAACAAAGCTACTAATACTGCATGTATGCAGTTTATTAAACAAAAACAATAAAAGTCTGGAGCTGCATGATGGGGACACACTGACGTTGGTCATCTCCGAACACTAAAATTCATTAATGAAACAAGTTCATAGAAGGAAAAAAGAAATAGGAATATGTTGCACTATTCCAAAAGAATTCAACTTATAATATTATAATTATACATTCATAAGTGAACCACAATTATACTAGCTATATTTGAATATACAATGAGCTATCAAATAATATCCTTTAAATAATTATAAACACCACCTTAAGAAAGTCAACTATAAAGAAGGAAGAGGTGAAGTCAAACGGATTGTTATTATGTTTTTAATTTAGCTTTTTTTTCTTATTATTAATGGGGGACTCTCAACATTATAATTGAGATTTTGGATGTTCGTGTTCAAAATATAAAAACTGAAAATTTAGAAATGCATATGCAAACAACATTTTCCATCTTCTTATTATGAATTTCAGGTGAACCAAATGGTTCCAGCAACCAAACGGATGCCTAGAACTCATATTTAATACCCTATATTTTCTTCCACCTTATATATTCGTCATTCCGCATTTCTAAAACCAACTTATCTTGATCATCTTCTAATTTCATGTTCACTACCCTAATTTTTAATCTAACCTATCCTCACTATGATACATTCTCAAAACCAGCTTGTTCTCCTCTTCACACTTTCCAAAACCTAATTACAATTCTTTAGATCTTATATTCACTACCATAATTTTAATTTCACCTTTCTTAATCATCATACATTTCTAAAATCTAATTATAATATTTCAATCTCATATTTGCAACCCTAATTACTATTCCAACCTATCCATGCCATTGTTCATTCCAAAAACCAACCTATCCTCATGATGACACATTCCCAAAACTAATTTATCTTCATCATCACAATTTTAGGAACAATTATCGTTACATCTCATACTTACTACCCTAATTTAAATATGCGGACATGAGATTGACCAATGAACACATCCGTGCCTGTACTCTATCTCATGAAAAATAAGATTGTTATGTGTTTTCCTGCATAACAATCTTGCACAAACGTTCTTGGTTCAGCAAGTATATGTTTATAAAAGTAGATAATAAAAATAAAAATGGGTTCTTGCCTAATCCATGACATCATTATAAAGATAAAAGTATTTTTCTTTTAATAGAAATTATTGTTAAAATATTTTTTTTTGAACATGGGATATTTCAACTGTTTAAATTTATAGCTGATTTTTTTTGTGGAATGACAAAGAAGGCCTTCTCTCCAACAGGCTATAGAACACTATAAAGTTCTCCTTAAAACAAAATCTAAATTTAGAGAAACATTAGATTTAGAAAGATGAGAAACTTTACAAATCAAATGGCAAAAGACAGTGTTTAATAGAAGTAGGCAATAGTGCTAAAAATGAATTCAGTTATAATCTATAATATCATTATACATAAAAGAAATCTATTTTTCTTACATAATAATCTTACAACTTCTCCTGATACAACAAGCATATGTTTATAAAAATAGATAATTGCAATGAAAATAGATTCTTTTGTAATCTATAATATCATTATAAACTTAAAGACAATATTTTTCTTGTGTAACTCTTTTTTATTCAACAGATGTTTGCTTATAAAAATAGACAGTAGAAATGAAAACACATTCAATAATCAGCATATCATTATAAAGATAAATAAATCTTTATATAAACATGATATAAAAGTTTAACAATATAGAATTATCTTTGAAAGAAATATTTTTCAACATGAAATATTTCAAACTGTTTGAAAATAGATTCTTTAAAAATCGCGAAATGTTATGAAATCTTTGTATAAACATAGCACTAAAGTTTAACAATATAGAATTATCCTTAAAAGAAATTTTTTCAACATGAAATATTTTAGCTGTTTGAAATTCAAACTTGGTTTGCTTCCCGTGATGGCAAAGAAGGCCTTTTCTCCACCATTTTATAAAACAGTGTAAAGTTCTCCTGCAAAGAAATCCAATTTTAGAATTATTTAGATTTCGAAAAATAGAAAATTAACAAATGAATTGGCAAGGCAAGAGACATTGTTTAACCACCTTTGTAACACGAGTCCATGTATGTGGATCAAAAGAAACATATGACCCCTTCTCATACGTATTTGTCTTGATTTGAGGCTCATCCCTGCCACTGCGGATTAACCATACACGAAGGTTTTTATGGTAGAGCCACCCTCTGTCATACCTGAGATCACATTTAACCAGGGTCAAATCACTACCAGAAATATAATAATGTCAAATTATGCTCAACTAAGATTTTAAATAAAAACATGAAACTAGAGGAAGAAATTTACAACTCATTAGCCGCAAGAAGCTGAGCCTCATCATTTGGTGTACTGTAAAATATGTAGAAAAGTGTGTCCTCTTCAAGAGTAGCCATATAGCGTGGCTGCAAGCATTAAAAATGTAGACATTGGGTTAGCAACATTGTTCAGCAAATGGAGACATTCAGTTAGCAACAGTGAACAATGTGATGTCTAATGGATGTGATAGAGTTCAGCAAATTAGGTTGTAAACATATTAATTTAAGGTTGTTTATGGTATAAAATGATAGATAAATTGTGTTGTTGTAGGTATTATCATTTATGTTCAAGTTTCTTCATGGTAAATGTATTCAGAATCTTCAATTTCTTTTAAAAAAAATTAACATCTCTCTATTTTGATATAAATAAGCATTCTAAGCGTTTACTACTTAGTAAAGAAATTGGAAAAAGAAAATAAATTGCAGTAGAAATAAATATACAGATATTTATTTTATTGATTCAATAAATCACAAAAACTTATTGATCATATGATCAAAGATCAACTAATCAAAATAATCACAAGTAAAGACTTCATTACATCTTACTTCTTTATAAAATAGTCTCAGCCAAACCAAAGAACAGTAAAACTGAATAATCTCATTCGTATTCATACAAAATTGGGGATCAAACAATTCATTTTTATCATCGTGCAATTCATGCAAGACTGCACAAGCTGTTCTCCTCATGGGAAATGGTCGCAGCCAAACCAAAGAACAGTAAAACTGAATAATCTCATTCGTATTCATACAAAATTGGGGATCAAACAATTCATTTTTATCGTCGTGCAATTCATGCAAGACTGCACAAGCTGTTCTCCTCATGGGAAATGGTCGCAGCCAAACCAAAGAACAGTAAAACTGAATAATCTCATTCGTATTCATACAAAATTGGGGATCAAACAATTCATTTTTATCATCGTGCAATTCATGCAAGACTGCACAAGCTGTTCTCCTCATGGGAAATGGAAGAGAATATAAACGTTTCCAACATTTAGATCACTCATTTGAAATAATCCTAACTTCTCCTATAGGACCCACCTATTAGAGTGTTTTTAGATAAGCTATATAAGTAATTCAAAGTTTAAAGTGTTTTCGTTTAAACTTGTTACATGCTCGTGTTTGTGCATGGGTTGGCATATATCAGCTTCTATACAAATATGTTTGGTGGTTTGAACCACCAAAATTAACACTATATGTTCATGAAAGGAGATGAGGTCATTATATCATGATCCTATCGATTCATAACCAGAATCAGAAAACATCAAATTATCAAATACCAACACTCCGAAATCCGATTATCTTCTCCAATAGGAGTCACCTAGCAGTGTTCTTTTAGATGAGCTACATAAGCAAGTCAAAAGTTAGAGTGTGTTGTTTAAACCTGTCATGTTCCTGTAGGTCTTTTATCCCTGCAGGCTCTAGTTGAGCCAAATTATGCTTAAGAGATTAGAGCTTCCTTTGTAAAAGTATGTTTGATGGTTTGAACCATGAGTGTTAATAAAACATATTCATGCAAGGAGATAAGGTCCTCAAATCATGACCCTTTGGATTCATAAGATCCATAAAAATGCATTGAATACTCAAAAAGAAAAAATATTGAGGGGCTTGAGGCACAAATTGCTTCTACTTTACATGAAGACACAAACATGGGTCTTAATGTAAACAAGGACCAATATTTTGCTTCTATGCAAATGGATATTCATTAATGTCAATAACGATTCATTATATATTTTATGAATTTATTTATCATGACATTTTTGTTTAAAATTTATAGATTTGATTTTGTGAGTATTTTTCTATAAGCATTCAAATCATATTTTATGATCCATCATCATAATGAAGAAAATTAACAAAGAGGTAAATGAATGGATTCATCCGAAAAGTTGATGACAAAATACAATCAAATTGAAAAATTTCAGACTACTATAATACACTAAACAAATTTTAACAAATTTTATATCTGATATAATACTATACAATTTTTGCATATGCAGATGTACAAAATTATTATTAGCTATTAGATCATTTGATATCTGATTTATCACCATAGAGATTGTTCAAACAAATCTTTGAATTTCTCTATTAACATTCCAGATCAATCCATGATCCCTCGTCAACTAATGAAAATAAAGAAAGAGATGAAAAAAGACAAATCATAGTTCAATCTAAATGGTTGATGAGAAAAAGAATCAAATCCAAAAACTCCAAGATATCATAATAGACTCTAGAAATATAAAACTTTACCATTTTTTATATATACAAATTTACAAAATTATTATTTGCAAAATGATTATTGGCAAATTGTGTCACTCCTTCTTGCTCACAGGTTCCGCTATTGAAGTCAATAGGGATGAGAACCTTGGATTTGTGGCCTCACTGGTTCTTAGCTCCAGTCAAAAGTGAATATTATAGATAAAAGAAAATGATCATTATTTACCATTTGATATAAAACTAGAACACAAAGACTGTTTACAACCAAACTTCAAAATTCAAGTGAAGAAAACATTGAGCAGTCTTAATACAAACAATAAAAAATATTTTGTTTCTATATAAACAACTATTCATAAATATTAAAAATGTTAATTTTCATCAATAAAATTATATCATATTTTAGTTTTAAATTTCTAAATTTATTCTATAAATATTTATATTAACATTTTATAAGTTTGTGCATTGATGTCTTTTGGGCCTTTTATGTTGGCTGGTTTCTTCTCTTATCCGGGGAGACTCGCCTCTCTTTGGGGATTCTCAAAGAATGCCTTCAGCGGTACTATTCTTTTGGTGGTTTCTAGTGGCTCGGTTCAGACTTCTGCAATCTGGAATCAGATGGTGGTGTTTATGTGGGTATATACTGTTTCAGTTGCTCTTTTAGAAGAGGGATCCTTTTCTATGGAGGTGAAAAGAGGTATGGCAGCATTGCAGGAGATCCTTGTCTAAATTTTCTATTATAGGGTTGTTTTAGGTACCTTCTTATTCTTCTTCTTCTTATCTCTCAAAGTTTTTTAGATTATTTCTCTCTTTCCTATTAAAGGTTTTGAGATCCCTCTCAAAATCTGAAGTGTTCTACTATCTTTGGACACCTCTTCCTAGGCTTCTCTTTTGTCCAAAGTGTCTTTGAGGAAAGTGGGTTGTTTGATGCCCCTTAAAAACTAGTGTTATTTTTGGTCTTGATGGCCTTCTTCTTTAGCTAAATATATCTCTACTCTAGCTGGTTTGGCCAGCAATAGGATATGGGAAGCCTCTGAAAACCCTTTGTGTGACTCCAAGTTCTTTGACCAGCTCATTTCCACGTTAAGGTTTCATTTGGAAATCTGGTTGGCAAGGCTTGGTTCTTCTTCGCAAAACTCCTTTGTTGAAAAAGATGTAACCTCTGGAGGGGCCGAGTTCTCTTTGCACGGTTGAAAAGCATCTGCCTTCTGGCTTGATGTTACATTTATTATTGGATTCAGGTTCTATTCCTTTTGAATTAATCAAAATATTTTAGATCATATTCTATGAAGAAAATCAAATAAAAAATAATAGATCATAACTGAAAGTATTATAAACAAATTCAGAAATTTCAAGCTACCATAATGGATTATAGAACCAATCTTCACAATTAATGAAAATAATAAACACGAAATGATTTCAAACTTACATTTAATCTTGGAGCTTGGTGAAGATAACAGCTTGGCAGCTTGTATTGCGGTGGAGGATTTGGAACTCTCGCAGACCAAGGAAAGTTATGTGTACAGTACATATTATCATACAAATCAAATGTTTCCTTGTCCCTACCAACGGCTAAAACATTGACATTAGAGTCACTGCCATTCAGAACATCTGCCAAACCTCGCAATCCAAAGCGATAAGAATCAGCTTCAACTTCATCTTTACTAGAACTACTTCCACCAACTTTATCATCTGATTTGGGCTGCAAGGTATGAATAGGCTGATTGTAATGATGTGACCCCGCTGTGTTTATGCTACCCGCCGTCTGCACTGTATTGTTAGGAATGACCTATTCATCACATCTCTAAATTGGTTAACAGATTATACACTGCCTCTTCCTTACAAACAATAACACTATGGAGTAGAATATAATGACGTCTAACTTACAGTGATGGCATTGAGTGGAATATAATGAGGTATAACTTACAGTGATGGTATGGAATGGATTATAATGAGCTATAATTTAAGGTGGTCATATGGGGTGGAATATAATTGGTTATAATTTATAGTAATGGTATAGAAAGAAATATAATGACAAGAGTATATTAAAAAAATATTATAGATTATTTAAAAAAAAATAAAGATGTATAAATTACCTGAGTGTAGAGTGGAAGAGTCTGATTGTAGATTGGAAGAGTGGCATAAGGATGTGGTAATAAAGGAGGTGGTTGTAAAGTAGGAAGATAAGCTATGTTGGCACTATAATTATTGTATAGTGGCCCACTTGTAACTCCTGGGCTCTCCATGGCATACACAGTCCCTGGCAAGGGAATTCCTTGTGCAAGTCTTCTATTCTGCAACAAACACTCAAGTTTCGTTTAGTATTTAGAGTACAAAGTATTTATTCACGAGTTTAATGTTTGGATTATTATATTTTAAATACTTTTTAATATGTTGATTTGAAGTTTTAGTATGTTTTGTTTTATTGGTTTTGTTGAATTTTTTGAATTTAGTTGATATTTGTTTCTATCTAGAAATTTTTGTTGATATATTTTTTATAATTAAATTTTTTAACGAAATAATTATATTTTTTCAAGTCTATCAATTATGTAACGAAATACATTATTTATTTAATTTATTTTTAATTTAAGAAAGTATTTTCAGAAAAGGAACATTATTAAAAGAGGAAAGAATTATATTTTGATGGAGTAACAGAGAATTTAGAAATTTTGTATTATTTCACGAAAAAATAGGAAATTAAAAGTCTCTTTAAAATAACTAAAATTGTATAAAAAAGGCAATGAAAAGTCAAATCATTGAGAAGAAGGCAATAAATAGGGTTATAAATGGAAGAGAAACACATAATAAATTTAGCATATATAATAAAAAATAGCGGCCAAAGAATCTCAAGAGACTCTTTGAAGAAAACTTCCTCGAAGATACCTTCAATTACTTATAAAGTTAAGGTTTTATCAAATTTTGATAATCTCAAATCCAAAACCATAACATATAGAGTATAGATAATGAGAAAAATAAAAAGTTGGCAAGATATAATAAATTTTAAGATAAAAGTACTATAAACTTTGAAGGAGGTGTAAGACGGAATTCATATTTAAATTTAGTATTCTATGATGATCTCCCTCAGTGCTTTTGAAATTGGAATTCTTACAATTTAATTTAATGTGGTTATTTTACAATTATGTATAAACATTCTTTAGTGATGTTTATAATGTATGACATGATAAGAATATATTATTTAGAAAATGTTTGTATTCCTAAATAGGTGCTATATTAAACTATAATTTTAAACTTTTATTCATTTACTAAAATTGTTTGTATATTTCAATTATAAATACAGTTTTAATTCTTCATTCTTAACATATTTGATTTTTTTTAAAAAAAATTCTTCATCACTTACTTTATTTACTTTATTACATTGTTTCTAAATATCTACAAGCAATTTTAATAACACCAGAATTCTTAAAACAAAACTTGTTTGAAGAAATTCAAGAAAATATGTCTGAGATTATATTTTATTAAAAAGAAAATTTGGACTCAATTTCTTTAATCTTATCTATTATTATGAAAACATTACAAATTTTGTAACTTAAAAAAAAATATTACTACTTACAGTATGAAATCTGTCTGTCGGTAGAGCACTTTGATGGCGTTGGTATTGATAAGGGATATTCATTGGTGGACGAGGATTTCTTCCTGCAATTAACATTATAAAGAAAGTCTTATACAATCTACAAGAAGATTTTTTTTTTTTAAATACAAGTTTTTCTGAGAATGAATGAACTGTTAAAAAATTGAAAAATAAAACAAAATAATCTATTTAATGAACACTATATTATAATATTAAATATATTTAGATTAACGTCTTTCGTATTGCATGAATTGCAGCATAAAGAAGATCATTACGACCAGACACGTAGATAGAAGTTTAGCATATTATCTCAGAACTTATAACAATCCTTGCTACATTTATTATAAGACTGCGTTCTTATATTTCAATATTGAGATTTTTGTTTTTATATTTTTATTTTGTGTTATTCACATTAGGATTTAATATGGATAAAGTGTTTTAGTATAATTATATATTAATAGATCATTTATTTTTGTGTGAAGTACTTTTATTATTATACATTGAATTTATATTATATATTCACACTTTTTCTATTGTCTCAAAATAATTACTTTTGTTTTCTTATATCAATTCAAATGATTAGATTCTATGTAAATCAACATTAACTTCACTCTTCTAGGAGGTTTATAAGCATTACTTTGAAAAATCAAATATAAAAAGGTGGAGGTAAAGATATTACTATTATAATTTTATGATAATCCATTATTAGGGTCATAAATTTTTTTACCTATCAAATCATTCTTTCTATGATAAAATTTTATCAATTGATTTATGTTGACATGCTTAGATTTTTTTGGCTGTACGTTTATATACTTACATTAATTGGGGACTCTCAACATTATAGTAGATTTTATTTTAAAAAACTAAACAATAAAATAGTTTTATTTTTTAAATATTAATATTTACTTAGTGTTTTTTATTGCACGAAAAATAGGTTTCGAGGGGACCGGAAACCCCTTACAAGTCAAACAAGAAAGATAACAACATTAAGTTCACTGAAATGAAACCAGCAAAACAAACAAAAACCAGAAACCGGAGACCCGACCCAGCACCCAAGAAACCCTAAAAACTAAGAACACAGAAATAGGGCAGCCCTAAGTTTCATTAAATTGCAATCTTTATCTCATTTTGGCTGCCCTAAGTTTCATTCTAGCACATCTTTTATTTTGTAATGCTCAAAATTGATTTCAAATAAAATAGACAATTCAAAGGGAACTCTAGAAAAAGAAATAAATTGAAGAGTAACACATTATTAATTAGACTTGAACCAGAAAATAATTTGCAGTGTGATTCAACTTATCTCCATTATGACACATCCTCAAAAGTCAGATATAATCTTGAGACCTCTATCTGAAACTTTATTCTAGCCTATCTTCATAATCACACATTTCTAAAAATTAATTGCAATCTTCAAGTCTCACATTCACTACCCTAATTTTTATTTCACCTATCTTCATCTTTTCACATTTCCAAAAAAAATGGATTATTGAATTGTAATCTTTAAGGGCTGGTTTGTTTGGTGGAATTAGATTAGAATTGGCATTGTCAAATCTGGGAATTCCAACAACCAAACGGATCCTAATACTCATATTTACTACCCTATATTTTCTTCCATCCTATATCTTGGTCACTGCACATTCCTAAAACCATCTTATCTTGATCATCTTCTAATTTCATATTCACTACCCTAATTTTTAATCTAACCTATCGTCACTATGATACATTCTCAAAACCACCTTTTTTTTCATCGTCGGGATTTCCAAACACTAATTACTTTTCCTTAGATCTTATATTCACTACCCTAATTTTAATTTCTCTTACCTTTGAATATCATTGTTCATTCGGAAAACCAACCTATCCTCATCATGACACATTCCAGAAACCAACTTATCTTCATCATCACAATTTTAACAACAAGTATCCTTACATCTCATACTTACTACCCTAATTTAAATCTCATACTCACTACCCTAATTTCAATCTCATACTTACTACCCTAATTTAAATCTACAGACATGAGATTGACCAATGAACACATCGGTGCTGTACTCTAGCGTCATGAAAAAGACAGTGACGAATAACATTACTTAAAATCATTTTCAACCAATATATTTATAACATTCCACTGTAAAAAAAAAGCCCTCAGTAACAAGGACATTTCTCACATGGGCGCTAAGAATTGAGAAGGAAAATCATGCTCAATTTATTCTAACCATACTTCAAAAATATAGCGTCGGATAGTTATTTTTAAAAAAAAATTTATGGTTTTCGAAAAAATATGTAGATTGTGAAAAACAGATGCCGAAAATTTTACGAAAATCTATTATATTTTGTATTTTTTGAAAGACATTTCTCCGCCTCTTCATTTCATTGTCTATTTTTTAGGTGGTGCAAAATGCTTTGCTTTCCCACCCCAGTAAGTTTAAATCTATACTTGATATGATGATCAAAAGATCCTTTTTTATTTTTTCCCCTTTTACAACACTGTATCCTCTATCCTCTGATTCTTATATTATAAAACCATATGTACTAAATCCATATTATTCTGAGCAATAGAAAAAGCTAAGAGAAATGTAACAATACGGAAAAGAAGAAAACTCCATATCCACTAACTCGATATTCAGAGCAATAAAAAAGGCTAAGAGAAGTGTAAGAATATCCAAATGAAGAAAACTAACGAGCAATATTGGAGTTAATATCTCATGCCTGTATTTTGACCTCGACATTGCTGGAAAGATGCGTCAGGTCTGCGTGAAGCCATGTAATGTATGAACTACTTCCTTACAAAACCAACAAGTAGGCAATATCTGGAAGAAATCTCTTGATGCCCCAAGGTATGGGCAAAGGAAATGAATGGACGCGCTGTTGATGGGTAAGAGTATATAAAGGAATGCACTTCAAACAAGCGGCTACAAAGAGACCGATTCCAATTATCTTTCCTCACACATTCCAAGTCAATTAAATTTGAGTCTAGTGAGACTGCTGGGTATTGCTGGGTATTGGTTGACATTAATTAACATACATATATTAAATATTATATATAAATTATATGGTTGAAAATTGGTGGAAGTCGGCATCTGAGAATTGATGAAAATAGGATCTTGAAAAAGATTTATTTCCGCTTAATTTATATAAATAAATATGAGTCGGGTCTAATAAATAGATACCACGAGAATGAATATATATCTTATCTGTATATGTGTAGAGGCTTGCAACTTACCGTTGCGTTGTGGGGTGTTCCCACATTCAATATAATATTATAATAAATATATTATATAATATAGCAAAAAATACTATAATATTCTATTTAATATAGTTTAATTATAATAATTAAAATTTAAATAATATTAAAAAATTCTAATATTTAATAAATTATCTTTAATTATCTTACTACTATCAAAGTTTTTTGTAATGATAAATATTATGAGAGGGGTAGCTTAGCTTACAAGATGGTATTCAACCCATGGCCATTTAATTGACACATTCGTTTGCTAAGAAGAAAATAAATTTTCAAAAACACTAGTGCAATTGGAAAATGGAGTCAAATTACAGTTCTCCAAACCTAAATCAAGAGCTTTAGCAAATAGTTATTTTTCTTTACATTCTTAACATTGAAAACAATCTCCGCATTAATTGAATGGTTTGCAAAGATAACTTAGCTCATTGCAAATGGAATCAAATCATAGTTTTCTAAACCGCCATTCCCTAAATAATTCAAGAACTTTAGAAACCTATGGTTCTTCTTCACAGCCTCAAGATTGAAAACACCAACAATGAGACCACTTTCAGGATTAATTTTATAGTGAGAATAGTCTTCCTTGCCTCATTAACAATCCCAACATCAATGAGAAATTTGCAAAGATGATGGCTCTATGCATGAACTTGTTACTTGTGCCACATCATAAAGAAAATCTCCACCAACACATTATCATGTGTATGTCATCAGATTACATGTGTTAGTCACCAACGATTTGCTTAATCACTTTTTGGATACTTTCTTCCTCAACTCCAAAGGACCTACATAACTATTTCCCCAAGTTATCATCCTCACATTTATATATTATGCCTAAATGATTTCACCTAATATATTATGCCTAAATGCTTTCACCTACCCATGTACACTTATGCCAAACACTCTCATTAAAATATAATAAATTTACGGAAAATGGAGCCTAAGGGTGGTAGGATGGAACACACCACAAACCAAGCTCAACCTAGTAGGAAAGGAAACAACACACAACAAAGAAGCTTGCATCTAGCAGCTCAAAGACAAGTCTTATTAAATTTTGACATAACTCGGAGAAAATTAATTCTAATAACTTTGGGCATCTAAGCTACATCATCTCAAACCTAAATTGGCTTTTGATGGGATGAGTTATCTCATCAATCTTTGGCTCTATGAGAAGTGATCTAAAACTACATTTGATTTAATATATGATGTTTGCATAAATGCAGTCATCCATCTCAACAATGTTTGTGAATGTGTACTGCCTATAATTGCATGTGAATATACCATTGGATATTTTAATATATTTTAACTCACTTTTGTGAACAAAGGCCATAAATTTGGTCTACATTTGTGTTATTCACCTTTTTCCTCTAGTTTTTTTGTTAACGTTTGTAGCTTCCATCCGATTAGTCTAACCTTAAGCATTTTCAATATCTCCTTCTTTAGATAAAATGAGAAGTATATGTTATGTGCATTATCATTATACATTTGATGATCTTATCAACTGGAGAATTCATTGAGATTCATTTTAGAATAATTGTTATTATTTTACAACCATCATAGTTATAATTGATAACTATCATAGTGTCACAACCCGTTTTATTAAACCATATTAGTTATATCCTAAAATTTGGGGGATGAGCTAGAACGGGCAATTATTCACTCAAACTAGAAATAATTATGGCAGGCAAGAACTTTTAATTGACTCTTAATTTCTTCCTAAACTAGCAGCATGGAATCCCCATCTACAGATGTATCTGGAGAAAAATGAGAAGTTAGGGGAGGGGAATAAAGGGATAGATAGCACGTGTTCAAATCCCAAGTATGAGTTGAGTGCTCGTCAGCCTCGGTGTAATGGTTGTGTTAAAATTTTAATTGGAATTCATCGCATTCTTATCATGCCAAAGAATAACTAGATATGCTGATTCGGTATACTTCGTTGAAATACCACATCCATACTATCAGTGAAAAAAAACATTGTGAAATAACGGTCGGGATAAAATAATATTTTTCTAGGTGCACGTGCCTGCCTTCACATGACTCTCTTGCATTTTATTTTCCTAAAACGCCTTGTATGCTCTCCCTACTTTCCTTCGGACAAGCATAATAATGAAGTTCAAAAATCTCTCATGGATAGGATCGACATTATTAATGTTCATCTTCCCTACAATCTTTTGTTGTGATCTGTGTCTTCACAAATAAAAAAGTGGCATATTATGATTCCTCTAAGGTTGTCAATTAGGCCAAGGAGTTGGTAGAGATATAAGGAATGAACGATAAAGAGGGAGAGGCATCAGTCTTATTGAGGTGAAGACGAAACAAAATATACGGGGAGATGCCTAGCCATCATAACCATATTAATTTCTAACCCATCTTTTGTCGCCGATGGGAAGGAAAAGAGAGGAGATAGGAGAGCTATGGTCTAGAGAATCCGAGGAACGCCCATGTGGAGGCAGAGATGGAAGATTTAATGTTGGCCAAGGATGGGGAGATATATGCTAAGAACGATGAAGTACGTAGGCGCCAAACAAAATGAGATATGAAGGAGACCGGTGGATTACGATGAAAATGGAGAACGAAAAGAATTAAGAAAAGAAAATGATAAATTGGCAGAGTGTGTCTCATAGAAAATAAAGAGTGACAGAGAGGAAATAAGGAGGAAAGGATAGAACAGAAAAGAGGAGACACAATGAAGAAAGTAGAAAGCATTGACTTCTTATCTACCAGGCTGTCTCCGGGATTATCCTGGTTTTCCTCTTTTTAAATATATTTCCCATTTAACCTTGTATTTATTTAGAATAATGATATGTTGAGAAATTTGAATCGGTCCTGAGTTGAAAATTTGAGTTCATTTTTTTTAAGTGCCTGGCAAGTTAAACTGATTTAAAATAATTCATACTGAAGAAAATTGTTTTGTTTTTTTTTTTTTCTGAATATTCGATAAAATAATAAAACTAGAGGTCGTTTAGAAAACTGGGATAAAACAATTAAGATTTGGGAGATTTGTTAAAAATTTAGAACCCAGTCAATGATTTGGATGTCGGTTTACCTTCACATCAAATCTTTGGTTGAAATTAGTAAACATGCTTGCTGATTACATATTGAAGCTGATACATGATGTAAATCTATCTCCTATAGCTTGGGCAACATTTTTTGACAGTCCATTTATATCTGTGACACGAACTATGTAGATTCCTGTAGCTTGGGAAATATTTGTTTATAGTCCATTTATATCTGTGACATGAACTATGTAAATTCCTGTAGATTGACAAAAATTGTCATTTCTTTCTTTCAAATCTGTGATAGAAACTGTGTAAAATTCTTGTAGCATATAGTGTAAAGGAAAAAGGAAAAAAATTCGTTTATATAAAAGAAGGGAGAAATTGGAATAAACATTTGTTTTTGCAAATAGTTGTTATCTTAGACCTAGCCACAAACACAAACAAAAATATTTTGGACAACCTTCATATTGGACTTATGGATTAAAACTTAGAAAGACAAGGCAGTTGTTTTGTTATTTTATACTGCGATAGGAACTTGATGAACTTCAGGTGCAATAATAGAGTGACTGTATAAAATACATTACATAAGGTTTTACTTTATTTTATGATATTCTGAGGTTGAGTATTTGTGGCTATTTCAGAAAGAAGTGAATCCTGTTAGGAAAGGATAAACTTGGATTTTAAGTTGTTCTATGATTGATCCATGTTGAAAGGAGGAATCAAAAGGTTATCTATTAGGTGGATAATTAATCATTTTAGGGGAGATTTTATTGCTGAAAATAGAGCAGCATAGAACGGCCATGATGAGAAAATTTTTGAACAATTTGTGACCTCTTGGAACAACAGAAAGGTGTCGGTTGGGAGCATACACTTCCAAATTAAGGAGGAGGTCATTGGTAAATAAACAGGGCTATCAATTGAGGGAAGGAAGTACAAAAATACTTGTCCAAGAAAGATTACTTGAATCAACAAAAAAATAAGAACCATGAGGGGATCTCCCATTATTGGGATTTCTTCCTAAAACTGAATCAGTAGAAGTTGAATGTGAATCATCAAATGTAATTTCATCATAAAGAGGTTTTGTAAACCAAATGGATTCATTACTAAATACATAATAAATAATAGAAATAGGACAATCACCATCAATAATATCATCAAGAAGATTAGAGTTTAGGGAAGGAGGTTGGTCCTCCATAATAACCATTTGAGTGTCATGAAATTCATGATCTACTTTGGAGCAAATAGGAACATAATCCCCTGTAATACATAAGGGCAAGGTGACATTGATAAACGTATTAATAATTGCATGTTCTTGTTCTAACGAATAATAAGTATAAGAAACATCATCAACCGGTGACATATTATCTCTATGAGGAAAATAGGAAGCGAGGGGATCATCCCCAAAACAAACATCATCACATGGGTCATCCCAAATAGGTAAATCATTTAAAGGATACATAATGTCATAGTGCGGTGTAGAGTTTTGATTTTCTTGATTAATAAGAGGAACATGTTTTTCATAAGTTTCAAATGTGTTCTCCAAGACATGCCAAGCCTGATGAGCCACAGTACAGTCTGAGATAAGATGATATAAATGTGGATTTAATGAGAATCCAATTAGACCAAACGCTTCCTCATCTTTCAACTGCCAAGAATCCTGGTCAGCCTGAGGAGTGGTGGATGTCGGTTTCAAATTTGGTGAAGACACAATATCCAAAAGGTGTTGAGATTTTAAAAAATCACACATATGTGGCCTACAAATAGTATAATTGGAGCTAGTGAGTTTAAATTGTGGCATTGACGTAGACATGATGAAACAAAATTACAAAAATTTAAGATACCACAAGAAAACAAATATCCCCAAAAGTTAAATTTTGAATTTAAATGATCATAAATGATGAAACAATATTAGTTAGGGAAATTTAAAAGTAGTACAAAAATTTTGATTAGAGAAAATAAGGTGAGAAAGAAAAAATAAACTATTACACTATTTAGTTTAAACTATTTAGTTTAATTTCCAGAATTAGAGTAGACATGATCACAATAAATTTCAATTACTATTTGAAAAAAAGCCTTTTGACTTAGAAATAAATAAAAATAATTTAAATTTTTTTTTAATGATACAAAAAGATATTACTTGATAGAAATAGAAAAAAAATAATAATAAAATATATATATGAGATTTTTGTTATTAAATAAACCCTATTTAAAAAAACATAATATAAAACTTTATTAAAAAAATATATTAAAGTTTATAAAGAAATCTCATTCAAATTTTAAACTTTTTTTAAAAATAGAAAAATCTTAAAAAACCTTTTTTTTTTAAATTTCAAAGTTTACTTTTAAACAAGATAAACTAAATTTACCCTTAAAATTACAAACTAGGTAACTTTTCAAAGATACTTTTACTATGATAATAAGTAAGAAGTAATTATTATAAGATTTTTTGTTTTCTTAAAACTTAAGAATAAGAACATTATCTTACCTTACGTAAGAGAAAGTAAAAAGTTGAGAACCAACCAAAATAGGCTTACTTAACGTGAGCCTAATGCAGGAAATAGATGCCACATGGAAGGAAGAAGGAAAAAAAATGTTACAAAGAGTATAAACTTGGAAATTCAGTCAAAATTTCAGTCCAATGTCTAAAAAGGAAACGCACAGACCCATTAAGGTATCATGAAACTCATATGTTAGAACTAAAAAAACAATAATAGTAGTAATATTTTGAGACAACAATGATGATAATAATGATGAAGGAAAAAGATAACCAGCTGCTAAGAAATGGTGTTAGAGAGCACACAACAAGGTGGACAAAGGAGACTGAAAACTGATAAATGAATAATAAATGAAGAATGAACGACAGCCTACGTGATAATGAAGAGAAGATAAAAACAGCAAGTAAATTGTATTTTAAATGTAATTTAAATAGCAGATTAAACATATTTTAAACAACAAACTGCTCTTTCCTCATGCCGCACTATTCTGAGAACCACAGTTGCAGCGACTTCCACAATGAGTATTAATTGCAGTAAGGACATGAATAGATTCAAAATGTCCAAATAGAGAATGATTGAAGCCCAAATGTACTGATCATAAGTAAACCTCTTTATACAATGTATCCCAAAAATATGATAGCTACCACTCCACCATAAATATTAGGTTGTTATTAATGAGAGTGGACAGAGAACAGTAGAGGAACTTACAAAAAATGCGATGGAGTTGCTCGTTCCACAACACAAGATTTTCCTAATGCATGGATAACAATTTTAGTCTCTTTGGAAAATGCGGGAATGAGGAATATCTGTGTCAAAAATATGGATAGCTGGTATCTGGCTCAAGAAGTAAATGTAAGGATAGTGAATCCAGAGATAACAAACAAAAAATGAAGGAGGACTGGGGAGATTCTTGGGCTCGCAACGGATGATAACAGTTTGTGAGGTTGCGTGGAGGAAGCAGTTTGATAGAAGGAAAATGTATGATAAGAGCACTAGTGAAGAGATAGGGATCAGACACTGCGGGGTACAATTAATCAAAGGGGCAGACCAGCTGATGCACTCACGCACCAATTGCTTACTGATGTCTTGAAGAAGAGCGATGCAGGAAGATGTCTGAAAAAAATTGCTCAATGCAAGTGCTTCAAATACACATATAGTTAGAGTATATCAAACCACACCTACCTTACATATTATTCCAACGAAATAAATGTAATTCAAGGCTCATGCATTCAAACAACCCCTTGTTAATGTAAAACACTTCACATTTGAATGAGCCTTATAACTAGTTTTTGGTAAATTAAAAAAAATTGAAGTATTGGAAAATTTAAATGTTGTTGTTATAAATTTTAGCAAAAAAAGATAAGGCTGCAGAATAGAATATTTATATCTGAATCTGAAGTTTCTTCTACGTGTTTATGATACAAATGAAAAGATTTAAAAAATAAACTTGCAAGATCAGAGATATGAAGACCTGCAAGCCATAGAGATTAGAGATTATAAAGAAATCTAAAAAAAATTAGATAAAGCCTGCAGAGGTAATAACATAGATAAAAACAAAGACTGCGGACGTAATAACATAGATAAAAAATAGAGATAATGAATACAAAAAATGTTAGATATGAGAAATAATTTCAGATCCTCCACAAAATTATTAGAAAAAAAATGAATAAAAGACCTATAAGAAACGTTAGAAACAGATTTAAGAAAACTTGAAAAGAAGACTAAATGAACTTAGATTTGAAAAAAATGATGAAGAACAGAGCCACGATTGAAATGTCTCCAAACCTGCTCAAAACAAATCAATAATGTATCGAATAGATAAACCAAGTTTGGTGGTAAACCAGTCAAACCAAAAAAAAAAAATTGATTTTTTTTTCTCTCTTAATCAGATTAGTCAAAAGAAAATATATACTAGCAATAAAGTCTCTCAAGAGTCTCTGATATTGGAGTGCTCCAAGATATGGTAACTCCTTCACCTATACACTCAATAATGGATTAAACCAACCTGCTCTGATACCATGTTAAAATAATAACAAAATAAAGAGAGACAGGAAATTGTTTAATTCAATGAGATAGGAGTAAGAAGATTTACCATGAATTAATGCAAAAACTAGGAGCATTCACCAAGGATCCAAGCAACAAAGGAGACAAGATTTTGAAGGGGGAAAAGCTTAAAAAAACCTCCGTGATATAATGAAAGTGGGAAAAAGCCTAAGAATGTTTGAGAGGGAGAGAGAGAGAGAGAGAGAGAGAGCCAAGCTCATACAATAATAATCAAGAAGAAGAAGTATCTCTTGAGATGAGAGAAGGAGAACCATCTCTTAATAGAGATGTGAGAAAGGAGTTACATTGTAACTCCCATTTCTATGTATGCCACATTTCACTAGTGTGTGAGACAAGTGTAGGATTCCTCATAAGGAAGAATATCTATTTTCCTTAATAAAGGAAATTACAAATATGACATGTCCTCCCACTTGGACTAGAGGACGAATACAATAAGATACTTTGGTTTATCCTTTAAATACATAAATATGCCAAGGACAGATTAATTTCTAACACGTTTAACCAAGGTCAAATCACTACCATAAAAATAATAATGTCAAATTATGCTCAACTAAGATTTTAAATAAAAGCATGAAACTAGAAGAATAAATTTGCAATTCATTAGCCGCAAGAAGCTGAGCCTCATCATTCGGTGTACTATAAAATATGTAGAAAAGTGTGTCCTCTTTAAGATTATCAATATATTGTGGCTACAAGCATTAAAATGCAGACATTCAATTAGCAATAGTGAACAATGTGATGACTAATGGATGTGATAAAGCTCAACAAATTAGGTTGTAAAAATATTTTAAGGTTGTTTAAGGTATAATATGATAGTTAAATTGTGTTGTTGTAGGTATTATCGTTTATGTTCTAATTTTTACATAGTAAATGTATTTAGAATCTTCAATTTTTACAAAAAATTTAGCATCTGTATTTTGACATAAACAAGACGTTCTAAGCATTTACTACTTAGTAAAGAAATTAGAAAAAGAAAACAAATTACAGTAGAAATAAATATACAAATAGTTAATTTATTGATTCAATCAATCATAAAAATTTATTGATCATATGATCAAAGATAGGTAAAGACTTCATTACATCTTACTTATTTATATAATAGTCTCAGCAAAACCAAAGAATAGTAAAATTGAATAATCTCATTCATAAATTTATATAAAGTTGTAGATCAACAATTCATTTTTATGATTGTGCAATTCATGCAAGACTGCACAAACAGTTCTCTTCGTGGGAAATTGGAGAGAATATAAAGAGTTCCAACATCACTCATTTGAAATAACCCTAACGTTTCCTAGAGGACCCTCCTATTAGAGTGATTTTAGATAAGCTATATAAGTGATTCAAAGTTTAAAGTGTCTTGTTTCAATTTGTCACATGCATGTAGGTCTTGCATTTGTGCAAGGGTTGGGTCATTATGTTTTAAGGCATATATCACCCTCTATATGAATATGTTTGATGGTTTGAACAACGAGCATTAACATAATATGTTCATTCAAAGGAGATGAGGTGCATAACCAGAATCAAAATCATTAAATTATCAAATATAAACAATCTAAAATCACATTATCTTCTCCAATAGGTGTCACCTAGTAGTGTTGTTTTAGATGAGCTATGTAAGCAAGTTAAAAGTTAGAGTGTGTTGTTTAAACTTGTCATGTGCCCGTAGGTCTTTTATCCCTGTAGGCTCTAGCTGACCCATTATGCTTAAGAGATTAAAGCATCCTTTGTACAAACATTTTTTATGGTTTGAACCATGAGTGTTAATAAGACATATTCATGCAAGGAGATAAGGTCCTCAAATCGCGACGCTTTGGATTCATAAGATCCATAAAAATGCATTGAATTATCAAAAAGCTAAATATTAAGGAGCTTATGGCATAAATTTTTCGGGCTATACATGTAGACACAAACATGGGTCTTGATGTAAACAAGGAAAAGTATTTTGTTTCTATGTAAATGGCTATTTAGTAATGTCAATACCGATTTATTAAATCTTTTATCAATTTATTTACCATGACATTTTTGTTTGAATTTTATAGATTTGATTGTGAGTATTTTTCTATAAGCATTCAAATAATACTCTGGGATCTATCATCACAATGAAGAAAATTAAAGAAGAGGTAAATGAATGGATTCATCCTAAAAAATTGCTAACAAAATACAATCAAATTGAAAACTTCCAGATTACTATAATACACTATATAAATTTTATATCTAATATAATATTATACAATTTTTGCCTATGCAGATGTACAACATTATTATTAGCTATTAGATCATTTGATATATAATTTATCACCATAGAGATTGTTCAAGCAAATCTTATAGTTTCTCTATTAACATTCCAGATCACTCGAATGATAGATCACAGTACAATCTAATAGTTGATGAGAAAAATAATCAAATCCAAAAATCCAAGATATCATAATAGACTATACCAATATAGAAGTTTACCATTTTTCATATACATAAATTTACAAAATTGTTATTAGCAAAATGACCATTAAACCATTTGATATAAAAGTGGAACACAAAATTTTTTATAACCAAGCTTCAAAATTTAAATGAAGAAAACATTAAGCAGCCTTAATATAAACAATCAACAATATTTTGTTTCTATGTAAATAGTTATTCATAAATATTAAAAATAGTTCATGTTAATTTTTGTCATATTTTAGTTTGAAATTTCTAAATTTATTCTATAAATATTTATATTAACATTTTAGAAGTTTGTCCTTTGATGTCTTTTGCGCCTTTTATGTTGGCTGGTTTCTTCTCTTTCCTTAGAGACTTGCCTCTCTCTGGCTCTTCTCATAGAATTCCTTCAACGGTACTATTCTTTTGGCGGTTTCTGGAGTTTTGATTTAGACTTCTTCTATCCAGATTCAGATGGTGGTGTCTACGTGGGTGTCTACTATCTCAGTTACCCTTTTAGAGGAGGGATCATTTTCTATATAGGTGAAAAGGTGTATGGCAGTATTGTAGTTGAAATTTTTAGGTGCCTCTAAAAATATGAAGTGATCTACTATCTTTGGACACCTTTTCCTAGGCTTCTCCTCTGTCCAAAGTGCCTTTGAGGAAAGTGGGTTTTTTGATGCCAAAAAATTTAGTGTTCTTTTCGGCCTCGATAGCCTTCTTCTTTAGCTAAATATATCTCTACTCTAGTTGGTTTGGCGAGCAATAGGTTATAGGAGGGTGTTTGCTTTATCATTTTTACATAACCTAAATACCACAGTTAGTGGCTTAATTTTTGCGAATAATCGCTGACAACTGAGAGTGCGTGTTTGATGTGGAGGAGAAATCGCTCCAGGAAATGAACAAAGTCCATGTGGAAGATAGAGTGTGAAGGAAGGGAGAAAGTCTTAGTGCACTTAGATACATGCGTATAGGGAGGAGAATTGGAGACGCACGGCAGGGGAAGGAGTTAATAAAGGCAGAGTTAATCAAAGGAAGGGGAATATATGCATGGTGTTGGAGAAGAGAACACAACAAAAAGAAAAGGAGGAGAACAGTATTATTGGGAAAGAAGAAAAAGAATGCTACTCACTCTTATGCGGTAAAGAAAGAGATTGTTTGGCATTTCATAGCAGCGATAAAAAATAAGGGTTTTAGAAGGAATCAATATTGGAGAACTTCTACGACTGGGAAGGCTTCTCTACAGAGGTTGGGAAAAAGGATGCCATACTACTCTCGAACTTCCCAGGTTGCTTTTTTGTTTTGTTTCTTTCTTCAAAGTATTGCCCGTAAAATCTATGATATAAGTTAGATATGTATAGAATTTAAGGAAAACTGTCGTATTTCTAAAATTCTGAAATCACAAATTCCTTACTAACTTAATTTTGTGACTGGCATGCTTTTAAAGTAAAGAGGGAGGACGATTCTTTTGTTTTTAGGGTAGTATCATATTATTTGAATAGCTGAAAATATAAATGGGAGTCTGGTCCGTTTAGGAGAGAAAAATTGGCCATAAATTATAAGATTTGAGATTTGAACCAAGTCAGTATTTTTAGAAGCCAGTTTATTTGTATTCACAAGCAAAATCTGTTAAAATTACCTTTTTCAAAGAACTCTTGAAAAAAATTTATTAGACATGCTTGCTGTAAATTATTGAATCAGCTTCAAAAAAATTTTAAAAATAGTAGAAAAACTTGCTTGCTCTTTTCATACTTAACTATGACAAAAAATATGTAAAATCCCTCAGTTTAATTTAAGTTTTAAATTATGAGTTATAACTTATGTAGTAAGAGAGGCTTCGAACTCAACATCATGAAATTTTCTTTTTGAGTGCCATGAGTTAGAAATTAAAACATATCAAGAGTATTGAATGCCTTAATATCTAGAAGATTGTTGATCAATTAATTTTTTATTGAACTATGGAGAACATACTTGTTGATGCAAGTCATAGAGCTTGGGAGATTAAACAGTTGGCTAATTTTTAAAACTGAGATTGAAAACCGGTAATGTTCTTGTATGAAAATGGTTCTTCAAATATTTTCATTTATTTATCAGTTTAAACATAGTAGCTCAGTGGTGTTGTTTCTTGTTCATATAATCCACAACAGGTTGCGAATGAAAACTTCTTGTTGCAGGAGTTTAAATGTTGTATGTCCTTGTTAAAATATGCAACAAAAAACTATATATGTCAGATTCCTATAGCAAATAGGTTGTTTATGTTAAATCATTCCAGAATGTGTTAGAAACCGAGTAAACATCTTGTAGTAGAAACTGATTAGTTTAAAACATGGAAGATTCAACAGACTGATTTTTCTTTGTGAAAGAGTTAAACTTGGATTTATGTTTTTCGTAAGTGTTTTACTTAATTTCTTGAGGAAAAATATCTTGGGAAAGGGTGCCGAATATGGGGAAATGGAGAAAAAAAGAGAAGGGTTAAATGATTTTCTTTTGCCTGCCAGCAGAAATATGGTCTTTTGTGCTTAGATAGTTCACATCTTGCACCAGATTCATAGGGTCGGTGAGGTCTTCATTTCAGGATGAGCACGGGGGGAGCTAACCGCTCTGTGGATGGGCGGAATAAATGTCTGGATCACAGTTCCATCTCAAATTTTGCGGATGGACGATAGACTGCCCCATGGCATAGGATTAATTAGACCATCCAATGTTAATTAGAAATAATTACTTCAAAAAATTAGATTAAGTTAAAATTTGTAGTAAAAATAATTACACTTATGTGAAGAAATCTTCCGAAATTTACTAATTTGTAGTCTTGAAGGTGAATGTAGTAAAAACCCTAATTTTGTAATAGCATCTTTAAAAAAAACTCCAAAAGAATACATTTTTTTTTTACTTTATCTACTTCAATATGAAGTTGAAAGAGATATATTTCATACTATAACCTTCCAAATAAATAAATGAACTATCTTCATAGATCCTTTTCTAATATTCATTAATGAAATAAGTTGATAGAAGGAAAAAAGAAATAGGAATATGTTGCACTATTCCAAAAGAATTCAACTCATAATACTATAATTACACACTCATAAGTGAACCACAATTATACTAGCTATATTTGAATATACAATGAGCTATCAAACAAGGCTGAAAAGCAGCAGAGTTCGTACCAAAATAGATTTTATTACATGTAAGTGTCATTGGCAATATAATGAAAAGTGAATTGAGTCTATTGAGTCATAGGTTTTTCGCATGGACATCTACATAGAAGTGTCATAGAAGAAATGTAATGAAATTAAATTGATCAATTTTTGTACATAAGGAAAACTATTAAGATAAGAAGCAAAGTGTTTTTGTTCTGGCCTATTTTGGAAAAAGATTTTAATCCTTTGACAATCTAGTAGATGACAATGAACAAATAGAAATGTATATTTGCTTTTACCTTAATAAATTGTCCTAAATCATGCAGATTTTAACTTGGAAAAATATATATTTTTTAAATTTAAAACTATCAAAACAGAAAAGTAATTATGTTGACTGATATAAAAAAACACTTATTAATACATTGTGGGATGCAATCAAGAAGCCAAAAAGAATGAAGAAACCAGAAAAATTCAGATTGAATTGATAATAATTTATAGATTGTCAACCCATTCCATTTGTACTGCTTGA
This sequence comes from Chamaecyparis obtusa, assembly GCA_027943335.1. NCBI lineage: Eukaryota > Viridiplantae > Streptophyta > Pinopsida > Cupressales > Cupressaceae > Chamaecyparis > Chamaecyparis obtusa. The sequence goes on from BSBK01003551.1 coordinate 299,661, forward strand.
ATGAAATTTAGCAAGAGTTATATTACATAGGATATAAGTATTTTAGACATGTTTTAATTTGCAGTTTGTATAAAGGAAGTTGGATAATATGAATAAAATTCCACACAATAGATGAAGGCATCAGAATCAACAAAAGAGAAATACGAGGTGAAGGCATAGTTCAATTAGAGACATAAGTTGAAAAAAAAAGTGTGGGCAAAGACAGTATATGAATAAAACCATGTATATCCTCAATAGATTCATGTAAAGGACATCACTTGTAGAGGAGAAGGGTACACGATCAATATCGATGCATTTCGATTTATTCACGAGGTAATCAAATTTGTGGAAGACTGAACTCTGTATTAGAAACCTGGGGCAAGAAAGTGAGAGTTAATATATGGCAAGTGCAAAACGTTATATAATAAAATCTGATTCTTTGCCTTGACACCCACGAAAACAGGTGAAAGCAGAGAGTGAATTAAATCGCTGAGAATTGTTGGGCTTATATCATGTATTACATTACAAATATGTGGCAGGCCAGAAGACTTGAAGTTTTGCTAATAAACAGAATAATGTTCCTTTTACATTTTACATAACACATCTTAATGAGGAAATTGTTGTCTGATTAACTTGTTTTAAATTCAAACCTTGATTTCATTCTAAAGCTATATATGCATTAAAATATATGTAAAGCTATATATGCATTAAAGCATCAGTGAGTTCCATTATACTTCATTCAGGTCTAAAATATCAATTCCAACTATTCTTAGTTTTCTTTCACTGTAAAGTTTAAAGTTAAAAGTAAGAGTATGCAATAATCAGTGAAGTATGGTTTTGAAATTATCAACAAGGCATGGAAAACTTGAGAAAGGATAGAGGAAAAAAGAAAAGCCAAAATACTGAAAAAAATATTTATGGAAACTGTACAAGATCATGCAAACCCCAAAAGCTAAGTATATATCATTAAAATGAATAGAATTGCTAGCAGAATCTAACATATGAAGCAGTAATGAATTCTATAAAGGACATATGTATGTACACTAATCAATATGAAGTAATGTTTTAACATAGATTTTCATCAAAAGTCCTTTTTAGGTAAAAAATCACATGACATTCTGAAAGTTACCAATTTCCTATACCAATTTACTATACTGACTAGCAAGACAGAAAATGAAGAACAACTAGCTACTGCCTGCCAGTTAATGTATGGAACACATTCGACATGACCTTGAACGGAGAACCCCTGTATTAAAGCTGCCAAGGGGATCTGAATCTTCCTTCACCTCCCAAATTTGTTGATTTTTGTCAAACAGTTGCTTTGCCTTGTGATTGGGTATATATGACTATCATTTTTCCTAAACTACACTCATCAGATAGATGATTCTAATTCTGGTACTGCTATGATAGATGTGAACACCTAATAACCTTGTATATTCATGGAAAAATCAGATTCTCATGCTGTTAATATATTTCAGTTTTCATGCATCAAATCTGCATGCAAATATAATATTTACTTCTAGTTGTTAAAAAACTTCATGCTCTTTACACTTCTACTGTCCCTTTTTAAACTTCTGTGCACTACATTTGTATTTATAAGATCCTCGCACAAGTGAAACCTATACAACTTTCATCCATTAGACCCGTATCGGTGCATTCAAAAAAGGATATAATTTTAATAGATTGATATAATGAGGTTTGTACTGGGGTTTTCAACCATGAAAAGCCAGAATCTGTGAAGAAACAAAAAAATTAGAAAAATGATGGAATCGCAGTTTCAACTACTAATTCCAACACAAGAATACAAACTGTTGTGTCTATTGGATCTAGTATTTTGTTACAATATTATGATAATATTGTAACAAAAAGATTACATAGCTCAAAAAATCAGCATGAAGATATGTACAGAAGAACTTTATAGATATAAACAGTAATGTTCATTTTGATCTTTCTCATCTCCTTAAAAATGTACATGAAATTCAAACTTGTTAAAATTATCGGTTACAGTAGGCATGTTGTGCGCAAAACATGAAGTGAAGCAACACTTACAACCCTAAGACAATTTCATGTTTTCAAACTTAAAAAAGAATCCTCCTCATCACTGGGATCTTTGCATTTACGGATCATTTCAAAACCACTAGCTATCCAACTAGAGATAAATCGATGGTGCCGCGGCATCCAGCGGGGCAAGTTGTAGTAACCCTACCAAAGAATACTGGGAAGAAGCTTTAGACCACTTAAAAATAAGCATATAGTAAACCGTAGAAACCCTAACTAGCAGCAAGTTGAGCAATGGCAAGAGAAGAGCCTCCTCCCTATATTTATGACACTCTTTCACTTCTGCTAGTCCAGGACGATCTCTCCAATGAATCGGTTTTTGGAGAAATTTTTCTTGAAGAAGCCCCCAATACTTCTTCATTACTTCTTCAATACAGAAATGAGAACTTACAAATAAATAAAAATTGAATGTGACTGCGTATACCTGCAGTTCATAAAAAAGAAAAAACTTTACAGTTAACTGTAATATTCGAAACAATGAGAAAAGAAAAAGAAACTAAACAAAGCTACTAATACTGCATGTATGCAGTTTATTAAACAAAAACAATAAAATTCTGGAGCTGCATGATGGGGACACTGTGATGTTGGTCATTTCCGAACACTAAAATCCATTAATGAAACAAGTTCATAGAAGGAAAAAAGAATAGGAATATGTTGCACTATTCCAAAAGAATTCAACTTATAATATTATAATTATACATTCATAAGTGAACCACAATTATACTAGCTATATTTGAATATACAATGAGCTATCAAATAATATCCTTTAAATAATTATAAACACCACCTTAAGAAAGTCAACTATAAAGAAGGAAGAGGTGAAGTCAAACAGATTATTATTATGTTTTTAATTTCGCTTTTTTTTCTTATTATTAATGGGCCACTCTCAACATTATAATTGACATTTTGGATGTTCGTGTTCAAAATATAAAAACTGAAAATTTAGAAATGCATAAGCAAACAACATTTTCCATCTTCTTATTATGAATTTCAGGTGAACCAAATGGTTCCAGCAACCAAACGGATGCCTAGAACTCATATTTAATACCCTATATTTTCTTCCACCCTATATATTCGTCATTCCACATTTCTAAAACCAGCTTATCTTGATCATCTTCTAATTTCATGTTCACTACCCTAATTTTTAATCTAACCTATCCTCACTATGATACATTCTCAAAACCAGCTTGTTCTCATCTTCACACTTTCCAAAAGCTAATTACAATTCTTTAGATCTTATATTCACTACCATAATTTTAATTTCACCTTTCTTAATCATCATACATTTCTAAAATCTAATTATAATATTTCAGTCTCATATTTGCAACCCTAATTACTATTCCAACCTATCCATGCCATTGTTCATTCCAAAAACCAACCTATCCTCATGATGACACATTCCCAAAACTAACTTATCTTCATCATCACAATTTTAGGAACAAGTATCGTTACATCTCATACTTACTACCCTAATTTAAATATGCAGACATGAGATTGACCAATGAACACATCGGTGCGTGTACTCTACCTCATGAAAAATACAGTAACGAATAAGATTGTTATGCGTTTTCCTGCATAACAATCTTGCACAAATGTTCTTGGTTCAGCAAGTATATGTTTATAAAAGTAGATAATAAAAATAAAAATGGGTTCTTGCCTAATCCATGACATCATTATAAAGATAAAAGTATTTTGTTTTCAATAGAAATTATTGTTAAAATATTTTTTTTTGAACATGGGATATTTCAACTGTTTAAATTTATAGCTGATTTTTTTTGTGGAATGACAAAGAAGGCCTTCTCTCCAACAGGTTATAGAACACTATAAAGTTCTCCTTAAAACAAAATCTAAATTTAGAGAAACATTAGATTTAGAAAGATGAGAAACTTTACAAATCAAATGGCAAAAGACATTGTTTAATAGAAGTAGACAATAGTGCTAAAAATGAATTCAGTTATAATCTATAATATCATTATACATATAAGAAATCTATTTTTCTTACATAATAATCTTACAACTTTTCCTGATACAACAAGCATATGTTTATAAAAATAGATAATTGCAATGAAAATAGATTCTTTTGTAATCTATAATATCATTATAAACTTAAAGACAATATTTTTCTTGTGTAACTCTTTTTTATTCAACAGATATTTTCTTATAAAAATAGACAGTAGAAATGAAAACACATTCAATAATCAGCATATCATTATAAAGATAAATAAATCTTTATATAAACATGATATAAAAGTTTAACAATATAGAATTATCTTTGAAAGAAATAATTTTCAACATGAAATATTTCAAACTGTTTGAAAATAGATTCTTTAAAAATCACGAAATGTTATGAAATCTTTGTATAAACATAACACTAAAGTTTAACAATATAGAATTATCCTTAAAAGAAATTTTTTCAACATGAAATATTTTAGCTGTTTGAAATTCAAACTTGGTTTGCTTCCCGTGATGGCAAAGAAGGCCTTTTCTCTACCATTTTATAAAACAGTGTAAAGTTCTCCTGCAAAGAAATCCAATTTTAGAAATATTTAGATTTCGAAAAATAGAAAATTAACAAATGAATTGGCAAGGCAAGAGACATTGTTTAACCACCTTTGTAACACGAGTCCATGTATGTGGATCAAAAGAAACATATGACCCCTTATCATACGTATTTGTCTTGATTTGAGGCTCATCCCTGCCACTGCGGAGTAACCATTCACGAAGGTTTTTATGGTAGAGCCACCCTCTGTCATACCTGAGATCACATTTAACCAGGGTCAAATCACTCCCAGAAATATAATAATGTCAAATTATGCTCAACTAAGATTTTAAATAAAAATATGAAACTAGAGGAAGAAATTTACAACTCATTAGCCGCAAGAAGCTGAGCCTCATCATTTGGTGTACTGTAAAATATTTAGAAAAGTGTGTCCTCTTCAAGAGTAGCCATATAGCGTGGCTGCAAGCATTAAAAATGTAGACATTGGGTTAGCAACATTGTTCAGCAAATGGAGACATTCAGTTAGCAACAGTGAACAATGTGATGTCTAATGGATGTGATAGAGTTCAGCAAATTAGGTTGTAAACATATTTTAAGGTTATTTATGGTATAAAATGATAGATAAATTGTGTTGTTGTAGGTATTATCATTTATGTTCAAGTTTCTTCATGGTAAATGTATTCAGAATCTTTAATTTCTTTTAAAAAAAATTAACATCTCTCTATTTTGATATAAATAAGCATTCTAAGCGTTTACTACTTAGTAAAGAAATTGGAAAAAGAAAACAAATTGCAGTAGAAATAAATATACAGATATTTATTTTATTGATTCAATAAATCACAAAAACTTATTGATCATATGATCAAGGATCAACTAATCAAAATAATCACAAATAAAGACTTCATTACAACTTACTTCTTTATAAAATAGTCTCAGCCAAACCAAAGAACAGTAAAACTGAATAATCTCATTCGTATTCATACAAAATTGGGGATCAAACAATTCATTTTTATCATCGTGCAATTCATGCAAGACTGCACAAGCTGTTCTCCTCATGGGAAATGGAAGAGAATATAAACATTTCCAACATTTAGATCACTCATTTGAAATAATCCTAACTTCTCCTATAGGACCCACCTATTAGAGTGTTTTTAGATAAGCTATATAAGTAATTCAAAGTTTAAAGTGTTTTCGTTTAAACTTGTTACATGCTCGTGTTTGTGCATGGGTTAGCATATATCAGCTTCTATACAAATATGTTTGGTGGTTTGAACCACCAAAATTAACACAATATGTTCATGAAAGGAGATGAGGTCATTATATCAATGATCCTATTCATTCATAACCAGAATCAGAAAACATTAAATTATCAAATACCAACAGTCTGAAATCCGATTATCTTCTCCAATAAGAGTCACCTAGCAGTGTTCTTCTAGATGAGCTACATAAGCAAGTCAAAAGTTAGAGAGTGTTGTTTAAACCTGTCATGTTCTTGTAGGTCTTTTATCGCTGCAGGCTCTAGTTGAGCCAAATTATGCTTAAGAGATTAAAGCTTCCTTTGTAAAAGTATGTTTGATGGTTTGAACCATGAGTGTTAATAAAACATATTCATGCAAGGAGATAAGGTCCTCAAATCATGACCCTTTGAATTCATAAGATCCATAAAAATGCATTGAATACTGAAAAAGGAAAATATTGAGGAGGTTGAGGCACAAATTGCTTCTACTTTACATGAAGACACAAACATGGGTCTTAATGTAAACAAGGACCAATATTTTGCTTCTATGCAAATGGATATTCATTAATGTCAATAACGATTCATTATATATTTTATGAATTTATTTATCATGACATTTTTGTTTAAAATTTATAGATTTGATTTTGTGAGTATTTTTCTATAAGCATTCAAATCATATTTTATGATCCATCGTCATAATGAAGAAAATTAACAAAGAGGTAAATGAATGGATTCATCTGAAAAGTTGATGACAAAATACAATCAAATTGAAAAATTTCAGACTACTATAATACACTAAACAAATTTTAACAAATTTTATATCTGATATAATACTATACAATTTTTGCCTATGCAGATGTACAAAATTATTATTAGCTATTAGATCATTTGATATATGATTTATCACCATAGAGATTGTTCAAACAAATCTTTGAATTTCTCTATTAACATTCCAGATCAATCCATGATCCCTCGTCAACTAATGAAAATAAAGAAAGAGATGAAAAAAGACAAATCATAGTTCAATCTAAATGGTTGATGAGAAAAAGAATCAAATCCAAAAACTCCAAGATATCATAATAGACTCTAGAAATATAAAACTTTACCATTTTTTATATATACAAATTTACAAAATTATTATTAGCAAAATGATTATTAGCAAATTGTGTCACTCCTTCTTGCTCACAGGTTCCGCTATTGAAGTCAATAGGGATGAGAACCCTGGATTTGTGGCCTCACCGGTTCTTAGCTCCAGTCAAAAGTGAATATTATAGATAAAAGAAAATGATCATTATTTACCATTTGATATAAAACTAGAACACAAAGACTGTTGACAACCAAGCTTCAAAATTCAAGTGAAGAAAACATTGAGCAGTCTTAATATAAACAATAAAAAATATTTTGTTTGTATATAAACAACTATTCATAAATATTAAAAATGTTAATTTTTGTCAATAAAATTATATCATATTTTAGTTTTAAATTTCTAAATTTATTCTATAAATATTTATATTAACATTTTATAAGTTTGTGCATTGATGTCTTTTGGGCCTTTTATGTTGGCTGGTTTCTTCTCTTATCCTGGGAGACTCGCCTCTCTTTGGGGATTCTCAAAGAATGCCTTCAACGGTACTATTCTTTTGGTGGTTTCTAGTGGCTCGGTTCAGACTTCTGCAATTTGGAATCAGATGGTGGTGTTTATGTGGGTATATACTGTCTCAGTTGCTCTTTTAGAAGAGGGATCCTTTTCTATGGAGGTGAAAAGAGGTATGGCAGCATTGCAGGAGATCTTTCTCTAAATTTTCTATTATAGCGTTGTTTTAGGTTCCTTCTTATTCTTTTTCTTCTTATCTCTCAAAGTTTTTTAGATTATTTCTCTCTTTCCTATTAAAGGTTTTGAGATCCCTCTCAAAATCTGAAGTGTTCTACTATCTTTGGACACCTCTTCCTAGGCTTCTCTTTTGTCCAAAGTGTCTTTGAAGAAAGTGGGTTGTTTGATGCCCCTTAAAAACTAGTGTTATTTTTGGTCTTGATGGCCTTCTTCTTTAGCTAAATATATCTCTACTCTAACTGGTTTGGCCAGCAATAGGATATGAGAAGCCTCTGAAAACCCTTTGTGTGACTCCAAGTTCTTTGACCAGCTTATTTCCACGTTAAGGTTTCATTTGGAAATCTGGTTGGCATGGCTTGGTTCTTCGCAAAACCCTTTTGTTGAAAAAGATGTAACCTCTGGAGGGGCCGAGTTCTCTTTGCACGGTTGAAAAGCATCTGCCTTCTGGCTTGATGTTACATTTATTATTGGATTCAGGTTCTATTCCTTTTGAATTAATCAAAATATTTTAGATCATATTCTATGAAGAAAATCAAATAAAAAATAATAGATCATAACTGAGAGTATTATAAACAAAGTCAGAAATTCCAAGCTACCATAATGGATTATAGAACCAATCTTCACAATTAATGAAAACAATAATAAACACGAAATGATTTCAAACTTACAGTTAATCTTGGAGCTTGGTGAAGATAACAGCTTGGCAGCTTGTATTGCGGTGGAGGATTTGGAACTCTCGCAGACCAAGGAAAGTTATGTGCACAGTACATATTATCATACAAATCAAATGTTTCCTTGTCCCTACCAACGGCTAAAACATTGACATTAGAGTTACTGCCATTCAGAACATCTGCCAAACCTCGCAATCCAAAGCGATAAGAATCAGCTTCAACTTCATCTTTACTAGAACTACTTCCACCAACTTTATCATCTGATTTGGGCTGCAAGGTATGAATAGGCTGATTGTAATGATGTGACCCCCCTGTGTTTATGCTACCCACCGTCTGCACTGTATTGTTAGGAATGACCTATTCATCACATATCTAAATTGGTTAACAGATTATACACTGCCTCTTCCTTACAAACAATAACACTATGGAGTAGAATATAATGACGTATAACTTGCAGTATGGAGTAGAATATAATTACGTCTAACTTACAGTGATGGCATTGAGTGGAATATAATGAGGTATAACTTACAGTGATGGTATGGAATGGATTATAATGAGCTATAATTTAAGGTGGTCATATGGGGTGGAATATAATTCGATATAATTTATAGTAATGTTATAGAAAGAAATATAATGACAAGAGTATATTAAAAAAATATTATAGATTATTTAAAAAAAAATAAAGATGTATAAATTACCTGAGTGTAGAGTGGAAGAGTCTGATTGTAGATTGGAAGAGTGGCATAAGGATGTGGTAATAAAGGAGGTGGTTGTAAAGTAGGAAGATAAGCTATGTTGGCACTATAATTATTGTATAGTGGCCCACTTGTAACTCCTGTGCTCTCCATGGCATACACAGTCCCTAGTAAGGGAATTCCTTGTGCAAGTCTTCTATTCTGCAACAAACACTCAAGTTTTGTTTAGTATTAAAAAGTATTTATTCATGAGTTTAATGTTTGGATTATTATATTTTAAATACTTTTTAATATATTGGTTTGAAGTTTTAGTATGTTTTGTTTTATTGGTTTTGTTGAATTTTTTGAATTTAGTTGATATTTGTTTCTATCTAGAAATTTTTGTTGATATATTTTATATAATTAAATTTTTAAATGAAATAATTGTATTTTTTCAAGTCTATCAAATATGTAACGAAATATATTATTTATTTAATTTATTTTTAATTTAAGAAAGTATTTTCAGAAAAGGAACATTATTAAAAGAGGAAAGATTTATATTTTGATGGAGTAACAACGAATTTAAAAATTTTGCATTATTTCATCAAAAATTAGGAAATTAAAAGTCTCTTTAAAATAATTAAAATTGTATAAAAAAGGCAATGAAAAGTCAAATCATTGAGAAGAAAGCAATAAATAGGGTTATAAATGGAAGAGAAACACATAATAAATTTAGAAATATATAATAAAAAATAGTGGCCAAAAAATCTCGAGAGACTCTTTGAAGAAAACTTCCTCGAAGATACTTTCAATAAATTATAAAGTTAAGGTTTTACCAAATTTTGATAATTTCAAATCCAAAACCATAACAGATAGAGTATAGATAATGAGAAAAATAAAAAGTTGGCAAGATATAATAAATTTTAAGATAAAAGTACTATCAACTTTAAAGGAGGTGTAAGACGGAATTCATATTTAAATTTAGTATTCTATGATGATCTCCCTCAGTGCTTTTGAAATTGGAATTCTTACAATTTAATGTGGTTATTTTACAATTATGTATAAACATTCTTTAGTGATGTTTATAATGTATGACATGATAAGAATATATCATTTAGAAAATGTTTGTATTTCTAAATAGGTACTATATTAAACTATAATTTTAAACTTTTATTCATTTACTAAAAATGTTCGTATATTTCAATTATAAATAAAGTTTTAATTTTTCATTCTTAACATATTTGATTTTTTTTAAAAAAAATTCTTCATTACTTACTTTATTTACTTTATTACATTGTTTCTAGATATCTACAAGCAACTTTATTACATTGTTTTTAGATATCTACAAGCAATTTTAATAAAACCAGAATTCTTAAAACAAGTTAAGAAATTCAAGAAAATATGTCTGAGATTATATTCTATTAAAAAGAAAATTCGGACTCAATTTCTTTAATCTTATCTATTATTATGAAAACATTACAAATTTTGTAACTTACAGTATGAAATCTGTCTATCGGTAGAGCACTTTGATGGCGTTGGTATTGATAAGGGATATTCATTGGTGGACGAGGATTTCTTCCTGCAATTAACATTATAAAGAAAGTCTTATACAATCTACAAGAAGATTTTTTTTTAAAAAATACAAGTTTTTCTGAGAATGAAGGAACTGTTAAAAAATTGGATTGAGATCTAAGAAAAAATAAAACAAAATAATCTATTTAATGAACACTATATTATAATAATAAATATATTTAGATTAACGTCTTTCGTATTGAATTTATTGCAGCATAAAGAAGATCATTACGACCAGACACGTAGATAGAAGTTTAGCATATTATCTCAGAACTTATAACAATTCTTGCTACATTTATTATAAGACTGCGTTCTTATATTTCAATATTGAGATTTTTGTTTTTATATTTTTATTTTGTGTTATTCACATTAGGATTTAATATGGATAAAGTGTTTTAGTATAATTATATATTAATAGATCATTTATTTTTGTGTGAAGTACTTTTATTATTATACATTGAATTTGTATTATATATTCACACTCTTTCTATTGTCTCAAAATAATTGCCTTTGTTTTCTTATATCAATTCAAATGATTAGATTCTATGTAAATCAACATTAACTTCACTCTTCTAGAGGTTTTATAAGCATTACTTTGAAAAATCAAACATAAGAAGGTGGAGGTAAAGATATTACTATTATAATTTTATGATAATCCATTATTAAGGTCATAATTATTTTTACCTATCAAATCATTCTTTCTATGATAAAATTTTATCTATTGATTTATGTTGACATGCTTAGATTTTTTTGGCTATACGTTTATATACTTACATTAATTGGGGACTCTCAACATTATAGTAGATTTTATTTTTAAAAACTAAACAATAAAGTAGTTTTATTTTTTAAATATTAATATTTACTTAGTGTTTTTGATTGCACGAAAAATAGGTTTTAATGGGTCTGGAAACCCCTTACAAGTCAAACAAGAAAGATAACAACATTAAGTTCACTGAAATGAAACCAGCAAAACAAACACAAACCAGAAATCGGAGACCCGACCCAGCAAACAAGAAACCCTAAAAACTAAGAACACAGAAACAGGGGAGCCCTAAGTTTCATTAAATTGCATTCTTTATCTCATTTTGGCTGCCCTAAGTTTCATTCTAGCACATCTTTTATTTTGTAACGCTCAAAATTGATTTCAAATAAAATAGACAATTCAAAGGGAACTCTAGAAAAAGAAATAAATTGAAGAGTAACACATATAACAAGACTGGACACCTTGTTGCTCGGTGCGTATCTAACAAGAGTAAATCAAAGAAATTGCCCTCTTGGTGGGTGGGGGCCTCTGACCACCAATATATGGTTCAAAAATCCTCTAAGGAGAGGGGCTTGAGTTCGAGCTCAGAATGATCATGCCTCAGTTGGTGCTTTAGTCGACGCTTTGGCTACTTCTGATGTTGTCTTTGCTGTTGCTGGTGAGGGATCTGATGAGGCTCTATCTCATGAGCTAGATGTTGTCCTTCTTGGTGTTGCGTCTACTTCCCCTGTCCAGATTGTTGTTGCTGCCCCTATCCAGAATGTTGTTGCTACCCCTGTCCAGACTGCTAATGCTGCCCCTATCCAGTCCGCTGGTGCTGTCTCTAATTCTACAACCTTGTCCACAGACTCTGCTGCTGTCTTTGGTCCTACTGTTGCTTTGGGTGTGGGAGCTTCATGCTCTTCTGTGACATGCCCTTTAGTGGGCTTGTCTAGCTCTTCTGAAAGGTAGAGGATGGATGGACAATAGTGAAGGGAAAAAAACTTAAGCCTTCCACTCCTTCTTTTGATATGAACTTACGTTCACATAAGGATGGGCAAAAATGTAAATCTTGATAGCCCTTGGTTGTTTTTGGTGTGGGCCTTTGTCCACTTGGTAGGAACACTGGTTTGTTCCTTTTATTTGTTTGGTGGGGCACCACAGTTGTATTTACGTAATCAAAACACATATCACAACACAATATTAATTAGAGTTGAACCAAGTTCTGGAAAATAATTTGCAGTGCCATTCAACTTATCTCCATTATGACACATCCTCAAAAGTCAGATATAATCTTGGGACCTCTATCTGAAACTTTATTCTAGCCTATCTTCATAATCACACATTTCTAAAAATTAATTGCAATCTTCAAGTCTCACATTCACTACCCTAATTTTTATTTCACCTATCTTCATCTTTTCACATTATCAAAAAAAATGGATTATTGAATTGTAATCTTTAAGGGCTGGTTTGTTTGGTGGAATTAGATTGGAATTGGCATTGTCAAATCTGGGAATTCCAACAACCAAACGGATCCTAATACTCATATTTACTACCCTATATTTTCTTCCATCCTATATCTTGGTCATTGCACATTCCTAAAACCATCTTATCTTGATCATCTTCTAATTTCATATTCACTATCCTAATTTTTAATCTAACCTATCCTCACTATGATACATTCTCAAAACCAACATTTTTTTCATCCTCACGATTTCCAAACACTTATTACTTTTCCTTAGATCTTATATTCACTACCCTAATTTTAATTTCTCTTACCTTAATGATCATACATTTTCAAATTCTAATTATAATCTTTCAATCTCATATTTCCAACCCTAATTACTATTCCAACCAATGAATATCATTGTTCATTCAAAAAACCAACCTATCCTCATCATGGCACATTCCCAAAACCAACTTATCTTCATCATCACAATTTTACCAACAAATATCCTTACATCTCATACTTACTACCCTAATTTAAATCTGCAGACATTAGATTGACCAATGAACACATCGGTGCTGTACTCTACTGTCATGAAAAAGACTGTGACGAATAACATTACTTAAAATCATTTTCAACCAATGTAGTTATAACATTCCACTGTAAAAAAAAGCCCTCAGTAACAAGGACATTTCTCACATGGGCGCTAAGAATTAAGAAAGAAAATCATGCTCAATTTATTCTAACCATACTTCAAAAATATAACACCGGTTAAGCTTCAGACAGAATGTACCAAAGACAAAAAAAAAAACAAATTTTTTTTTTCAGATATGAAAAAATACAGTTATTTTTTTACAATTTTTTTATGGTTTTAGACAAAATATGTAGTTCATGAAAAACAGATGCTGAAAATTTTATGAAAATCTATTATATTTTCTATTTTTTGAAAGACATTTCTCCGCCTCTTCATTTCATTGTCTATTTTTTAGGTGGTGCAAAATACTTTGCTTTCTCACCCCAGTAAGTTTAAATCTATACTTGTATGATGATCAAAAGATCCATTTTTATTTTTTTCCCTTTTCAACACTGTATCCTCTATTCCCTCTATTCTCTGATTCTTATATTATAAAACCATATGTACTAAATCCATATTCTGAGCAATAGAAAAAGCTAAGAGAAATGTAACAATACGAAAAAGAAGAAAACTCCATATCCACTAACTCGATATTCAGAGCAATTAAAAAAGCTAAGAGAAGTGTAAGAATATCCAAAAGAAGAAAACTAAGGAGCAATATTGGAGTTAATATCTCATGCCTGTATTTTGACCTCGACATTGCTGGAAAGAGGCGTCAGGTCTGCGTGAAGCCATGTAATGTATGAACTACTTCCTTACAAAACCAACAAGTAGGCAATATCGGGAAGAAATCTCTTGATGCCCCAAGGTATGGTAAAAGGAAATGAATGGACGCGCTGTTGATGGGTAAGAGTATATAAAGGAATGCACTTCAAACAAGCGGCTATAGGGAGACTGATTCCAATTATCTTTCCTCACACATTCCAAGTCAATTAAATTTGAGTCTAGTGAGACTGCTGGGCATTTCTTGACTTTAATTAACATACATATATTAAATATTATATATAAATTATATGGTTGAAAATTGGTGGAAGTCGGCATCTGAGAATTGGTGAAAATAGGATCTTGAAAAAGATTTATTTTCGTTTGATTTATATAAATAGATATGAGTCGGGTCTAATAAATAGATACCTCCAGAATGATAAATCTCCACATAATATATATGTATATGTATATATATCTTATGTGTATATGTGTAGACATATCATATGTATGTATGTATGTACACATATATATGTATACACGTATATATGTATACATATATATCTATGTACATATGTATGTGTATATATATATGTATGAAATTTATTATCATTATTATAATATTTAATGAAATACATTCAATAAAATATTATAATAAATATATTATATAATATAAAATAAATATTATAATATTCTATTTAATATAATTTAATTATAATAAATAAAATTTAAATGATATTAAAATATAATATTTAATAAATTTTGTTTAATTATCTTTAATTATCTTACTACTATCAATGTTTTTTGTAACGATAAATATTATGAGAGGGGTAGCTTAGCTTAAAAGATGGTATTCAACTCATGGCCATTTAATTGATACATTCATTTGCTAAGAAGAAAATAAATTTTCAAAAACACTAATGTAATTGGCAAATGGAGTCAAATTACAGTTCTCCAAACCTTCCCTAAATAAATCAAGAGCTTTAGCAAATAGTTATTTTTCTTTACATTCTTAACATTGAAAACAATCTCCACATTAATTGAATGGTTTGCAAAGATAACTTAGCTTATTGCAAATGGAATCAAATCATAGTTTTCTAAACTGCCATTCCCTAAATAATTCAAGACCTTTAGAAACCTATGGTTCTTGACAGCCTCAAGATTGAAAACACCAACAATGAGGCCACTTTTAGGATTAATTTTATAGTGAGAATAGTCTTCCTCACCTCATTAACAATCCCAACATCAATGAGAAATTTCTGAAGATGATGGCTCTATGCATGAACTTGTCACTTGTGCCACATCGTAAAGAAAATATCCACCAACACATTATCATCTATATGTCATTAGATTACATGTGTTAGTCACCAATAATTTGCTTAATCACTTTTTGGATACTTTCTTCCTCAACTCTAAAGAACCTACATAATTATTTCCCCAAGTTATCATCCTCACATTTATATATTATGCCTAAATGCTTTCACCTACCCATGTACACTTATGCCCAACACTCTCATTAAAATATAATAAATTTAGAGAATATTGAGCCTAAGGGTGGTAGGATGGCACACACCACAAACCAAGCTCAACCAAGTAGGAGAGGAAACAACACACATCAAAGAAGCTTGCATCTAGCAGCTCAAAGACAAGTCTTATTAAATTTTGACATAACTCAAACCAAATTAATTCTAATAACTTTGGGTTTCTAAGCTACATCATCTCAAACCTAAATTGGCTTTTGATGGGATGAGTTATCTCATCAATCTTTGGCTCTATGAGAAGAGATCTAAAACTACATTTGATTTAATATATGATGTTTGCATAAATGCAGTCATCCATCTCAACAATGTTTGTGAATGTGTACTACCTATAATTGCATGTGAATATACCATTGGATATTTTAATATGTTTTAACTCACTTTTGTGAACAAAGGCCATAAATTTGGTCTACATTTGTGTTATTCACCTTTTTCCTCTAGATTTTTTGTTAACGTTTGTAGCTTCCGTCAGATTATTCTAACCTTAAGCATTTTCAATATCTCCTTCTTTAGATAAATTGAGAAGTATATGTTATGTGCATTATCATTATACATTTGATGATCTTATCAACCAGAGAATTCATTGAGATTCATTCTATAGTAATAATAATTATTTTATAACCATCATAGTTATAATTGATAACTATCATAGTGTCACAACCCATTTTATTAAACCATATTAGTTATATCCTAAAATTTAGGGGATGAGCTGGAGCGGGCAATTATTCACTCAAAGTAGAAATAATTATGGCAAGAAAGAACTTTTAATTGACTCTTAATTTCCTCCTAAACTAGCGGCATGGAATCCCCATCTACAAATGTATCTGGAGAAAAATGAGAAGTTAGGGGGGGAATAAAGGGATAGATAGCATGTGTTCAAATCCCCATATGGTTTGAGTGCTCGTCAGCCTCAGTGTAATGGTTGTGTTAAAATTTTAATTGGAATTCATTGCATTCTTATCATGCCAAAGCATAACTAGATATGTTGATTGGGTATACTTCCTTGAAATACCACGTCCATACTATCAGTAAAAAAAAACGTTGTGACATAACGGTTGGGATAAACAAATATTTTTCTAGGTGCATCTACTTGCCTTCACATGACTCTCTTGCATTTTATTTTCCTAAAATGCCTTGTATGCTCTTCCTAATTTCCTTCAGACAAGCATAATAATGAGGTTCAAAACTCTCTCATGCTCAAGATGGACATTATTAATGTTCATCTTCCCTACAATCTTTTGTTGTGGTCGTTGTCTTCACAAATCAAAAGTGGCATATTATGATTCCTCTGAGGTTGTCAATGAGGCCAAGGAGTTGGTAGAGATATAAGGAATGAACGATAAAGAGGGAGAGGTGTCATTCTTATTGAGGGGAAGACAAAATAGAATATACGGGGAGATGCCTAGCCATCATAACCATATTAATTTCTACCACATCTTTTACCGCCGATGGGAAGGAAAAGAGAGGAGATAAGAGAGCTATGCTCTAGAGAATCTGAGGAATGCCCATGTGGAAGTACAGATGGAAGATTTAATGGTGGCCAAGGATGGGGATATCTACACTGAGAAGGATGGAGTATGTAGGTGCCAAACAAAAGGAGATATGAAGGAGACCAATGGATTACGAGGAAAATGGAGAACGAAAAGAATTAAGAAAAGAAAATGATAAATTGGTAGAGTGTGTCTCATAGAAAATAAAGAGTGACAGAGACGAAATAAGGAGAGAAGGATAGAATAGAAAAGAGGAGACACAATGAAGAAAGTAGAAAGCATTGACTTCTTATCTACCAAGCTTTCTCCCAGATTATCCAGGTTTTCCTCTTTTTAAATATATTTCCCATTTAACCTTGCATATATTTAGAATAATGATATGTTGAGAAATTTGAAACGGTCCTAATCTGAAAATTTGAGTTCATTTTTTTTAAGTGTCTAGCAAGTTAAACTGACTTAAAACAATTCATACTGAAGAAAATTGTTTTTTTTTTTTTTTTTCTGAATATTCGATAATTAATAAAACTAGAGGTTGTTTAGAAAACTGGGATAAAACAATTAAGATTTGGGAGATTTGTTAAAAATATAGAACCCAGTCAGTGATTTGGATGTTGGTTTACCTTCACATCAAATCTTTGGTTGAAATTAGTAAACATGCTCGTTGATTACATATTGAAGCTGATACATGATGTAAATCTATTTCCTATAGCTTGGGCAATATTTGTTGACAATCCATTTATATCTGCGACACAAACTTTGTAAATTCATGTAGCTTGGGAAATATTTGTTTATAGTCCATTTATATCTGTGACACGAACTATGTAAATTCCTGTAGATTGACAAAAATTATTATTTCATTCTTTCAAATTTGTGACAAAAACTGTGTAAAATTCTTGCAGCATATAGTGTAAAGGAAAAAGGAAAAAAATCCATTTATATAAAAGAAGGGAGAAATTGGAATAAACATTTTTTTTTGGAAATAGTTGTTATATTAAACCCAGCCACAGGTAAAGATAGTAAACACAAACAAAAATCTTTTAGACAACCTTCGTATTGGACTTATGGATTAAAACTTAGAAAGACAAGCTAGTTGTTTTGTAATTTTATACTGCGATAGAAACTTGATGAACTTTAGGTGCAACAATAGAATGACTGTATAAAATACATGAAATAAGGTTTTCTTTATTGTATGATTTTCTAAGGTTGAGTATTTGTGGCTATTTCAGAAAGTAGTGAATCCTGTTAGGAAAGGATAAACTTGGATTTTAAGTTGTTCTATGATTGATCCATGTTGAAAGGAGGAATCAAAATGTTATCTATTAGGTGGATAATTAATCATTTTAGGGGAGATTTTGTTGCTGAAAATAGAGCAGCATAGAACTTGATACGTTTAAACTTTAAACATGGATTTATAAGTGGGAGCTAAATACTTGTTGAATGAAATCAAGTTAATTAAGTAAAACCTAGAAATTCTACTCTAAAATTATATTGAATACTTGTGTACTTGTTGGTGAAACTTGATATGATTAAAGTATCATAAAATCTTGTTGATTCCTATGACATTATTGCAATTTCCTTCTTTTAAAGTAATCTCTTGGTATATCTATATATGTGAGTGAGAAAAACATTGAGATCTGAACATATTGTTTAAGAAAGGATTGATGCTTCTGATTTTATATACATGCCTTCAATGCATTTAGTTTATTAATGTTTTGATGCTAAGCATTTAGGATATGGTTATTTCTTATTATATTACTATAGAAAATAAAAGAGGTGAGATTCAAATCTTAATGAGTATATATATATGAAGGAAATATTAAACATGTAAATTTGTTAGATCTATTTGTGAAGTACTTTTTAATCACTGTTATACTTTATGCTTCCTGAATGAAATAAATTTGTTGTATGTGTATATCTTGGGTTTTGTCCATGTACTATGAAGAATTTAATTTATAATTATCATTTGAACTAAAAGAGATAATGGTGAATATTATGAACTAGATATGTTTTTGATAGTTAAGAGAAGGATTTTTGTTATGTTCATTTATGTATGTTGAATGAACCATGGAAACTTGATGTACTATGCCTAAAATGTGAATCTTTGCACAATATTTTCCATATGTATGGAATG
Source organism: Chamaecyparis obtusa (assembly GCA_027943335.1). Classification (NCBI taxonomy): domain Eukaryota; kingdom Viridiplantae; phylum Streptophyta; class Pinopsida; order Cupressales; family Cupressaceae; genus Chamaecyparis; species Chamaecyparis obtusa. The sequence continues at coordinate 318,867 of BSBK01003551.1, forward strand.
GAAGTATATTTACAAGGTTTTCTTTTGGAAGCCCATGACATGTTATACTCGAAATTGAATGTGGATGTATCAAGTAGCATATTCCATTACTCCTTAGTTTTACTTTGTTAGATTACTTCTAGTTGGACTGGGTATATTTCATGTCAGGAAAGATTATGGGGAAGTATTAAAGCTTCATGGTAGGGTGGAAACACACCCCCACAATATTCTTGCCCTAGCTAACTTTTGTGAATAGGTTTCTAAAGCTTCTTTCAGGAAGGAAGTTTTCCTTTACAATGCTATACGCTTCTTAGAATTTATCATGGTGGTATTTATATACTTTGATGTTTACATTTATCATTAGAAATGAAAGTTCATATTTGATCTAATTCTAATCTTACATTGTTTGGATTTGACCGTTGGTCGATATCTCTTTGATTTGGTATTTAGACAAGTTGGTCAAAATTTTTATATCGAGTCGATATAACATATGTTATTGTGATTATGTTAGTACATTTGATAGAGGGTTGGCATTCCACTTTTCTTGGACATAGAGGTATTCCCTATCTTTTTGATAGTTTTGGTCATAATTGTACTTCTTTTATTCCTCTATTATCATAAATCTCTTTGTATCTAGTTGACTTGTACATTCAACCTTTGACTTGTTGACTGACTCCATTGTCTTTTATGCAAATTGTTGATGTGGATTTTGTGTCAAAAGTTCAGTCTTTACATATGGTATCAGAGCTTTGGGTTCCACACTAGGGGCTTGAGTTTACTATGCATAGTTGTGACCCTTACTCACAAAAATTGTGAGATGATTAAGGCTTATTCTATGAACGTAACTGTGGTTCCCTGGGTTGACTAGAGTGTCTTCCAGTTTCGGTTTATCTTGATAGGAAAGGATAGGATGTTCCTTGTTTTGTGGCAAATAGACACTTGAGAGACAATATTTCTTACATGTGAGAAATTTCTTGAATGTCCCTAGTTTCTCTTAAAACTATGAAAGTTTGAAACAATTTTGTGAGCTTGACAAATATCTACCTTTGAGTGGTGTGATTGCTTCCTATTGTAAAATGTTAGAATATGTGAAAAATTATGAGGTACATTGTGTGTGGGATACACTTAGATATTTAATGTCTTTTTCTCTACATTAGTGTAGTAAAGAAATAAGATAAATTCTATGAGATATTGTGTAGTTAAATAATGATGGTTATGCAATAAATATATGAGAGCTTTCCCAAATTTAGGACTTGGCTTGTGATAAATGATGGAAAAATGTATTATTTTAAGGTATTTTTGTGAAGAAGAATTCAACATGTTTTATATGAAATAGAAATTCATAGAAAATTTGTAAAAATATATTTATATGTCTTACCTTGCATGGCATGAGATTTCAAAAAGGAAAGAGACAATTAACAATTTTATCTTGTATTAACCAAAGTATTGTGTTACTACATGATGTAATCTTTGAGATTTATGTTCTAGAAGCATGGTCATGTTCTTTAGTGTACCTTGGATGTAAGGTGACGTGTAGCTTTTACTCCCTCCTTGTGGCTAGTGTTAGTCACTCTATAAATGTGTTTTGGTTTTCAATTGATGTTTTATTTTAACTTAATGAACTTTGCAAGTGGTGAAGGGCTAGATTGGAATTTTAAGTTCTCCTATGACCATCTAGCCACCAATTTTGAGTTTTTCAATCAATTGAGAGTTTTGTTCACACTTCTTTTGATTTTTCTTATGACCCTTGAGGTTTTGAATCAAAATTTGTAAACTTTGAATATTGTGATTTCTTATGATTTTGTGGTGGCTAGGATATGTGTTTTATGTTGCTAGTCATGTGATGTGAAGTGATGACATCTGTCATGATCAATGTGCAATATTGATAGATTGTGAAAGAGAGTAGATTGAAAAGAACATACCATTCCTAATCTTGTATTCATATCTTACTTGAAATATGTTTTAACTATTATGAAATGATCAAACTAAATTGACATGAAAATGGTTGTGTATATTAGAAATGTAGTTTATGAAATAATTAACATTGGTTTATATTCTTTGATGTGATTTTTGATGCTATGAGGAGAATTGCATGGATATTCATGGAATGATGGAATTCATGGAAACAATATCTTTTTCACATTAATATGATAGTATTAGCACATGGGTGATTTATTTGAAACCTTGCATGAAATTATTATGAGGTGATTGAAATAGATGTACTAGTTGATGTATTTGATGATCGACGAGCAGGTCACCATATTTTTATGGAAATAGAATATAATTATTTGGTTATGAGGCACTATTGGTGTTTTGACAGAATGATCACACTTTATTCTTACATGACTTCTTATGATGTATTTTGATTTCTCATGATGAAAGGCATAATTCATAAGACTAGTTGATTTTTTGTGTGACTTTTATGCTTTTGTTAATGATATAATAAAGGGAAAGAAATAGATTATGTACTTGTGTTGGTATCATTTTTGTACTATGCATGTTTATTGGAAAGCTTACCTTCTCGTGAGGGTGCTAATGTGGAAGAAGTAAATAGGGAAGGGTAGAAAGGGATATTTCTCTACCTGTGAGTTTTCATTCCTGGTGATAAAAATATGCTTTGGCCAAAGCTTGTTTGCATGTGTTTTCATAATTATGCTGCCCATGTTCAATCTCCCTACCACATCCATGATTAGTTCTACTTAGACATATGTGGAAAGTAGTTAGTTTCATGGCTGCACCAGATACCCCCTACCTTTTATTTGTTGGGCATTGCAAGGTTGGGAATTTTGTGAGTAGGCTGAATCCCAAGGAAGTGTAAAGATTTGTGGATACAACAGACAAGCATCTGAGCCACACTCTCATCTCAATATTTACAAATGGGTGATTGACCATCTGATGGCATAGGAGACAGGGACTTACACAAGGACATATGTCTGATTTCACTTAAGTATCTTATTTTGTGATCGACCTTTATGGTTATGTTTTTGGATGCATGGTTATAGATCTATAACATACATTGATGTGTTCATTTTATATGGTGATGAATTATCATGATTTATTAGGATTCTTATGTTAGGATTAGGTAATACTGAGAAGGGTGGTGAATCAGTATTACAAAACTTTGATCTTGATCATAACTTCAAACAATTATAAATAATTCAAAGTAATGCAGAAATGAAAAGAACATATCAGCATAACACATTAATCATGACACCGTGATTTTTTCTCAAGGAAATCCTGGCCAAGGGAAAACCCCGGTGGGGATGGTACCCACAAATTTGCACTAAAATATAATATCCTTGTTAGGAGATCTAGCCCTGTTAGGAGCTGATTGTTACATAGTACATTTCCTTGTTAAAGGAATAAAAAACCATGTTAGGGGTATACAAAACACCTGGTTAAAGGTGGTGAGCACACTTCTCTTACAATCAAAACTGTCTCAAAAGAGTTCTCCAAAAAGTGAACAATACAAGCACTTATCTTGCTTAAATAGTTCCAGTTATAGCTTAGCCTCTTACTGATCTCACATCTGATCTCTTCTCTTAGATTCACAATCTTACTCCATCATCATAATTATCACCATACTTCACTTTCACAAAAGCATTCTATATTTATACAAAATTAACCTTCAAGTTGGCTTCATAAATACCATACAAAACATAACAATAACTTATGCAAATGATAATTATGAAGTCAGTGCTCTTATATTACCAATGAGTTAGAAATATAATCTATTCACCTATCTTAGCACATTACCATATCCACTATACTCTTCTTGATCTTCGCAACTATTCATATACCCTGTTATGTTGTTTTACTATCTTTGCATATCTTCTAAACACTGTATCTCATGGATCTGGTAACCAAAAATCATACGCACTTAACTAAAGTATGTATACATCCAAAAATACCTTCATTTAACTTTTCAAGCTCTAATACCTTGTATGTCTTCATCACTGACCAAAATTGTAGCACTGTAACATGTTATCCTGATTCTAGACTTAGTCATTTTCATGACTGTGACTCTAGTGGAAATCTTCTCAACATGTGATCAATCCAAACATAAGTGTTTCCATAAATGACAACCCTCAAGTGATCCCTAGTGCTCCAAAATATCATTTTCGAACAATCTCTCCCTTTGGCATTGATGGCAACACTTAGAAAAATGATTAAGTGTCACAGTACAACTCTCTTCTTTTCTTTTTCTCTTTTCTACTTTTTCTTGTTTCTTTTCTAAATATTTTCTTTTACAATTTTCTTCTCTTAATTTTACTCTCTCATATTTCTTTGTCTCCCTCATTTTTCCTTCTCTTCCTCTCCCTTTGACATCAATAGCAAAGGTGCATTCAAAATTTGCAAAACTTAAGCACAAAATATTTAGTGCTTACTCACCAGATTTAAGACATTTTGGAAAGAGTTTTCCAAGGTCTTAACTTCCTAAACCCATGAATTTAGTAGAATCTCACTAACATTGATTAATTCATTTAATGCATTTGATGTTGTCTATGTTGCCTTAAGCTTTGTGAGTGTAGACACGGTCATTGAGTCTTCACCCTTTACCATGTCTCTAGAAGATGTGACTCAAGCATTGTGAGCTTAGGGGTCAGTAAGCTTCTCAATAAGCCAAATCTATCTATAAATCTCCCTTTCTCCATTTCCAGTAGCCCTATCTTATCCAATAGCCTAGATGTCTCTTTGTTTATTTCTCCCATAGTTTGTGAAAATGATTCACAACTATCCATAAGACTATCAAGGGTATCCCTATCCTTGGCTATGATCTCTTTAATGTTCTTTATGTGTATGTAGGGACTTATGTAGTAGCTGTATATTTTCCTACCTTGTGCTACACAACTCTTGGCCTTAAGAGTAGTATCCTTGAGAATGTCTAAGTCCCATTAAATGGACTTACAAACTTCTCTCAGCTTCTTTTCCAAGAAGTTCTTCTCAACCTTTTCTTCTGTAGATTTTAGCAATGAATCAAAATGATTATCAAAGCTATCCAATACTGTACCGAGGTTCTTAGCTTCATCCTTTTCTTTGAAGATAATCGGTGAGGGGAGTAGCTTGTTCACTATTTCTATAGCCCTGACCATTACCTTATCTCTTTTGTCACCTTTCTGAACTGATCTTTCCTTAGCTTTAGCAAAATCCCTAAATGAAAGTCTCATCATCTCATCCTCATCCATGTTTTCCACATCAGAACTTACTTTGGCCATACTTGCCAACAATAAGGAGGTGTCCAAACTAGCTTTGACAACATTTTCTGATTTGATCTCTTCTACCTTTTTCAGTTAAATTTATTCCTCCTGTACATTTTCTTCTTGTTCCTCTTCTGATTTCTCTTCCTCTATCTTCTCCTGATCTCCAACCTCCATCACACTATCCAGTTTATTAAAAAATGGATCATTGACATCCTACGAAGTGTCAAGGGTCATAGGCACACCAGTGACAAAGAAATCTGGTTGCATGCTGACTTGAACACTTTCATCCACTACCTTGGAACTTTCTCCTAAACCCAAAGATATAGGCTTAGAAGCCTTGGGAGGTGAAACCTTCTTTGGCATGTCATACATTAGAACTTGGTCTAATGTCTTTTGGGTGTCCTAAATCACCTCATCATATTTCCTAGCCATAATTTTGACTAGTCTGGCCTTTGTCCTTAGCAGAGGTTTTAGTGCATTTATTATTCTTTCTCTTTCCTATATGGATACAACCAGTAGTATATCTTTGATTTTATTGTTCCTTATATTCTCATCCTTTGAATGTGCTAACTATTTCCTAATTTCTAGTTTGTTGTAAAGGTCTTTAGGAATACTTCCTTCAATCTCCAAAAAATTCTTCTTGAAGGCAAGAAGATGTTCAATGATAGTATCTTCAATGATTGCTTGGTCTTCAGAGTTGTATCTCTCATAGTATCTATTAACTATTAATAGATTTCCATCTTTAATTACTCTCTCCTGCAATGATTTAAGGTCTAGTTTCCACAAGGTTCATGGATTCTCAACTGCCTTTTCTTCCTTCTTCCTCTTCACTTTTGTTTCATTTTCATTTGGACTGTCCTCCTTACCTATCCTTATAGATATTCTTGGAATAACTACAGGCACAACATCTTGTGTTTCTTCCTCTTGAGAGGCTGACAAATCAACAATATCAACAGTAGGAGCTACTGTCTTTTTTGACTCCAAGGGAATGGGTGCATTGGTGGCCATGCTAGAAGATGCCTCCAAATTATTTTTCACATCTATCAATTGTCTTTTTGTGATTCACACCTTCCCAGTGATATCTTCAACCATCTTGCTAACTTTCCTTTTTCTTGTTACCTTCTCTTTCTCTTCTCTGACTTTCTCATACTTTTCCCTATATGTTCCCCATCTTTCTTGGGTAGGGTCTTTTTCTGCTTCCAGTACATGTTCCACTTGCATTGTTAGGATTTTAGCACTCACCTCATATCCCATAGGGAAGCACCACTTCATTCCTAGCTCAACTACCTCAAAGAAAACACAATCATTTTCAACGATGAAACAAATGGTGTCCTCATATTTTTCAACTAAGTTCTCTAGTATCCTATACCTCTCTTTCATCTACCTTTGTAGTATCTTAATCATGCTAAATAATTCTCCATCTACCCAATCCTTCTTCTATATTTTGTAGTACTTTGAGATCTGAAGTCTAGTGGGTTCATTTGTTATCTCTATTGAGCATTAATGATTGTCATTAGTATCAAAGGTTATCAAAGACATCGGTCAGTTACTTATATGAACCTAGTCAGTAACTGTAAGCAATACAAGCCAGTCGGTTAAGTCTTCTTACTGAGCATCAGAAAGTTTTACCAAGCATCAGACACTGACACTGAGAGATAGTAAACACCGAGCATCAAAGTAATTACTGAGCAGTATTTACAATGTTTACCAAGGATCACAGAAAATGGCATAGTAATCAAGAATGACACATTCTTCTATGCAAATGGTTACAATAGAATCAAAAAACATTTTACCAAGATCGAGGATCATTTATTGTTGAAGATCATTTGTAAATGTTAGATCTAGGTTATTTTTGTACACTGTAGATCTTAGGGTTTTTCTCTAAGTTGTTGAAACCTAATTTTGTATAAGCGACATAAAGTAGTATGCTATATAATTGTATGTTTACACCATTTTGTTGTGAACTGATGTATGAGTGAAGAAGCACTTGAAGCACTAGCCAACCTTCAAGATTATCAGTTGATAGAGCAGAACGTATTAAGAGGAAATTAGATTGAGCAGAATCAGAGCAGGCTAATCGAGCAGTTCAGAGCAAAGATTCATCATAGTAAAGGTGATATATATTCAATACTTTATTGATCTATATTAGACAATTTGAGTTTTCATTAGCAAATAGTTACCTATTGATTTCTAATCATTGTAATAGAGTTTTGGTAAAATCTCCTAATAGAGTAGACTTGATAGTCTTTTTGTATATCTTTGAACTGAGTACACACTCAAGTAGTGTTGTTAAAATCCTATAACTAGGTAGATCTAGCTGATCTAATATGTTACTCCTAATAGGGTAAGATCACCAGAAGTGATCAAAACTTGTAGCCCTAACAGGCAAACCTTTTCTATCTGCATTAGTGAAGAATTTGTGGGTGTCATCCCCACCACAATTTTTACCTTCTAACAAGGGTTTCTGCGTTACCAAAATACTTGTGTTATGGGACTATTATATTGTTGATTTCATGTTATTTACTTTCACAAGTTGAATGGATGAATGATACATGCATTAGATACAAGTTATTTTGCAAGGTTACTACTGTTTTATGTTTTAGATCTGAAAGGTTGATGTGTTAAAGTTTTTATGGGCACTGATTCACCCCTCCCCTCTCAGTACCCTATCTCTCCTAATTCCAACAATTGGTATCAGAGCTTAGTTCTCTTATTGAATAGTTTAACCATTGAAGGGTAAAGATCTAAGTCATGGAGAGGTATAAGTTAGATAAGTCTATTGAGAATCAGAAGATTCAGATGCAGATGTTTGTTGAATAGTATAAGCAAGCCAAGGAAGGAATGAAGAAATTACTGGTTGAAAGGAAGAACCTAGCTATTCTGCAAAATGAGATTGGCTACCATGAAGAAGAAATTGATGATATATTTGACCACATTGGATCTAGTTCAGGGAGTATTTCTGATGGATTTGAAAGTATAATCTCTGACTTGTCTGAGAAGAATCAACATTTAACCGCACAAGTGAAAGCACTATAAATTGGTTAAGAATCTCAGATGGTGAGAATGGTTGAAATAATGAATAATGCTAGATAGGCTGAGCAAGAAAGGAATCTGGCTATTGAAGACCGAAGACAGACAACTGAACAACTACAAGCTAAAGAGAGTGAGATACAAAGACTCACCAATCGTCATTTTTAGGTATCTAATCAGATGATGACTGTGAATCAAGAAGTCAATCGAGTGAATGGAGAATTGTCTAGAAGAGTTGAAGATGTTGCAATACTCAGAGAAGAGAATGAAAAATTGAGAAATTAAATAAAGACACAAAAACAACATAATGAGATGATGAGGCTAGCTGAGAACAATTCCAAGAAGATTGATGATTTTTTGATTAATCAAAGAAGATTTGGAAGCAAAGCTGGATTAGGCTATACTGGCGAAGGAGAATCATCACAACAAGCTGAACAGGTCAACAACAATCAAAATCAGAGACCTAAAGTGTTGACGTGTTATCACTATGGAAAACTGGGACATACATCTAATGTGTGTAGAAGCAAAGCACAAGGTAAACCTCTTGTCACTCCTAAGTTCAATGGATATTGCTACTATTGTGGAAAGTATGGTCATCAAGCTTATGAATGTAGAGATAAATAGAATGCTAACAATACTATTTGGAGAAGTTATGTTATAATTATAATAAACATTGACACACTGCATGAGAGTGTAAGGCAAAAATGAAGCAAGTATGGACTGCTAAGAATAAGACACAACACAAGCCTTATCAACCGAAGAGACAAGGTAATTCTTATGTTTGGGATTATAAAAAATGGGCTAACTATGTTGCATGTGGTAGATATGGGCACATTGTAGCTAATTGTAATAGGAAAAGATGGGCTAGATAATCAAGAAGCTGGACAAGCACTAGAATGGCATGTTTGCATTTCCATAAGGTCGGACATTTAAGGGTATGTGCAAGATCATGAGGGGCCAAAAAGTGGCGATGTGAAAAATATTCACTTTTCACTCATCCAAAAGTGCATGAAAGCACTTGTTGACTTTTTAGTAGGCCTGGGTGTCAGTACACCTAGGAAAACCTGCCACCAAAGTACAGACCTTATCGGGTACCCAATAACTGTGGCATAAATCTGAAACCCACGAGCCCTTTTCTTCATTTCCTTGCATGATTTTCTTCAAATTTCTTTTTGCGATTTTCATATACCTGATATATTTTCAGGTACTTGATATTGGAAACAACAAATTCGACTCTGAGCATATTTAGTAGGTATTTATTTCTATAATTTTTATTAATTTATTTCATTTTCAAGGTAAATGTAGCATTTTTTTTAAAAATAGGGTTTTGTATTTATATTTGTAATAATATATGAAATTAAATTGAAATTTAGATTTGTTTTTTATTTAATTAGGCATGGCTAACAACAATGAAGAAACTAACCCTCCCACACCAAATAACGATCCCAAAAATAATCCCCCATATCCAAACTCTAAATCTTTACAAGATTTGATACAAGAAAATTTGAACATGATATGAGGTTTCCAAAACATGTATCAAAATATACCTACATTAGGTCCCATGCTTGCCACACTAAATACAATTGTTGGAAATATTGACACACTCATGCAGCAACATAATGTTGCTCTTCATTGGCGTGATGATATGCACGCCCAATTTGATGACAGGCTTGACCATGATGGGATTGCAGACCTTAATATAACTAAGGAAGATATAGCCACCCTTTTTGTCAATCCTAAAATTTGAATACCAGTTAACCACAAAAAGCCCAAATTATCAATAAAATGGTGCACAAATGAAGCAATGCACACAAACTTTTGGGATCGTTGGTGGATGGTTTTTGATAAACCACCCCATAGCAATTTGGAGGTCCCATTTTATTTCATTAAAAAATTGTATGCTAAGTTTGTGCTTGGTCACCATGTTGATTATTGGAGTATGAGGCCCAACATGGGCATAGACAGAGGAGCTCCTCAGACTAGGCCATCTTCGTAGTACCGAAAGGCCACTACCTTTGGCCCCCCCACTGATGTCACACCCCCTCCTCTAGTGCAGCATCCTGATATCATTACAGAGGCTACCTCATAGACTATTAGGGCCATTCATTTACTGAGTGATCAGTTGATCACATAGACCAGGTCAGTGTTGCCTCCTATGGATGCTGCTGGCGCATCGACATCTCATCGAAGTTCACATGTATGCAAGCCCCATATGTGCATTATGTGTAGGAATATGTGCCTTGAACCACTTACTAATTTTGATACATATCAGTTTCATGATATTGATGAAGAGGATACAGGAGACGTAGCTGTAGAGGCTGCAACACCTCATGGAGCATCTACATCTCATGAGAGTGCTCAAGAGGTGCACACAAAGCCATTGACTCATGTTGATACAGTAAGAGTAAACATTATAAATAAATTTGTCACATGACTTATTTAATTTTAAAATAATTTATTTATTTAGATTAGTTTTAATGATTGCATGCACTTATGTATATATATATTTTCCATTTATGTTCAGATGATGACACAGGAGGAGGTGAGACAGGTGAATGAGTCCACACTTTCAGCCATTTCATTTGGCCTTGATGACTATACGGTATATTATAAATTATGTACCCATTAGTTTTTTTTTATATCATTTGGTGTACATGCTTAAATCTCTGTCAATTAGAGCAATAAAATTTATACATTTACTAATATATATTGTCATCTTATTGTGTTCTTGCAGGCTACAGCTGATGTCAGTAGGGGGCATGAGGGGGTTCCTTCATCAGGTCTCGACAAAGGAAAGGTAGTTAATTGTTTAAGATTAATTATGCATGCATATGTATGCCACTTGTGTGTAGTAATAAATATTTTACTTGCACTTTATTGTATAGGGTGTGGCTATTGATGATGTCTCAACACCAGTTCAACAACGTAGGGTTACAAGCGTCTCGATTCAGAGTGATAGCCTGATTGTACGTAGACTTTTACGTATTGTTATTTGTATTTTGTAACCAGGGTTGCTATGATGAAGTACATTGATATATAATTGACAATCTTTTTACTCTCATAGGTTACTTCGACTGTGAGGGAGGGCCCATGAGAATCTTTCATTTCTTTGTTGACCCAGCCCACTATTCTAGAGGAGGGATCACCAGATGTAAGTTTTAATTTTAGTTCAATCAATTTGCAATTTTATTATGCTATCATCCTATTTTGTAGATTTATTACTCTATGTTGCACCACTCTACTAATCTCATTATTGCAAATATATATTTATAGGTCAGAGTTGGTATTGCTCGCATGGTCCCTTCACTACCTAGGACTTATGATAGGACACCTGATCGTGGTAGGTGATCGAGAGACCAGGTACAAATATTTGTATTCATTTATAATTTTAATTAAATTAGTGTTTGAATTATGTATTTTATATATATATATATATATGTGTGTGTGTGTGTGTGTGTGTGTGTACAAATCATATAAAGTAAGCAATCTAACTTTGGTTTGAACTCATTTTTTATGCAAGATCAATCAGAGCCCAACACTTCTTCAAAGAGGCTACATTTTGATGATCCCCCTACAGCATAGGATGCAGTTTTAGTTTTGTGGTCATTTAGAGATGACACTTGGCACATTTTGAGATGGCATATATGCCACATTGTACACCTTAAAACATTGATTTTGTAGACATTTTGAAATGGCATGTGCCATATTTGTATATGAACATACTTTTGATACATTTGATACATATATAGAACATGTTCATTTATATGTTATATTTGTGTCATCTTTTGTATATACATATTTATTATTCATGTTTATGGAATTGAATGGTGAAGTTATATCTTGACTATGATTATCATTATGATTTAAATTATATCTTGTTGAAGTTACATTCTTTACTCTGGAATACTCTGTTCATGGAGCTTATTATGTTTGAGGTTTAACTTCTATAGATTTCCTAGATTTCTAGTGCTTAACTTTCCCTGTGCCTGAGACGATGATGAGGCCATCAGTACCGATACTGAAGATCATTTCTCTACAAAACAAAAACCATGCCATCTGCTCTTCATCACTAAATTAAAACTTCAATCACTGCTAATATGAGAGTTTCGTTTACCACTTCTATGAATTTTTGTATACAAATTCCATACCATCAATTATGTCACTATTTTTCATTGTGTGAACATTTAGTCTCATACTTGCTTTGCTAATTTCATATATTATCATTTTCAATGCTTTTTGTTTGCACTTATAATAATTTTAACTATCGGCAATAATGTTTCAATATCATCGTGTATGTAGGAGCCTTCATTTCATGCTATAAAAAATATCGATTATCGTATAAGCTTATGGTCTTCATTTCCAATCTTTGATATTACCATTGATAGATATGACATGTGAGTATTGACTTTTCCATTGTGTATAATATATGATTGCTTGCGCAACATGATATCCCCCAGACTTACAAAAACACATCTCTTGAATATATCATCTCTCAAATGTTCATTGAATGATTTTAATACTGCCTTCAAACTATGCTCAACACTGTGTATATTTATTTTTTATTACTGCATGGCTCCTTTGAATGTCTTCATACACATATGTTTAATCAATCTTTAACTCATGTTGTGCTCACTTCATTTGATGAAGTTGTTTCTTCGTGGGTTGATTATTGCTGACTGGACATTCATGATGAGTTTTACTTTACCGCCTCTTGTAATATTCTTCCAAATAATATGTTTGTCATCTTTGTAATATGCTGTAGCTGTTAACATCTACGAGGAAATGAAATTTATTTGGGTTGACTTTGATCATTACTTGCTGGTGTGTATACTTCACTCCATTTGAATGCTAATATGATGCTTAATGTTCCAACGTTTCCAAGTTACATAGTTGTCGATGCTATTTATTCAATAGTCTTTTCTATCTGTCCTATTTTTTATCTCCACTTAATAGTATGTGTTTGTATATCTTGTGAGAAACCAAAAAACCTTCAATGACATCAATGACAACCTTATCAAATCTCCAACATTATTTCTCAAATGGAGGCCCTAATTTTTGTAAAACATTAAGGCTCCATCAGGTGGAATGAGGTTGTCACTGGTGTTTACCCGACCAACTGAAGTTGATGGAGTAGATAGTTTGATGCTAGGTCAGACGATTTGAAAGATACGTTGCTGAGCCACTTTCAACTGACCCTCAATGCAAGTTTTGGCATCGACTAAGATCGCCTTTCCAAATGCAAACGAAGTCAAATCACCCAAAACTGAGAGAGGTTATTGTAGACCTCAAAAATATGATCTTGTAGCACCTAATGGTTTTTCGATACCTCTCACGAGGTCTGAGATACAAGCCCCACAAGATCGCTGCCCAATCGTGCTTAGTGCACCTTGGGGTCACTTGGGTCGAGCATGGTCGCAAGTGTTCTGGTGACTCTGTGGGTAGAATGGGGTTGTCATTGGTGTTTACCCAACCAACCAGAGCTGATGGAGCAAATGGTTTGATGCCAGGTCAGACGGTTTGAAAGATACACTGCTAAGCCACTTTCAACTGACCCTCACTGCAAGTTTTGGCATCGAATGAGATTGCCTTGCCAAATACAAATGAAGTTGAATCACCCAAAACTGAGAGAGGTTATTGTAGACCTCAAAAACATGATCCTGTAGCACCTAACAATTTTTTGATACCTCTCACGAGGTCTGAGATATGAGCCCCGCAATATCACTGCCCAATCATGCTTAGTGCACCTTGGGGTCACTTGGGTCGAGCGTGGTTGCGAGTGTTCTAGTGAATCTATGGGTAGAATAGGGTTGTCACTAGCATTTACCTAGCCAACTGGAGTTGATGGAGCAGACAGTTCGATGCCAGGTCAGACGGTTTGAAAGATACGCTCCTGAGCCACTTTCAACTAACCCTCACTGCAAGTTTTGGCATCGACTGAGATTGCCTTGCCAAATGAAAATGAAGTTGAATCCCCCTAAACTAAGAGAGGTTATTGTAGACCTTAAAAACATGATCCTGTAGCACCTAATGGTTTTTCAATACCTCTCACGAGGTCTAAGATACGAGCCCCACAAGATCACTGCCCAATCGTGCTTAGTGCACCTTGGGGTCACTTGGGTCCAGCATGGTCACGAGCGTTCCAGTGACTCTGTGGGTAGAACAAGGTTTTCATTGGTGTTTACCCAGCCAACTAGAGCTAATGGAGTAGATGGTTCGATGCCAGGTCAGACGGTTTGAAAGATACGCTGCTGAGCCACTTTTAACTGACCCTCACTACAAGTTTTGGCATCGACTGAGATCACCTTGCCAAATGTAAACGGAGTCGAATCGCCTAAAACCAAGAGAGGTTATTGTAGACCTCAAAAACATGATCCCATAGCACCTAACATTTTGTCAATACCTCTCATGAGGTTTGAGATATGAGCCCCGCAAGATCGCTGCCCAATCGTGCTTAGTGCACCTTGGGGTCACTTGGGTCGAGCGTGGTTGCGAGTGTTTGGTGACATTGTGGGTAGAACAAGGTTGTCACAGGCATTTATTCGGTCAACCAAAGCCAATGGAGTAGACAGTTCGATGCCAGGTCAGATAGTTTGAAAGATACGCTACTGAGCCACTTTCAACTGACCCTCACTACAAGTTTTGGCATCGACAGAGATTGCCTTGCCAAATGCAAATGAAGTCAAATCGCCCAAAACTGAGAGAGGTTATTTTAGACCTCAAAAACATGATCTCGTAGCACCTAAAAATTTTTTGATACCTCTCATGAGGTCTAAGATATGAGCCCCGCAAGATCACTCCCCAATCATGCTTAGTGCACCTTGGGGTCACTTGGGTCGAGCGTGGTCACAAGTGTTCTAGTGACTCTGTGGGCAAAATGGGGTTGTTATTGGTGTTTACCCAGCCACCTAGAGCTGATGGAGTAGATGGTTTGATGCCAGGTCAGACGGTTTGAAAGATACACTGCTGAGCCACTTTCAACTGACCCTCACTACAAGTTTTGGCATCGACTGAGATCGCCTTGCCAAATACAAACGAAGTCAAATCACCCAAAACTGAGAGAGGTTATTGTAGACCTTAGAAACATGATCTTGTAACACCTAATGGCTTGTCAATACATATCACGAGGTCTGAGATATGAGCCACAAAAGATCACTACCTAATCATGCTTAGTGCACCTTGGGGTCACTTGGGTCGAGCGTGGTCGCGAGCATTTCGGTGACTCTGTGGGCAGAACAGGGTTGTCACTGGCATTTACCTGGCCAACCAAAGCTGATGGAGTAGATGGTTCAATGCTAGGTCTGACGGTTTGAAAGATACGCTGTTGAGCCACTTTCAATTGACCCTCACTGCAAGTTTTGGCATCGACTGAGATCACCTTGCCAAATGCAAATGAAGTCAAATTGCCCAAAACTAAGAGAGGTTATTGTAGAACTCAAAAACATGATCTTTTAGCACCTAATGGTTTGTCGATACCTCTCACGAGGTCCAAGATATGAGCCCCACAAGATCACTACCCAATCGTGCTTAGTGCACCTTGGGGTCACTTGGGTCAAGTGTGGTTGCGAGTGTTCCGGTGACTCTGTGGGTAGAATAGGGTTTTCACTGGTGTTTACCTAGCCAAAAAGATCTAATGGAGCATATAGTTCGATGCCAGGTTGGATGGTTTGAAAGATACGCTACTGAGCCACTTTTAACTGACCCTCACTGCAAGTTTTGGCATCGACTAAGATCGCCTTGCCAAATGAAAACGAAGTTGAATCACCCAAAACTGAGAGAGGTTATTGTAGACCTCAAAAACATGATCCCGTAGCACTTGATGGTTTTTTGATACCTATCACGAGGTATGAGATATGAGCCATGGAAGATCACTGCCAGTTTCAAAGATACGTTGATGAGCCACTTTCAACTGACTGTTAGTGGTATGTTTGAAATTTGAATTGTGAAATTAATCATGATTAAGCTTGTGAAATTTGAACTATGGAACTTATTATGTTTGAGGTTTAACTTTTATAGATTGTTTGAAATGATAAAAAGTAATATCCTTAAAGCATTAGAAACAACAATCAAACATGTAAGAATTCAAACCATGTAAATGACATAAGTATATGACATGTAAGATCCCTTCTTGGCACTATTGGCCACCCATACATGATTTTGGTCATAAGTCCTTATGAAGAGTTTTAGGACATTTAACTTTTAAATCAAATTGATTGTTACAAATTGCCATTATAGGCTTCAAAAGATCTCAATTAACCATTAAGGATCCTTTTATCCTTCTATCTCTGATTGGATCCATGGTGACCGTAGGCATCTTCATAGGTGCTCCTACACAAGTTACAATCCACATACAAAACCAAGTTTATTGACTCAAAATACAATCTAAGAAAGGTCAAATTAATGTATTGAAATTAAGCTTAATGAACTTAGAAAACAATGCACTAAGTTAACTTATTACCTAGTCAAGTGTTCCTAAAGGGTCATCTCTTTGCTTCAGGGTCTCCAATAGTGCTTCATGATCAGTAGTAGTAATAGTCCAAAGTTCTTTTGTCTTTGGTCTTCCTTGATGCTTTGACAACTTGACATTTGTTGCTATAACAAAGTTTGAATACATGAGAATAGTTTTGTGCTTCTCATAGTCTTCAAATGCGGGAACTCCATTCTTTCTAATCATGTATGTTCGCAGCCATGTTCCCACAATAACAACTGAACCAGTAGGATATGTGAACCCATCACCATATGTCATTAGTTGTACAAGCTTTTGTTTACCTTGTACACAACATGCTAACCAATAATCTGACCTCGCATCATTCCCCTGCGGTGCAACCAATGCAAAAACATCTCCTGGCTTCAGAAGATCTGAAAGATGGTCATAGTCAACTGAAGTGTCCATGTCATCATTTCTTATAGAGAGTGTCAAAGATAAAGGAGTTAGATACTCTGGAACCCATGTATCCACCCACTCACTTGACTCGCAATGATCGCAATTATATTGAAAACACATGGGGCAAAAACAAGCCAACTCTTGTGTCCAAATGGTCCATGTACTACTATTGGAGCTTTGGAATGAATACATTTTTTAAGAGTCTTTCACTATTTGACAATCCAATCTATCTCCTATAATTCCTTCCTCAACCAACCAAAAGAATCTACGCACTGTAGAATCAAGAGTCCCCCCTTGTGACAATGCTAAAGTACACCAATCAACAATAGAATGAGCATCAAGAAGTAGAGCACTTGAAATCCTCAATTGCTCCTTAATTAGAGCTCTCTTCACACATGCACCTACTCCATCATGCTCCCCTTTCCCATGCCCTGACTCAAAAAAACTCCAAATATGAGGTACACCTCTCTCCACATGCATTCTACACAACCAATAAAATTTTTTGGCATTCTTAAATTGACCGGTGCAATTATCCAACCAAATGAGATGCCTATCCATAGCAATACCATTTTCCTGCAAGAAGTCAAAATAGTTTTGGAAACAATGTTGAACAAACTCATGAGAGTGAGACCTGTTATCACTCATATAAAAATGGTACTCTCTGATTATCTTTCGCTCATCTTTTTTGCTATTAGGGGAATGTCTATATGTGATGTGTACAAAAATAGCAACCTGAATGGAATTGTAATATTGAGCTTGAGTCTCATTTTGGGGCTGCAATGTATAGTTCTCCATAGAGTCTACAACGGATATAATAGTTCCAATGGGGAAAGTTTCCTTACATGTCCTGAATTGTTGATCCAACCATTGAGACATGTGACTATGCCTTGCATACTTGTAAAAAATATTTGTCTTGAAATTTGAGATAAAATCAGCAACATTGTATTCTTTTGCAACCAACTCACATCTAGAGCCTTCACCTCCACTCTTCAATGTATATTTCACTATTTCATATACCTTTTTTTGGACGAGTGTCTTTCCAAAATTGTGTTCCAAAACCTCATGAAAACATGTTCTAAACTTGGACAAGCCACCACATTCTGAGCACTTGGCATTTAAGCAATCCTTTTTATAAAATAAACAACCATCATCTCTATGACATAAAAATTGATCTAGCAAGTCTCTTGATGATTTGGGAAGACCACTTGCACCACAATCCTCTAGCATTTCATTAGTATGCAAAGTAGAATGAATGGACTGTAATAATTCATGAGGCATTGAAAACTCAACATGATATTTGCAACAACATGTATTTCGAATCTTAAGGGGTACACAATAAAATGGCTTCACGGATTCAAAAGACCTTTGTGATATTTTCAATGTTGGATGTGTATCACAAAAAATTTTATACAACATTGTTTGACTTACCTCCACATAATGTTTAGGATGTGGAGTGCGGTCTCGATTGCCAACTCTCAACTTCAAGACATCCTTCACATTTGGTGACACTCTTGAGTTAGCATCCCAAAATTGTTAAATTTCATCCTTGACAACATCTATTAGCTTCTTATCGAAACATGGAAGTCTCCCACCATAAGCCCATGTATCAATTTGAAGGAGATCATCAAGTCTTTTTCTTCTTGCAAGTGCTCTACCCAAAGTTTTATGGTCTATATTGAAGTCAACACAAGTTTGTCTCCTCAAACGAGCCTTTCTCAACTGATGACTTACTAAGGAGGTTGTAATAACCCTACGAGCAACTCTCTTGTCTTTTTCTCTGCTAGTCTTCCCAATGCTATTGAGAGCATTGAAAAGATTCTTCACAACAATGGCATTTCTCTCCATTTTCTTGTTCACACAAATCTTCAATTTCACAAGCATAGGTCTCATCTTTTGCATCTTTAACAACTGCACAAAAATTTGACATTTCTCAACCAATGTCTTCTTTCAAAAAAATTGATCATGAAGTCTTGAAGCCCACAACCTAATGGTTCTATGTGACCTCTTTCCTTCTCAATTATTCATAATGTTCTCCTCAATTTCAATTAACCATTTAGGTTTTCTTGAAAGCCCCGAATTTGAAGATTGATTATCTTTATTGCAAGGGACTTCATTTCGCAAATAATTTGGAGATGTATAACATTCATGTGGTTCTTGTGCAACATTTTCATTCCCAAAGTCTACATTTTCAATCTCCATCTGTGCATTTTCAAATTGAACATCCTCTTCACTTACAACTACATTTACGGGGTCATCTTGATTAATGTTTAACATACCTTCTCTCCTTCTTCGGTGATTTTCATTATCTTTTTCCCTATATGCTTGAATTTCATCATCTGTCAGCTTCCTCTTGCATTTAGCCTTTCAATGACTGCTGCTTCCCATGGTGAGGCCACAAGTCGACAAAAATCAAACAATGGGCCCCAAATCATGTTTTTTGTTTTGCAACGCATGAAAAAAGTATTAAATCCTGTGACTATCTGGTCTGTGGAGACAGGGAATATTTTGGTCAAATATTACCTGGCAAAAATTGAGTATCTGATTCCATATCGGGTACCCAATATTCCCAGGCTGATGAAAAAAGGGCGGGAGCAAATGAAAAAAATTGAACTTTTACATGTGTGTGTGAATTTTGTACCTGATCTGTAGACACAACAGTTCAGTAAAACATTAGAGGTTAGCAAAAATCATGCAAAATTGAAATATAATCTAACCAAGTAATATACTGCCTTCTAATAGGTGCGAGATTGATGTTCTCAGATTGCTATCTAGATCAGTGACCTAGATGAAACCTAAATGAAGGATTTGAATGCAAAAATGATATGAAATATGAATGCAATTAATCTTTTTTTTTTTGGATTTTCTATGCAATAAGATGAAAAACTTGATATGAAATCTATGATATGTAAAAATTGATATGCTATCTATCTAACAATGATATGATAAAGAATCTAAATGAATGTAAAAAAAACAAATTGATCCCACAATAGCCTTGATTCGCAATAAGCTTTGATTCTTCAAATTCCAATTCTTCAAAATAGTTGTGCAATTCGTAGACGACTTTGGCAAAGTAAGCTCGCAAAATTATGAGATGATTTGAGATGAGCTGAAGCCTTAATTTATAGAAATCTAGGGCTTTGGAGGTGCATGAAAAAAAGCCATAAATCACTCTTGATAAACTCAAGTTGATTTTTGAGTTATCAGAAATAAAAGATATTTAATTTATAAAATCATGCAAAAGCAAGGCTTTAACTCAAAATAGAGCTTTAGTTTTAATTGATAATTGATAGTTGTTTGCTTTTATGATTGTGCATGTTTTATTTATGAATTAATTTAATAATAAAGTGATTTATTTCCAACTTAACTGATTTTTAAAAATAAAACAATTGATTTATGGGTTAATGAATCAATTTTTCCAACTTTTATTTCAAAAATAATATTATTAAATATGACAACTTGCTTTAATTAATTAAATAAGAATTTAATCAATTAATTATAGGAATTTTGATTTATTGTCAAATTTAAATAATAATAATTAGGAATAAATATAATTAAATTCAATTAAATAATTAAGTGGTAGAATTAAACTTAATTAATTAAATATTGAGAACATTCAATTAATTAAACTTTAGGATAAATAGGATTTATCGCCAAATAATCATTAAATCAAAGATAATTATGATGATTAGGAATATTACTAGGAATATTCCCTGATGCAAAATTTAAGATAATCAATTAGGATTCGATGATGTGCCGATGTGCCTTTGGTTAGGACTTTGATATCAATTTCATTCGATATGTTGATATAGGAAGTTAATGAATCTATAGCCCATTTTTGGGGTATTACATTTTGCCCCTCTTTGAATTACTGTGCGAAGCGCAGTGGTTCAAAGATAGTCTGTGTATGATAAAGATATGAAATTGATTCGAAAGATATGATGATTGAAAGATTTGAAGATATTAGGTCTTGAATGACCTAAGATAATGTTCACTATAGCAGCGATGAACCGATGATTGCGAAAGAGTGTCAAAATGCCTGCTTCTGAACCTTAGGATTGCAAAGAAGTGAGTGACTGATTCTAGACTCGATTGTCTTAGTAGAACCATGATGTAGGTATCACATCTAACCCCTTTAGTTACCAAAGAACCAAGGAAATAACACTGATGAACCGATGGTTGCAAAAAACCGATATAGATTACAAGATTAGGAGGATACTAGATTGATATGGATCGACGAATCTGATATGCCCCAAGTGATTATTGATTTGCCCCGAGCGATGGGTCCTTTTGATGAATCAACAACTAGACGTGGTTGTTGTCTTGATTACTGAGGAAAGATATGATTTCAGCAAAGATATGATTTCAAATTATATTACAAACTTGAATGATGTGCAATACCATGCCCCCTTCGGGATTAAAATTGAAATTTGATAATAAAAGTCAACGTTAAATGGTTTAGAAGCATGTTAATTGATTTGAAAAGTGGTTATACACGTCTGAGAACACGTTCTGCATCATTTGGAGGTCCTGGAGACCAAGTAGACTAGGTTTGACCATGAGTTGACCATAGTTAAAAGTTTGAAATTTTGATAGTTTGATGTTAGATAATCAGTTAAGTTGAATACTAGATTTTTGTGATGATTGAAGGTTGATTATGCAAGTAGTTAATAATATGAATGATTTTAGATTTTGATTTTGATCTCGAAAAAGGATTCTACTTGCTATTTCATTGGAGGAACCTTCGTGTGGGATTCAGCTCTTGTTAGATTGGAAGAGGTGATTGAAGAATCTTTTAAGTGTTCAAGCAATTTGTGAGATCATGCAAAGTGCAAAAATGCAAAGAAACATGCAGGATGATAATGCAACCCTAGGACCTAGGACCTACTCACTGATCATGTATCAATTTGTTATCATCATTGAACTTTTAGGTAACTAGATAAATCAATACAATGCCCACTAGCCATGAAACCATAGACATATGAATATTGATTTGTAATGCTCAAGAACCAATACAACACCCACTTGTCAAACAACCATGGACATATGAATATTGGTTTTATTTTTTGAATGTCAGATTAGATACAAGCACCAAGGCACAAGCACCAAGATGACCTAAGTATCATGTCCATTTTGATATAGTAATTTGCATTTAACATACACATCAAACAGTCAAGAGATCATTCTAAATCTAGTGTGAAATACCCAGAGTGACCCTTTATCGTTCACATCCTTAAGTAAGATCACGTTTCACAGTAGGAGAAAGAACTTACTCAAAAAGACAATAGTGAGATCAAACTTCCTTGAATTTTCTTGGTATCAATGGTTGAGGTATGCATGGCCATCCAATTCGAGATAGAGGCTCTTACAGTCAGACACCATTTCAATCCAAAATTTCCAAAGACATTAGATTTTCACATACAAGTAGAAGACAAAGAAAAGATTATGCCCCTAGTCATCACTCTCTAAATCCTATAAAGGACATCATCGAAGAGCTCGAAGGGACACAATAGGCAAAAATCTCAATGCGAATTAGTAAGCATACAAGGAGATAAAAGTATTGTTAAAAGCATAGATTGTTTTCAGTTTTGATGTTTGATGTTGATTGCGTTGTTGTAGAGGCAAAATCCTTTCTAGAGAGAAGACTAACTGACTGACTCACATGAAGCTGCAAAGGACTCTGACTGGATATGATACATCTCAGATACATTGGAGACCATAGGATATGACTTTGATTGCCCCCAAGTTTGAATATTGATAGGATACAGATGCTGGAGTAGATTGGTGTACAAATCGACTTATTGAAAACTAGAAATGCTGAAACAAATCGAGAGATATGTACAAACTAAAGCAAGACTGAAAGCTGGGAAAGATCAAGATTGCACTGATAGATGGAGCTTTTTGAAACAAGTGGTGTCCATTTGTTGGGTTTTCACCATCTTGGTAGAGATTCTATTTTTGCTACCAAGGCGCCTGTTTCCAGGTTTTCACCAAGGCACTTTTTCTTTTTCTCATTTTTATTTTTTTTAAATTTTTTTAAATTTTTTTGTACTTTTGATATTTTTTGATTTTTTTGTGAATCATCAAGGTTCCTATGGCAAGGTTTTCACCAAGATGTTCAATTTTTCAGGACTTTTTCTGATTTTTATAATTTTTTCAGGACATTTTACCATAGACTGAATGCCTTAGGCATAGAATTTCTTTAGATGGAGAACATTGATTGGTTCTTGGAGTTGTTCTCCTTCAGTCATTGAGAGTTGATAGGAACCATAGCCAAAAGTAGCAGTAATTACAAAGGGACCCAGCTAATTGGGTTCAAACTTCCCCTTGCATTCTCGATGGGATTGATTTTTAGGATTTTCTCTCAAGACTATATCACCAACTTGAAATTTTGTGTCTGACTTTCTTGTTGTAGCCTCTAGACATTCTCTTCTGATATACTCTGAGATAATCATACGTTGCTTGTCTACGCTCATCTAGTAGTTCAAGTTCTTGCAACCTAGACACTTTGTAGTCATCATCAGTTACTAGACCATGCATTATAATTCTAAGTGATGGGATTTCAACCTCAATAGGCAGTACTGCTTCAGACCCATAAACTAAAGTGAAAGGTGTAGCCCCAGTAGGTGTTCTGATACTTGTTCTGATACTAGTTCTGATACTTTTTCTGTAGGCCCAGAGAGCTGGATTGATCATGAGATGCCAGTCTCTTCTTGTTTTACTCACTGTTCGGTGAAAGATTTTCAAGAGATTCTTATTTGAAGCCTCTGCTTGTCCATTCCCTTGAGGATAGTATATAGATGACCAATGTTGAGTAATCTTGAATTTGGCACACAAATCATCTAGGTCTTTATTTTTGAATTGTCCCCCATTATCTGTGATTATAGAATGTGGGATCCCATATCTGCAAATGATGTAGTTCAAGATGAACATAGATATATGTTTCCCCATTGCTTGTGTTAAGGGAACTGCCTCTACCCATTTTGTGAAATAATCTGTAGTTGTGATTATATGGGTATGTCCATTAGAAGAGTGTGGATAAATAGCACTGATAAGATCAAAAGCCCATTGTTGAAAATTTCATTGTGTGGTGAAGGGGATTAGATCTCTCCTTGGAGCATGAATCAAGTTACCATGCACTTGGCACTTTTGATAGTTCTTAGCAAACTTGATAGCTTCTCTTTCCATTTCAAACTCCCAAGCAAGATCATATCATGCAGTCCCAATGTCTAGCAAGGTGGAGAACAAGAGGGATTGACAAGCTGGTGGAAGAGATGGAAGACAAGAGAATGAAAGAGAATGAAGGGAAGAAATCCTTGAGGGAAAACTCCTCAAGAATACTCAAGCTAGAGAAAAAATTTTATGTAAAGCGCATTTGGACAAGCAATGAAAGGCCAGCATAGGATAAGTCACAAAAAAGTAATGCCAAAGAAGGAAAGGATGTAGTCCAAAGGAGTAGACATGTCAAGAGGCTTCATAGCACTATGTTTTACTCTTCCTTCTATTAGATCAAGACCAAAGGGGAAAAGGATAGCGACAAGTGAAAATGAATGGAGGAAGATAGACATGAAGGCTAAACATGGAAGGAATAAAAGCAAGATCATCATAAGACAACTCAAAAAATAGCCAAATGTTCGTGTATAGATCAACCTTGTCAAGATCAAAGAGAGAAGATAGAATGGATGAAATATGTAGAAGAACTACACATGATGCCTGATTGCCAGGTTTTCATCATGGTACTTATCCAAGGTGCCACAAGGGAGTGGTTTTCACCATAGGATGAATTTATTTCTCTTTACTTTTGCTACCAAGGCGTCTGTTTCCAGGTTTTCACCAAGGCACATTTATAATTTTTTAAAAAAAATTTATTCATTTTTTTTTTTTTTTGGAAGAAGGCAAGCTTTTTAGATAATGCTCCTTGAAAGGATAAACTGTGATATACCAAGAATTCAAATGATATGCTCAAAGATGCTGATAGGGAAAGGAATATGGAAGACAAAAATGGAGGATAAGGTTTTATGTAAAGCGAGTGAGGTTGGAAGATAGGAGGAATAGGCAAATGAGGAAAAAAGATAAAAGGTAGAAGGATAATGAATGGAAAGATTGTGAAAGGGTAGATGGAAAGGAAGGAAAGATCAACATTAATACACACCTTGAAGGGTGGTGAGAGGATGGAGGAAACGTGAATGAAGGAATACGTGAAGGAATATGGTGAATGGATAGCAGAGGTTGAGGTTTAGGCACATGGAATGGAAGAATATTTTTGGAAGAAGATGAAGTGGAAGTCTTTGGAAGCTTGAATGTCAATTTCACTTTTTGCTCAACACCAGACTCTTTCAAGAGAGACTTTGGAATCCATATAGCCATAGGATTTTTATTTTCTTTTGATGACCTAGAGAGAATATCTTCAATGATGGATTTTGGAACCCATACTTGTCTTGTAGTTTTTTTCTTAGATATCTCTTTTGACTTTATGTTTCCATGTCTATTAGAGGAGACATGGTGATCTTCTTTTTTTGATGGATTCTTGTATTGCTTCTTTTTCTTGTATTGAACATTCAAGTTACTTTCAAAGGACTTGGGCCTTGTGGAAGAAGGAGGATATGACTAGTTTAGATGGGTGGATGGATGAAAAGGATTCAAGGGTATGCATCTATGTTGATCTT
Source organism: Chamaecyparis obtusa (assembly GCA_027943335.1). Taxonomy (NCBI): domain Eukaryota; kingdom Viridiplantae; phylum Streptophyta; class Pinopsida; order Cupressales; family Cupressaceae; genus Chamaecyparis; species Chamaecyparis obtusa. The sequence continues at coordinate 344,621 of BSBK01003551.1, forward strand.
GAAGAAAGATGGGAGATGGAGGGATGTAAGGACCCAAGATGGATGGAAAATTACGAGAGTTAGGAGGGGAAAGTAAAGGGACATAAGAACCCAAGATGGAAGGTAGATGTGAAGCCTTTAATAGTGGTGGAAGAGGTCCAAGGATGGAAGTGGAAGATGCAAAAGGATAATCAATAAGTTCATCAGCATCTATATGACAACCAAGGATATCAGCATCTTTAGAGTGAGCATTAGAATTTTCAATAGAATCAAGTACATCTTGAATATGAGCACCTTCTTTGATAGGATTGTTCAAAGCTTGCAAAGACTTAAGAAGAGTAGAAAGTGGAAATGAACATGGAGTGGTAGAATAAGAAGATGGAATACTTTGATCTTGACAAGGATCTTTGGATAGCACAAGCACATAATTTTTCTTTTGATTTTCAATAGGTTTAACATTAGAAGTAACAACACTATTTTTACCAACCTTAATGGCAATATCATCTTTGAAAAGTGCAAGTGTAGTAAGGTCATTTTGATTGTCAATAAACTCAACAGTGTAAGTAGTAGCCTAATCTTGCTTAGGAGAAGACTTAAGACATGGTGGAATAAATGAAAAAGGGTGTGCAGGATCAAAAGAACCCTGAGGCAGATAAGAGACATCGTGAAAAGGAGTGGACAACATGGAGGTTTCTTGATCTTGATCTTTTTTTATGTTCTTTTCTTTATCATTTTTAGAGTCCTCTTCACATGGAGCCACTTCTAAGGACAAGGAAGCACGTTGGGATTGAATGGAAGAGTTTGGAAGAGATGGTGGAGGACTAGCTGAAGTAGGGATTATAGCATATGAAGGCTTAGGCTCTTTAGGTTTATCATTATTGAAAGTATTTGCAGCCAAGTGAAGGTTAGCTTGAGTTTCTTCGAGGGGTAGCCCTAGAGGATAACTATAGGGAACCACATGAAAAGTATCAGGGCTTGTGTCGGATGAAGGTTCTGTGAAAGATTTGAAAGACTCAGAAGCTTTAGGAAATGTACAGGTATTGGAGGAAGTAGGGGATGGAAGGGAACCATCACAAGACAAAGGTCCAACATTAAAATGATCTTGCTTGAGAGTTTAATCTTTATTTTCAGCCTGAGAATTCTTAGAGGAAAGATCCTTATAGTATTGACATTTCAAATCAGCATGGTACATTTTATATTCCTCAATAGAAGTAGATGTATCATCTAGATATTCTCCACAAAAGCTATCAAAATCTCTTTCAAAATCAGAATCATATGGATCACCATCATGATCTATCCAATGTGACAGCCCATTTGTAGTAAGTAGGAACACATGACGAGGAGGACTCTTAGGAACAAAGGGTTCATAGGTATCACTATATTGTCCCTCATCATAGTCATCATAGTCTTCAAAGTCTTCAAAGATGGGTGTGTAACTCTCCGTGGAAGAGGTATCATAAGGGTTGTCAAGTTGCTCATATTTTGTCTAAGGGCATGGTGACATGTACAAGTCTTTGTCAAATGGAAAAGGACATAGAGCCTCCATGGATAACTCCTTGGGTTCCTTCTCTTTTTTGAGTTTATCAAGTTTGACTTGCATAGCATGCAACTGTTTCATCATAGCTATGATTAGAATTTCTTCCTCATGTGTACTGATTCTTTGAGACATGTGTACTAATTCTTTGAGACATGTGTACTGATTCTCAATGGCTACTGCTCTATTCTTGACACAATGATTTGTTTGATAGATTCTGGAACTAGGCTAAAAAAGCTAAGAATCTGGCAATTTTGACAATTTTCTGACAACTTTTCAAAATTTTCCCAAATGACTTTCTACAGACTCGTACGATAGTTGGTAGGAAATGAAACAATAGTTGAAAAAATTGTACGATAGTTACAAGTAGGATTTTGACTTTTAGAATTTGCTAGCATGAAAACTCATATGACACTAGGTACTCAATCATACGACAGATGGGTGGTAATGAAATGACACTTGGCAAAAACTCATATGACTTTTGACCTCCTAAAATGTCTTTTGACTCCATAAAGGATTTTATGTCAAATTTTGCAAATTTTAGGGTTTTCAGATTTAGATTGTTTGCAAATTGTACTGTCTAGATTTGAAGATTATACTAGATTTGATCATTTTTAGTAGCCAAGTAGATAAACAAGCATGCAAAACAACAAGCAAGTGATTTCAAGCATGTCTAAAAATAATGAACAAGGGCAAAAGAAACCTTGCGCATGAACAATCAAGTGACTTATTTGTTCTAATCCTCAGAAGCACTAATTGTGTATGTTCCAAAAATGTTTTGCAAGAATGCACATATGCCCTATAAAATGAAAATTTGGCCTCGCTAGGGTTTTTAGTAATGGTTTGACTCTGCAACTTCTATGATCCAAAGGGGTGAAATCCAATCCCGGCGCACCAGAGTTTTGACACAGTCTGAGAACTTAATTTTCAGGAGCTGCTAGGGAGATCTGACAACCCAACAATGAACCATACCTGTGGAGATTTCTTCCACAAGGACATTTATATAGTAGCTATCACTACCACGGTGAAAATGGCTATTACTGCTTGAGGATCTGTCAACGCAGTTTTCCTTGTGAAGGGATTGTCCGCTATGGTTAACCCTCTCTAAAGGTGACTCATAATAGTATACCACAAGGGAACTTGGCTCCAGATCCAAGGTTTTTGACACCTTTTAACTTTTAACCCAAACAAAGCAGACAGATAAATCCGACATGCTAAGACAAAGTTTTGCTTCACCAAGGTCTATGATGTCAACTCCACGTGATCTATCAACCTCTCTGAGGAGAGAATGTATCGTTCAATAAGAGAAGGTGCACTAACCAATTTTGATTCACCAAAGCTCATGATGTCAACCCCACATGATCTATCAACCTCTCCTGGGAGAGAATGTATCGATCAATAAGAGAAGATGCACTAACCAAGTTGAATGTGAAACACACTAAGTATCCTCCCTACCTACAAGGATTCTATCATCAAGAAGGATTTCATTGGGAATCCAATCTCTCAAGAATCACGAATAGTGTTCATAGGGCCTAATTACTATGTGAGCATAGATGTATGTTTCCAAAAAGCAAATCTACCAAAAGTACCCAAAAAGAAGAAAGAGGAACATTTAACGCTTAAAGTGAATATGAGATGAGTCCACAAGGTGGAACACTTAACACCTCACACAAGCTAAAAATGAGTCCCCAACTTAGAAAACAAGTGAGTTCCTAAAAGCATAAATGGGTTGCCAAGTGGAACACTTAACGCTTTTGTCCTGTTGACCCCTCCCCTTTAAAGTGGCACTGACCTTGCAACCACGGGGTGGAACGAGGGGTCAGTGGATTAGTGAGTCCAATAACCCAAGATAGAAATCAAGATCAATCACAAGTATCTAAGACTACTTAATGAATCCTTAAAGGGTCACAACCTAGTATCAATTATGCAAGTGTGTAGAAATAGACAAAAGCATGAAAAAATGCACACAAGCCAAACACATAAGAGATTTATTTTAAGTCCAAATCAAAATGTTATTAGATCAAGGAGAATACCTAGGATCCTCACAACGTGCTTAGTAGATTTTACCTAATTTTTACCAATTCTTGTTGAGTTTTTCCATGCAAGCAAGTGACGAACTCTCCAACAAGCAAACAAGCAAACAAGATATGCAACATATATTCAACTTATGAAAACTATAGGGTTAGCTCTAAAAATCAATTATTATCAGCAATAATAACTAGCAATTAACCCAAATGATAACTCATATCATTCATTGAACCATGTAAAAAAAAAAAGTGCATACCCATCACAAAAAAATTTTTTTGCTGTATTTGACCTAGTCAACAAGATTTGATTTTTTTTTAATGATTTTGGCCACAAAAATAGAAATTCAAAATAGAGACCCCTACTAAAAAATAAAAATATTTCCAAAAATGTAAAAATTTTAGAAAAATTTCTTCATTTGTGCCCTAGAGACCTGTTTTATCAAAACAAACTAGTTTTTGTAAATTGACTATTTGAGCTAATATATTGTGTCCAAATTTAAAATAAAAAGAATGGACCTCTTGTATAATTTAAAGAGATTTCTGAAAATATAAAAATTTCCAAAAAAATATGCTAATTTGCGTCAGATATTAATTTTTTTTGAAATTTTAAGAAAAAATTATTAAAAATTCAAAACATTTCAGAAAATTTTGAATTTTTTATTGTAGCTTCTCTGATATGTGTCCAACTTGCAAAAAAAAATTTAGAAAAAAAATCCAAGCCATTTGGGAGATAAAATTAAATATTTAAAAACTTTAGGGTTTTAGCTCCCCAAAAAAATCAAAACTAGCATGTAAAGGTGGGTTGCCCCACGATGGGCGCTAAAAATGTGTGTGTGAATTTTGTACCTAATCCGTAGACACGACACTTCAGTAAAACATTAGAGGTTAGCAAAAATCATGCAAAATTGAAATCTAATCTAACCAAGCGATTTACTGCCTTCTAATAGGTGCGAGATCGATGTTCTCAAATTGCTATCGAGATCAGTGACCTAGACGACACCTAAATGAAAGATTTGAATGCAAAAATGATATGAAATATGAATGCAATTAATTATTATTTTTTTGGATTTTCTATGCAATAAGATGAAAAACTTGATATGAAATCTATGATGTGTAAAAACTGATATGCTATCTATCTAACAATGATATGATAAAGAATCTAAATGAATGTAAAAAAAAACAAATTGATCTCACAATAGCCTTGATTTGCAATAAGCTTTGATTCTTCAAATTCCAATTCTTCAAAATAGTTGTGCAATTCGTAGACGACTTTGGCAAAGTAAGCTCGCAAAATTATGAGATGATTTGAGATGAGCTGAAGCCTTAATTTATAGAAATCTAAGGCTTTGGAGGTGCATGAAAAAAAGTCATAAATCACTCTTGCTAAACTCAAGTTGATTTTTGAGTTATCAGAAATAAAAGATATTTAATTTATAAAATCATGCAAAAGCAAGGCTTTAACTCAAAATAGAGCTTTAGTTTTAATTGATAATTGATAGTTGTCTGCTTTTATGATTGTGCATGTTTTATTTATAAATTAATTTAATAATAAAGTGATTTATTTCCAACTTAACTAATTTTTAAAAATAAAACAATTGATTTATGGGTTAATGAATCAATTTTTCAAACTTTTATTTCAAAAATAATATTATTAAATATGACAACTTGCTTTAATTAATTAAATAAGAATTTAATCAATTAATTATATGAATTTTGATTTATTGTCAAATTTAAATAATAATAATTAGGAATAAATATAATTCAATTCAATTAAATAATTAAGTGGCAAAATTAAACTTAATTAATTAAATATTGAGAATATTCAATTAATTAAACTTTAGGATAAATAGGATTTATCGCCAAATAATCATTAAATCAAAGATAATTATGATGATTAAGAATATTACTAGGAATATTCCCCGATGCAGAATTTAAGATAATCAATTAAGATTCGATGATGTACCGATGTGCCTTTGGTTAGGACTTTGATGTCAATTTTGTTCGATATGTTGATATAGCAAGTTAATGAATCTATAGCCCATTTTTGGGGTATTACATTACATATATTGATGTGTATAATATATATATAGAAAAGAGGCATATGATATATATAATGTATATTATATATATACTAATGTATTATAATAGACTAATGTATTATATGTACTAATGTATTAAATATACTAATATATATAATATATTATATATATACTAATGTATTATATATACTAGCATGTATATAATATATATATATAATACATATACTAATATATTATATATAATATTACAAATTTTGGAGAATCTCTTGCAGAAATATGCAAATTATAATCTTCCTACTAGAGCATACATTAATGAAGTTCTTCGTGCCTTAGTAGAGGAAGCCAATTGGATTGTTAAAGCTTACGGTACTACATACAAAAATGCAGTATGTATTTTTGGCCTAAATTTTTTTCTCATTTCTTTTAGGTCTTTAAAGGTGGTCTGCTAAATCTTTGTATTAAATGTTCCTTTTACAAGCGTCGTAAACCCTAGCTATGCAGAAATGGAGGCTTTGAAGAATAGTTCACTAGAGGCAGACAGAGAGACTTCCTAAGGGTCATGGGGACTCACTAGGGATCCTAGTATGGACCCCTTAAGACACACTTGAGCATTCCAATGTGTCAAAAGGGGTCATGGGGACTCCCTAGGGGTCCTAGTATGCCTTATCATGTGTTAGGACCCCTAGGGAGTCCCCATGACCTCTTTTGACACATTGGAATGCTCAAGTGTGTCTTAAGGGATCTAACCCCTTACGACACACTTAAGCGCTTGAATGTGTCAAAAGGGGTCACAGGGACTCCCTAGGGGTCCTAATGTGTGATAAGGCATACTAGAACCCTTAGGGATTCCTCATGACCCCTTTTGACACATTGGAATGCTCAATTGTGTCTTAAGGGGTCGTAGGACCCCTTAAGACAAACTTGAGCATTCCAATGTGTCAAAAGGGGTCATGGAGGCTCCCTAGGGGTCCTAACACATGATAAGGCATACTAGGACCCCTAGGGAGTCCCCGTGACCCCTTCTAACACATTGGAATGCTCAAGTGTGTCTTAAGGGGTCCTAAGACCCCTTAAGAAACACTTGAGCATTCCAATGTGTCAGAAGGGGTCACGGGGACTCCCTAGGGGTCCTAAAGCATGATAAGGTGTACTAGGACCCCTAGGGAGTCCCCATGACCCTTTTGCACACATTGGAACACTCAAGTGTGTCTTAAGGGGTCGTAGGACCCCTTAAGACACAATTGAGTGTTCCAATGTGTCAAAAGGGGTCATGGGGACTCCCTAGGGGTCCTAACGCATGATAAGGCATACTAAGATGCTTAGGGAGTCCCTGTGACCCCATTTGACACATTGGAATGCTCAAGTGTGTCTTAACAGGTCCTATGACTACTTAAGACAAACTTGAGCATTCCAATGTGTCAAAAGGGGTCATGCAGACTCCCTAGGGGTCCTAACATGTGATAAAGCATACTAGGACACCTAGGGAGTCCCCGTGACCCCTTTTGACACATTGGAATGCTCAAGTCTATCTTAAGGGGTTGTAGGATCCCTTAAGAAATACTTGAGCATTCCAATGTGTCAAAAGGGGTCACGGGGACTTACTACAGGACCTAACACATGATAAGGCATACTAGGATCCCTAGGGAGTCCCCATGACACCTTTTGACACATTGGAACATTCAAGTGTGTGTTAAGGGGTCCTAGGACCCCTTAACACACACTTGATAATTCCAATGTGTCAAAAGGGGTCATGGGGACTTCCTAGGTGTCCTAACACGTGATAAGGCATACTAGGTCCCCTAGGGAGTCCTAACACATTAGGACCCCTTGGGAGTCCTCGTCACCCCTCTTGACTCATTGGAATTCTCAAGTGTGTCTTAAGGGGTCCTAAGACCCCTTAAGACACACTTGAGCATTCCAATGAGTCAAAAGGGGTCACTGGGACTCCCTAGGGATCCTAACATGTGATAAGGCATACTAGGACCCCTAGGGACTCCCCATGACCCCTTTTGACACATTGGAATGCTCAAGTGTGTCTTAAGGGGTCCTATGACCCCTTAAGAAACACTTGAGCATTCCAATGTGTCAAAAGGGGTCATGGGGACTCCCTAGTGGTCCTAACACGTGATAAGGAATACTAGGACCCCTAAGGAGTCCCGATGACCCCTTTTGACACATTGGAATGCTCAAATGTGTTGTAAGGGGTCGTAGTACACCTTATCATGTGTTAGGACCCCTAGGGAGTCCCCATGACCCCTTTTGACACATTGGAATGCTCAAGTGTGTCTTAAGGGGTCCTAAGACCCCTTACGACACACTTGAGCATTCCAATGTGTCAAAAGGGTTCATCGGGACTCCCTAGGGGTCTTAGTATGCCTTATCACATGTTAGGACCCCTAGGGAGTCCCCATGACCCCTTTTGACACATTAGAATGCTCAAGTGTGTCTTAAGGGGTTGTATGGCCACTTAAGACACACTTGAGCATTCCAATGTGTCAACAGGGGTCATGGGGACTCCCTAGGGGTCCTAACGCATGATAAGGTGTACTAGGACCCCTAGGGAGTCCCTGTGTCCACTTTTGACACATTGGAATGCTCAAGTGTGTCTTAAGATGTCTTAGGACCCCTTACGACAAACTTGAGCATTCCAATGTGTCAAAATGGGTCATTGGGACTCCCTAAGGTTCCTAGTATGCCTTATCATGCGTTAGGACCCCTATGGAGTCTCCATGACCCCTTTTGACACATTGGAATGCTCAATTATGTCTTAAGGGGTTGTAGGACCCCTTGAGACACACTTGAGCATTCCAATGTGTCAAAAGGGGTCATGGGGAATCCCTAGGAGTCCTAGTACACCTTATCATGTGTTACGAACCCTAGGGGTCACAGGGACTCCCTAGGGGTCCTAACATGTGATAAGGCATACTAGGACCCCTAGGGAGTCCCCATGACCCCTTTTGACACATTGGAACATTCAAGTGTGTGTTAAGGGGTCCTAGGACCCCTTAAGACACACTTGAGCATTCCAATGTGTCAAAAGGGGTCATGGGGACTTCCTAGGAATCCTAACACATGGTAAGGCATACAAGTACCCCTACAGAGTCTGCATGACCCCTTTTGACACTTTGGAATGCTCAAGTGTGTTTGAAGGGGTCCTAAGACCCCTTAAGACACACTTGAGCATTGCAATGTCTCAAACTATGTCACGAGGACTCCCTAGGGGTCCTAGTAGGCCTTATCACATGTTAGGACCCCTAAGAAGTTTCCATGACCCCTTTTGACACATTGGAATGCTCAAGTGTGTCTTAAGGGGTCGTAGGACCCCTTAACACACAATTAAGTGTTCCAATGTGTCAAAAGGGGTCATGGGGACTCCCTAGGTGTCCTACTATGCCTTATCACACGTTAGGACCCTTAGGGAGTCCCCGTGACCCCTTTTGACACATTGGAAGGGTCAAGTGTGTCTTAAGGGGTCTTAGGATCCCTTAAGACACACTTGAGCATTCTAATGTGTCAAAAGGTGTCATGGGGACTCCCAAGGGGACCTAGTATGCTTATCATGCCTTAGGACCCCTAGGGAGTCCCCATGACCCCTTTTGACACATTAGAATGCTCAAGTGTGTCTTAAGGGGTCTTAATATGCCTTAAGACACACTTGAGCATTTCAATGTGTCAAAAGGGGTCATGGGGACTTCATAGGGGTCCTAGTATGCCTTTTCATGTGTTATGACCCCTAGGGAGTCCCCATGACCCCTTTTGACACATTGGATTGCTCAAGTGTGTCTTAAGGGGTCTTAGGGACCCTTAAGATAGACTTGAGCATTCCAATGTGTCAAAAGGGGTCATGGGGACTCCCTAGGGGTCCTAACATGTTATAATGTGTACTAGGACCCCTAGGGAGTCCCCATGACCCTGTTTGACACATTTGAACACTCAAGTGTGTCTTATGGGGTCTTAGGACCCCTTAAGACACACTTGAGTGTTCAAATGTGTCAAACAGGGTCATGGGGACTCCCTAGGGGTCCTAACGCGTGATAAGGCATACTAGGACCCCTAGGGAGTCCCCAAGACCCCATTTGACACATTGGAATGCTCAAGTGTGTCTTAAGGGGTCCTACGACCCCTTAAGATACACTTGAGCATTCCAATGTTTCAAAAGGGGTCATGGGGTCACCCTAGGGGTCCTAACATGTGATAGGGCATTCTAGGACCCCTAGGGAGTCCCCATGACCCCGTTTGACACATTGGAATGCTCAAATGTGTCTTAAGGGGTCCTAGGGAGTCCCCATGACTCTTTTTGACACATTGGAATGCTCAAGTGTGTCTTAAGGGGTCTTAGGACCTCTTAAGACACACTTGAGCATTTCAATGTGTCAAAAGGGGTCATGGGGACTCCCTAGGGGTCCTTGTACACCTTATCACATGTTAGGACCCCTAGGAAGTCACCATGACTACTTTTGACACATTGGAATGCTCAAGTGTGTCTTAAGGGGTCCTACAACTCGTTAAGACACACTTGAGCATTCCAATGTCTCAAAAGGGCTTATGGGGACTCCCTAGGGGTCCTAATACTAGGACCCCTAGCGAGGCCCCATGAGCTCTTTTGACACATTGGAACACTCAAGTGTGTCTTAAGGGGTTGTAGGACCCCTTAAGACACACTTGAGCATTGCAATGTGTCAAAAGGGGTGATCAGGACTTTGTAGGGGTCCTAATGCGTGATAAGTTGTACTAGGACCCCTAGGGAGTCCCCATGACCCCTTTTGACACATTGGAATACTCAAGTGTGTCTTAAGGGGTCTTAGGACCCCTTAAGAGACACTTGAGCACACATTGGAATGCTCAAGTGTGTCTTAAGGGGTCCTAAGACCCCTTAAGACACACTTGAGCATTCCAATGTGTCAAAAGGGGTCATGGGGACTCCCTAGGGGTCCTAACGTGTGATAAGGCATACTGGACCCCTAGGGAGTCCCCATGACCCAAATGAGATGTTAGTGAATGACTTCTTGCTAATACTACTTTTTCCACCAGATCCAGATTTCAACCCTTTTGTGGATCTACAGGCTCAATCGTGAGCCCATAGAATTGGCCAAGAGAAAAATGTGATTGTATATCAACTGATTACAAAATGTTAAGTGGAGGAGAAAATATGGAAACGATCAAGAAGAAAATTCGCTATGGAAAATCTAGTTATGAATTTTGTTTAGAATGAAACTATTAAGGAATTGCATGAATCACAAACCATGAAAATAACCTTCTACAACAAAGAACATTCAAGCTATAGAATTTATTAACTCTGAATTTAAACATCTTATCAGCATTCATGGAAGAGTTTTCATTAGCATCCATGGAAGAAATTTCATTGAAACTTCAGACAAAATCATCTAAAAAAATTCATTAACTTCAGGCGAAATCATTTAAGCTGGACAAAAACAAAATCGTATTACTCAGAAATGGCAGAGAAAGAAAATGAGATAAACCAAATTTATCAAATTCTTGCAATCCACAGCTTCTCTCTGAGTGCAAAATGACAATCCATGGATCCAAAATTATGGTAAAAATTAAATTCTTTGAGTAAGTTATTCATAAACATGCATAATACTGTAACGCATGATGATTTATAGAGAATTTATGATGGACTATGCTGTGCAAAAACCCACAATCCCTGCCATATCTCAGAGTACTAATGCGAAGCAATGGTGAAAGTCTGAGACAAAGGTGGTGCTGGCATTGAAGAGGCAAGACATTCTTCATAATATTGGGGCAACACCATCAAAATGACAAGGCTTTCCTCATAATGTCGCACCGCCACTGATCTCTTCTTTAAATTTATTCATGCAGTCAGTTCTATGGTGCCTACATAATTTCCAATACAACTGCTCATTTTACCAAACCCTTCCTCACTCTCCATAATCTTTGACCGGTTCAAAGGTCCATTTGATTGTTCTTGTTTAACCTCCTAATGACTCTATTGAGCTATCGGATTATCAACAGGTGTGGTACAATTGTTTGGTGACCAGAATCTATTTCAAGAACCTTTTCAATTTAGCATTCCAGTTGAAAAAGTAGGGAAAGATACCATTTCACAACCACAGGTGGTGGAAACAGAGTGATTCTCTTGCCCTCTACTTCTATAATCTGCCTCCAATGAACTATTCTTCAAAGCCTCCATTTCTGCGTAGCTAGGGTTTTCAACGCCTGTAAAAGGCACAACTATGCCCCTGTAGGGACTCATGCTCATGCTCAGAATCATATTAAATAATATTTAAAATGTAAAATGTATATTATATAATATTTAATATTTAATATATAATCTAATATATAGTTTTTGATATTAATATATAATTAAATAATATTTAATGTAACATGTATATTATATAATATTTAATATATATAATATATAATCTAATATATGGTTTTTAATATTAATATATATTAAATAATATTTAATGTAACATGTATATTATATAATATTTAATATATATAATATATAATCTAATATATAGTTTTTAATATTAATATATATTAAATAATATTTAATGTAAAATATATATTATATAACATTTAATATATAATTGATATTATATAATATTTAATATATAATTGATATTATATAATATTTAATATATCTAATATATATCTAATATATAACTAATATATAGTTTATGAAGGATGGAGAAATGGGAGGGAGAAAGTGGAGGCAAAGTGAAAATTCAAAATTTTGCATCATATTCGGGTAAATATCGAGTACCCGATTAGGCTTGGTATTGCTTTGTGCACCAAACCTACATGGTCAACTATTGGAATGTCTCAAATACATGTTTTTCCCCTGTTTCTTTGAGTTACAGACTTTGACAATGTAGCTGACGACTTTTTTTTCACCCGAATTTGATAAAATGAAAAGGGTATCTTAAGGAGATTATCAGCTTTCTATCGATATAATTGCTATCAAATTTTGAATTTGGTACGTAATTATTAGTTATTTTCTAATTGAGCTACCTCTAAAGTGTTGATTTATATACTAATTGAAAAATGACTATAACTTTCAAACGGTATAACATTTTTGAAATCCAAAAAATGCATCACATTCTATGCTTCGCCTACTATAAGGAAATTTTTTTTTTTTTGAATTTTGTAAAGTTTTGAATGAGTTAAGGTGGTTAGACACGGGAGTTTTTTTATTCTGAAAACATTGTAGCAGAAAATTCATAATTAATTATTTTTTTGGAATAAAATTACAAAAAAATATGCGTCACATCCAGGCATGAGTCTACTACTTATATATAAAATCTTATAATAAAATATTATCATTTGATTATGATTAAGGTGGTCAGACATACAACTACTTCTTATTTTTTTCTTGAAATTTTTTGTACTACTGCATTGAAATCTATACTTTTCACCAATCATACTAACTTTTTCTCAAAAAAGGCCTAGTAGTTTAGTAACTACATTCAATTTTCTACAGATTCTATTGTTATAACTTTTTGATATTAGGTTCATAGCTAGTTGAAATTTTCACGTCAAGTTGACTAACCCTGATTTGCTGATTTTTCATTGCCACTTAAGGGCATAGTTTGGCCCCTCATGATCTTGCACATACCCTTAAGCAAAGACTGCAGAGACTAAGCACCAGAAGAAGGTCATGTATTTGAGAGTGGAAACACTATTGCAGATATCATGAGAATAAGGAACAACATGTGGAAGATGACATCTAATGAGAATGCAAAGTCAAGTAATGTTGTCAGTGAAACCTCATCCACTAGATTGGGTGACATTGGTACCTCCACCTAAGGAGATATAGGTATGTATGGGATTGACATTTCAAAATGATCACATTTTACATACAGTTCCTTATATATGTTGTGCACATACCAAATCTGCATGAATAAAGATGCATTGTGGTGTATATATTTTGAGATAACAAAGTTACACAGTTGATAAAAGTTAGACCAAGCATTGGTTACCCATCGATAATCACTATTCAAGGTTAATCAAATAATAGTATCAAGTGAGAAAAGAAGTCTTGTGTTAACTGAGCTGATGAAAGATTGTAGCTGTCACCGAGCTGACAGTTGTCATGGACTAGAAAGTAGGTCAAGCATTTATTGCATAAAGTTTTGAGCGGGAATATTGAAAATTCTATAAATACGCGGAAGATAGAGTTTTTTTTTCACATTGTGATTTCGGAGACCTAAAATTTCATAGAGTGAGTTCGAGCAAGAATCTTTCAAGAAAATTCAAGTAGTTGCAGATTGAACTGAGCACACTCTTTGATACATTCTAAGTAAGTTGAAACCTACCGAGCATATTTCTTGTACTTATCGGAAAACCTAGTTTGTTGAAATGGCATCTACTATGAGTTCTTCTAAAGTTGTGGAAGAATAAGTTAATCTAATAGTGTTAGGAAGCTACAATGAACCACCTTATAAGTTACACCCTGAAGTTGCTTCAAAAATGGATTCAGCGAGCATTTTTTCAAGTATTCCACCTAGGGTTTTGTTAACTGAAGACATATGATCATACATACATTGTAAAATTGGGGAAATAGGTGATTTCGATATGTATGTTGTGTATCAGGCACTTTGTGATGAGAAAATAGAACTAAAACCATAACACAAAATTGTTGAATCACTTGGTCTTACCAATGCCCTAAATTTCCCAAATAATTTTAAGAATGAATGGATTAGGGTTGTGTTGAGCCACTATCATGAGGGCACATTCTGACTAGATAGACCAATCAAGGTTACAAAAAGAATGATTAACAGGGTTACTGGTTACCCTACTACCGATAAAGACAAAGCATTTCGAAGCTCATCCTGAGCTGATGTTGAAAATAATACTAGCACAGCATGAGACAGTAGAGCATTGAATATTTTATCTATTATGGATCCCGAAGTTAAGTTTGTAGCACATGTGATTGGGTACAAAATATTTTAGTCGAGCAGGTTAAACAATGTATCGTGTAGCGCAATCGATATGGCTCACAAATTGATAAAGAAGGGTCATCAGATAGACCTTGCTAAGCTACTATTGAGATAGGTTGAAGAGAACATGAAAATAATCAGGACACAAAAGTCCAATACCTATAAGTTTGGATCATTACTTGTATGTTTATTTTTCTATCTCCAAAAATTCTTTCCCTCTATGGGTCACACTGACTGGATAGATGACACACCGATCACTTCACAAATTTTTGAGATTATGAAAGGTCTGGGAGATAATGTTGAGAATGTAATAGATATTTATTTTGAAGATTTTAAAGTAAAGATGAATTTAAGAAGTATAATTATGATTTCATTGGTCAAAAAATATGAGATGGACATTTGTTTCTTATTGAACACTAACCACACAATAATTAAAGCAGTTGAGCTAAGAATAAAATGGCTAGCACCTATGGGTTATGAAATGGATCATGATTTCAGTTTGAAATCTATTAAGGCACTAGTAGCATTATCGAAGGACATAAAGGCTGAAAGGTTTGGAACCTTTGAAGAAGATAAGACTAGAATTAAAACAGGTTTGGTCATTGGTAAAATGACAAGGAAAGCAAAGAAAATCAAGATGTTTTTATCTAAGAAGTTTGGGAATGAATCTGACTCATCTAAGGAGTCACTGGTTGAGACTGCAACCAAAGGTCAGTTAATGTTGGCTCACAAACCATATGATAGTGAAGAAACTGAGTCCAAAGAAGAACAAGAACCAATACCGATTTCTTCCACTCAAGCTCCAAAGAAGAGGCAATTTCTAGTGCAAATAGGTGCACGCACAAGGTCATCAACTGTAGCTTCACCACCATAGAAGAAGGTAGCTATGAAGGTAGAAAAATAAAAGGCTGCTACACCAACAAAGACTTATGTAAAGAAAGGACCAAAGGCTGTAGCAGAAGCACCGAAGAAAAGGAGAAAATTAATAAGAAACAGAGAAGACCTTGAGGATGACGAAGATGAAAAAAATCAATTCAAGGTTGTCAGTAATAAGAATAGGTCAATTGATGAGGTTGTTGTGGACATAATCAAGAATGGAAATCTTGCAAATCTAGAACTTAGTAAGTTTGACAGTATGTCAAATGAAGACCAAAACAAAATTGAGGAAGCAGTCATCCATATGATGATACAATTCAAACAAGTTCCACTAGAGTTTGAATTATCACTGCCCAAGACATTAGAGGACCAAATAAATCAAAAGTGGTCATATGCCTTGGACACCAAGAAGAGGATGAGGGAACAAGCCATTTTATCAATTGCACCGGACTTATCTCTTGATGAGATTAAAGAACTTATGGATACTTATGTGCAAATATTCAAAGTCAAGCACCGATCTATGCAAATAATAGATGAGAATCTAGCAGATCTTGATGAGTCTAGTCAACTTATTTGGAGTTCACTTTTGGCTACTAGAGAGCATAATGAGAAAGTTGCATTCCAAAATTTGTCTAAAAAGAGATAGAATTCGAAAGGTAAAGGAATATTCATTGAGGATAATGCAACAAAGAAGATTAAAGAGTCAAAGGTATCACTTATTGAGGTTATTGATACAAAAATTGGTTAAGAAATCAAGAACAATTCACAAGATGCACCGAATCTAGAAGTGATTCAGATTGAGGATACAAATGACAAGGATGTACTCATTGAGGACATCACAAACGGTGATCCTG
This sequence comes from Chamaecyparis obtusa, assembly GCA_027943335.1. Lineage (NCBI taxonomy): Eukaryota > Viridiplantae > Streptophyta > Pinopsida > Cupressales > Cupressaceae > Chamaecyparis > Chamaecyparis obtusa. The sequence goes on from BSBK01003551.1 coordinate 360,857, forward strand.
ATGATAGGGATGAAGATGATGATGTGAGTAATGCATAAGATAACACACAGGATGAAGCACAAGTTACTGAGTGTGCATTTCCATCACTACTAGGTGAGCTTCTTGTACTTGTTGAATCTGTAGAGATTCTATCTTAGGAATAACCCGATGGCTCCGACCTTGAGCAACCTAAAGATACAACACGGGAATAAAGCATTGAGATACCTGCAGAGACAAATGAGCCTAAAGGAAAAGAGGCTACTGAAATAGAAATGAAGGCACAAGAAGAACCTAAGGCAATTGAAGATACCCCACCTGACACCACATCTGAGGCTCCACCTCATTCAACCAACACACAAGTTACCAAGGAGAAGAAGAAGGAAGATGGTGTGTCAACTAGGTAGAACACTCTGAGGGCAGAAGACAAAGCTATTGTCACCATTGCTATTGTCACCATTGCCAAGAAGTCATCACTTGCACCAGAGAAGAAGAAGAAGAAGAAGAAAGGAAAAGGGTCGGTCACTCTAGATGAAGTTATTGTGATACCTGACTATGACCTAAGGACCCTTAGCCCTAAGGAATTGAGAAAATATGGGGAATTATGTACAAGAAAAGTAGCACAAGAGAAGTTGAAGCAAGAGAATAAGAACAAGGAAGTATTAGAAAATGTTTGGGATATCTTACAATAGGTAGTACTTGAGGTGAACATAGATGAAGATACTTCGATCATGGATCAACTTGCAACACTTACCGAGAAGATAAATGAACTAGATATTGAAGCTAATAAAAGAATAGAGGAAAGGACAGAGTCCAAGATTCAAGATAAACTTGCCGAGAGAATCAGCCAAGAAGTGGTTATTAACAAGGTTAAACTTTCAGAGGTAATAACTGAGATTCAGTGTATTACCAATTCTATTTTCCAAATCTTGTTTAAGTTATGCACTGTTAGAACATTCACTGCAGAGATCAGTGAAAAGATTAAACAATTTGAAAATGAAATCTCAGTCAGTGCAAATGTAGCTACAATTGAGCTACATTTGATGGTTGATAGTAGATCTCAAGAAGCAAGAAGAGCGTATAATTGATTAGGTCACTGAGTTACAAACATAACTCCTTCCATACCTAACATTTTTTGAGAAACATATTGTCAAGGCACAAATGCTTGTTGCAACACCTAAGATTTCTATGTTGGACAACATATTTGAAATGCATGCACAAGTCGGTCTTGAGCACATTGCTCTCACCAACTTGAAAGAGGAATGGGAAAACCTCTTGGAGTCGTTGAAGAAAACCCATCAGCACATTTTTGACAAGTTGTAAGTATACACTTTTTCTATTTGGTATTAATATCAAAAAGGGAGAAAATATGTATATAGATGATGAAGATAAAGGAGGATAACATGTTTATGCCAAATATGTAACTTTTTTTCTAAGTATACTACACATTATCAGAGCATGCACCGAGGGGGAGTATTTAGAAATTTTTGATATGTATATGTATATGGTGGAGATATAATTTTTGAGACATAAGGTCTATATATAGTCAAGTTTTGATACTAATGCCAAAGGGGGAGATTTTTATCTCTATTGAGCATTAATGATTGTCATTAGTATCAAAGACATCAATCAGTTACTTATATGAACCTAGTCAGTAATTGTAAGCAATACAAGCCAGTCGGTTAAGTCTTCTTACCGAGCATTAGACAATTTTACCAAGCATCAAACACCAACACTAAGAGACAATAAACACTGAGCATCAGAGTAATTATTGAATAGTATAGATAGTGTTTACCAAGGATCACATAAAATGACATAGTAATCAAGAATGGCACATTCTTCTATGCACACGGTTACAATGGAATCAGAAAACATTTTACCAATATCAAGGATCATTTACTATTGAAGATCATTTGTAAATGTTAGATCTAGGTTATTTTTTTTACACCATAGATCTTAGGGTTGTTCTCTAAGTTGTTGAAACCTAATTTTGTATAAGCGGCATAAAGTAGTATGCTATATAATTGTATGTTTACACCATTTTGTTGTGAACTGATGTATGAGAGAAGAAGCACTTGAAGCACTAGCCAACCTTCAAGATTATCAGTTGATAGAGCATAACAGTATTTAGAGGAAATCAAATTGGGTAGAATCAGAGCAAGCTAACTGAGCAGTTCAAAGTAGAGATTCATCATAGTAAAGGTGATATATATTTAGTACTTTATTAATCTGTATCAGACAATTTGAGTTTTCATTAGCAGATAGTTACCTATTGCTTTCTAATAATTGTAATAGAGTTTTGGTAAAATCTCCTAATAGAGTAGACTTGATAGTCTTTTTGTAAATCTCTTAACCGAGTACGCACTCAAGTAGTGTTGTTAAAATCCTATAACTAGGTAGATCTAGCTGATCTAATATGTTACTCCTAACAAGGTAAGATCACTAGGAGTGATCAAAACTTGTAGCCCTAATAGGAAAACCTTTTCTATCTATAATAGTGAACAATTTGTGGGTGTCATCCCCACCACAATGTTTACCTTCTAACAAGGGTTTTTGCATTACCAAAATACTTGTGTTATGGGACTGTTATATTGTTTATTTCATGTTATTTACTTTCACAAGTTGAATGGATGAATCATACATGCATTAGATACAAGTTATTTTGCAAGGTTACTACTATTTTCTATTTTAGATCTGAAAGGTTGATGTGTTAAAGTTTTTGTGGGCACTTATTCACCCCTCCCCTCTCAGTACCCTATCTCTCCTAATTCCAACATCATTAACTTTCCATGCTCTAGGATGCATACCAGGAAAGTTGTGAATGATATGGATATACATGTGAATTAGTAGTGATCCAAACCTAAATGCCTTAGATTTTTCTTTCTTTATAACCTTCACATTATCAATAAACTGTTGAGATAGGATTTCACATAGATTATACTTCTTGTTTTCTTTTACCATTCTGTAAGCCATCATGATGACTCCACCAGATACAGAATTAGGTTTGCTACTATAAAACAACTTGTAGCCTAGTAACATTTCTACCAATCTAACATCCTATAAATAAATATCATTAACTATCATTTCCCTCTTATCCCACTTTGAATGTGTTAGGGTTTCTGCCAGTTTCCTTAGGTTCTTTTCAGCTATAGGTAGGGCTCCTTCATTGTCAAGGCATATGATATCATGAATCAACTACGCACATATTTTTACAGGTTGTTCTCCAATCCACAAAAACTGGTTTTGAACTCTACTAAGAATGATCTTAAACCATTTCACTTCCATGAATTTTGTGAGTCGGGTTAACTTAAGGATTGAGTGATCTTTTAGGTGCTTTAATTCCTCTACCATGGATCCATCAAATTCTATCATACTATTCAATTCACTGAAGATGTTAACCTCCCCAATGATCTCATACTTGTAGTGTATGTATGCCATAATATCTTCTAAGTGCAACATGCCACGGGGGTTTGTGAAAATGCTCCTTCTGGATCATCCTCACAAGATTTGAATGGATGCCTTTTGAACTTATACCTAGGTCTATCTACAACATCAAAAACTACAGGTGCATCCATGATGTAGTCAAGGATGGTGGATCCAATAAAGGATAGTCCAACCTTGCAGCCAACTATCAACATAGTGGACTAACACAACAAGATTTTCTTGAAACTCAAATTTTCATTAACATGCCCGGTTGTGAGGCCTTCTGGGTTAGGGCCAATTATAATTAGAAATAGTTCTACAAGATCAACAAAATCTAATCCAACATCAGCTAGTCCAGTCCTGAAAAAAATTAGCAACTGATGGAAACCCTAAGGCAGATCTGAACTTGAGCTTGCAAGCCTCCAAGCAATCTCTTGGTCTCCAAGAAAACAACCACTATCTATGCTATTAAAAACTATTAGATACAATCTGATCTTCAAGATCTCATAGGATCCAAGTCTATCTAATCTATTTTCTTAATCTCCTATCTGATGCCCCCCTAGCCAACTACCTAAACACTCCTTAAATACTAATCTTTAGCCACAAGTCAGCTAGAAGAAACAATTAACTTCCTAAGACAAGTCAGCTTCTACTATGAAAAAATATTAAATGCAATACAAGTCAGCTCTCAAATAGCCTTACAATTATATAAATTCAACATGTCAGCCTCCAAATCTACATAGAAGAAAGCAACAACAGTGTTGGTAAATAGATTATTCTTTTCAATTTAACTCTCAAATGCCCAAATCTGTGAGAAATAATTTGATACCAATAGTTGGATAATCTATCACTAGGTTGATATATTTCCTCTGAATTGAAAGGTACAACTCCCTTATGAATGATATTCAATGAAGTTTTTTTATTCCTAAACTAACTAGGTATGTTCTTAACCTGAGAATGGAAGAGGAAAACCAAGCCATCCCTAGACAGAACTAACTCAGGCAGTAAATTCAGTTCTAAACCTAGCCAACTCCAAGAATTCATATTTCCTATGACTTCCCAACATTGGTAATGCAATACGAATGCTACTTGCGCAAATGCAAAATGAAATGAAAAGAAGATTAAATATCCTAATCTTTGCAATAGGAACAGATGAAAATACTCCGATCTACAACCCATTCGCCATTTGACTCAAGATGCAAGAATGTGCTCAAAATTGAATACAACCATGCTTCGATCGGTTATAATAAAAAAAGTAATAACCAAATACTTTGATTCTAAATTAAACCTCTCTTTGTATTGAACACAACAAATACAATACTCCAATTTTATTTACTTACAATCTCCTTGCCAAATCAATTACAAAACTCAGAACATAAAACCCCTAAATGCATGAAATGAAAATGTTGTCCCCCCTCTACTCCAGCACTCCAACTTTTGTAGAAAATAAGAAGCTCTTCTTCTTGAAAAGAATTTACAATAAATAATGACTGAAGTTATCACTTGATTCTTCCATGACCATTCGGTTCCTTTGCCTTTTCAATTTTTCGTAACTAATTCTTTGCCACTTAAAATTTTCAATGTCTTTTCTAATCTCATCTTCTTTCCTTCTTTTTTGAGAAACTCTTTTGAATTACCTATTGTCATAAGGGACCAAATGATTTTATTGCAAAGCCCTCTTTATTTAATTCTTCTTCATTTGTAACCAATCTTTAATGAATAAAGATCTTTCCTTTTCTCTCCACCTTACTTGGCCTTTTGTTGTTTTTGGTATATTGTAGTTTAGCATTTTAGAGAGAATACTTTGAAGACAAGTATTATCTACAATGAAGACATGTGTCATTCTTATCTATCTTTATTTATCTACAACCTTCTTGATTTTAAATAAAACTCTCCAACCTTTGTCACCAATTATCTGGATGAGTATGCCAAATGTCACATAGTAGACACATGCTTTTACTAATGTCAACATTTTGGTCTAGCATGTCAATGTTATCACATTTCATACATATCACTGGGAAAGATGAAGCCTCTCAACAACATTTATAAATTCCTCCTCCCATGATTGGTGAATATCAGTTTTGTATTCTTGGATCCCCTACATCAATAGCTTTCCTTCATATTTATCCATGATTTGACTATCAAGATTGACCTCTCATACCCAGCATTAAGAAGTTATAAGTTGTTTATTTTGAACCCACAAACATGCTCCAATGTTAATACTTTCATTATTAGACCACCGAGAGTTTCACTATTTTGAAAGAAATTTTGGACCTTCAGAGTAACTGGTTCTCTATCTTGTAGAAGAGCTCTATGAACCTTTCTGAGGTTAGCAATTTATATCAAGACGTCAAACATATGCATGCATTCCCTATGTCTTGCTCAACTCACAATGCAATTGGTTCTGGGGCTTCATCTTTAGGATGCTCGACTTTGTTCAAGTGTTGCTAATCATTTAAATCAGTTGAACTTGTTCAAAGATTTGCACTTCATTACTCATGGCCTGAATACATGCTACAATTGTGACAGAGAAGATAAAACTTTGAGTGGATCAGAGGAAGTTTCATCGTTTCTTCAATTTCTTGAATTTGAGCATCTAACCCTCCAATTGAGCATATGATTCCATTATTTAGACATTTGATGACAAGTCTTGTAGCTGATTTTGGAGGATGCAGTTTCTATGATAAAGGAATTCTTACAATTTACATCTATTTCTATTGTCTCCACGATTAGATCGATGGAGTTTGGCCCCCTCCAAGCTTGTATTTTGGGCTATCATACACGAAAAACCTCCTTCCTTTCTCTTACTTGACACTGTGTTCAATGCAAAGCATGAGCTTTCTAGGATGCTCAGTCATGAATAAACATTTTATCATTTGATATCATTTCTCAGCTGACACTCTGTTTAATTTCTTTGATTAAATTTCACTTTCCACATGCTTAGATGTCAGCATCTTTTTATCTATCCCACACATATACATTTTGTGGCACCTATATTTGATGAAAAAAAGGATGATGTATCATTTTACAACTGACAGGGGACCCATATTGTGACCGATTACCAACCTCTCCATAGATTAGAAGTTTGTACTATGTTTCTGTCATCTTAGGCGTATGCAATTCAATATCTATTCGAGCTCATCTACCTTCCAGAAAGGCCTAGCTTGGTTCCTCCTTATTATCATTGACACCTGTCATCGATTCCCTTTCTATATTTGGTGTAAGGCAATGAAGACATATGTTTATAGGCCAAGTCATTATTGTTGCAGTCATGCATATGGTCTTACTCTAGCCTTTGATATGAATTGATAACCTATTCTTTATTAGAAGGGGCTCAATCTTTATTTGACTCTTGAATCTCATATCAGGTTCTTACCATAGCTTTTCAAAATCTGAGATTGGCTTCTTTTGGAAATCTTCATTACTTTGCCTCTATTCAATCTAAAAATCTTCTTAGTTCAAAGCCGGTCCTTGTGGTCTTAATCTCCAATTGCTCTTGATGGCATATCTAAATGCATCTCTCTGTCAGACATTCTATCACACTTAACCATGACATCACTCATCTTCAATTAAAGAGAAATGACCCCCACATGTATATAATTTCATTTTAACTTTGTTGATACTCTTAGGTGAAGTTTTGCACAGTGTCTTCCCCTTTGGTGAAGAATTGCATTTTGACTACAAATGGTGCATCAACTTTCTCATTTTCTATTTTCTCTGTCCTTTTGCTATTTTTTTGTATGCCGGTGGAAAACTTGAAAATTTCTTCTCCTTTTTTCACTATAAATAATAGTGAAGTAGCGGAAAATTCCATTTGGGCTGCTCTCTAGCCTCTAGCGGAAAACTACATATTGCCTTCTCCATAGCGGAAAAAATCCATCTAAAAAATCCATTGAGGGAGAATTTTATCTTATCAAGATGCTAAAATGATATGTGTTGATTTCATCATCTTCCTTTATGCCTTGGGTCACTTATGAGATCGATTCTTCTTCAAAGAACATGTGTGTAATGCTTGGATGGAAAATGTCTTTGAGGACGTGTTTTCCACCAAGGAGAAGCTTGAGATGGATTTTCCACCGAGAAGAAATTTTTAAATTTCATTAAGTCCAAATGCTACTATCCCACTGGCAATGTTTCATCTTTTAATCTGATCATCATTTCTTCTCACAAACATGGGATTCTCACACCTCATGCACATTTGATTTGTTATTTGTGGAAAACACACTCTGCAGGTGATTATCCATCAAGAAGCAATGGAAAAGCCATTTTCTACTTTTCTTGATTTTTGTTAGATCTTCACTTATTTTCTTCCCTCTATCTTCTATCTAGCTCAAGGATTTCTCCATGCTCTAAAATGCCATTAATTCTTCACTTTGAAATTGCTCCGATCATGCCAATTCTTGATTGTGGAAAACTCCAATTTGATTGCGAAAACCATAGTAGAAGATAAACTTTTCGCTTCTTTAAAACTTGATCAGATTCTCACTATTATGCTTCCACATCTGCACATTCTGAACTTTGAAACAATTCAACCTTCATAGAAATAGTTTTAGTGAAATCTAGGAACACATTAGGGGAATTTTTTCATGGGAGGTGACTTTAAAAGTTTAAAAAAGGTGTACTAAAAGTGCGCCAACAATTGGCTCTAAATGGGGATTGTGTGTTGCAAGGTGCACAAAGAATCCAACATCTTTAGCAAAAGACAAGTGCCTTATCCATTGGGCTACAGAGTCAAGGCATAAAGAGGGTAACATAGAGCTTCTTGCCAGGAGGGTGGAGGAGAGAAAGGCCAACCAAAAGTGGGAAACAACCAACAACACAAAGTGGGGAAAAAACTATACTAGGCAAGCCAAAATTGTTGAAGAAAAACTATTTACAAACAAGGATGAGGAGACCTCACCAAAAGAAAAGAGAGTAGACATGACTCACATGGCCATTGACTGGCAAAGAGAAGTATGAGCCTTTTCGGTAAAGTGGATTGTGCTTCAACATGCTGAACCAAAATGAAGACTCTTTGACGGCCTCTTCATTGCTAAGAGAAAAAATATCATAGTGCTAGAGATTAGTAAGCCAAAAACACTTTCCAAATAGCCAAACTTCATCATAAATTTCTGACCTTCCTTCATCTTTTTGTATGGAACATTTCAGATCATTCTCAACTTTTCACTGAAATAAACAATTGTCAAACTTCCCAAAAGGAAACACCTCATTATCCTTTTTATTTAAATATTTGAAACTTTCCATATTTAAAGGATTTTCATCATACATGACAGCCTCAAAGATTGGACATACATCCCTAATTTTAGGATAAATATTGATTGAGGTAACTTCATCATTCTTCTCACAAATTAAATCTGAAAATTCTTCATTCAAAATAGGGATATAAGGTAAGTCAATACCTGAAGATATCACATGAGCATATTTTTCTTCAATGATCAGTGAGAACTAAGGCATGACTTCCCTTTCACAAGATAATGTATTTGTCGAAACCCTTGATGGTAACTGCTGCAACCTTTTAACTTTTACAACTTCAGCCACACTTTCATCTTGGTACTTAACAAAAATATCAGAACTTAAAGACTCTTTTTGCATCTCATGAGATGGAATTTTCTCATAATGTACTATTGAAACTAATGCATCTTGAATACCACTTTCTATTACCATGTGGTTGAATTAAAAATTGAGATCATCTTCATTAACAATGTAACTGAAATCTTCAATACATGAAAATAGAAATGGGAAGTCCAAAGAGTTCACCTCTTTCTCAGCATTTACCAGAGGTGGTGTGAAGATAGGAACTATATGCGGGTGAAAGGCATCAAGATATCCATCATCTTCTGGGTTTTCATTTGATTCTTCTTCTTTACATGCATTTTCTTTCTCTTTGTGTTCTTGCATAGGAGGTCTCTTCTTGATGAGAATAGAGCTATAGGAAGCCTTCAACCAATTCACATCCCCCGACATATCTTTAGTAACCTCTCTAATTGGATTTTCTTTAAATCCTGGTCTTGGAATAAAAATAAAGATATTTGAGACATCCTCATCACTTGCTAGAATCTAATCTTTTAAAATTTTTGAATACTTCATAAAAACATCTTCAATAGAGCCACCAACCTCCATCCTAGGGGAGGTACCTCAAATTCTGAAAATGAGAGCACTAGACTGCTTGACCAAAAAAAATGAGAATTAGAACAGAGTCACCAATCTCTAGACAATAGAGATAATAATAAAAATGAGGAAACTTAATTAAGTACAAATCTTATTTTTCGCCTCCCCAGCGGAGTTGCCAAAAATCTATTTGTAAACAAATTGTTCTTTTCAATTTAACTCTCAAATGCCTAAATCTGTGAGAAACAATTTGATACCAATAGTTGGATAATCTATCACTAGGTTGATAGATTTCATCTGAATTGAAAGGTTCAGCTCCCTTATGAATGATATTCAATGAATTTGTTTTATTCCTAAACTAACTGGGTACATTCTTAACCTGAGAACGGAAGAGGAAAACCAAGCCAGCCCTAGACAGAACTAACTCAGGCAGTAAATTTAGTTCTAAACCTAGCCAACTCCAAGAATTCATATTTCCTATGACTCCCCGGCATTGGTAATGCAATACCAATGCTACTTGTGCAAATGCAAAATGAAATGAAAACAAGATTAAATATCCTAATCTTTGCAACAAGAACAGATAAAAATACTTTGATCTACAACCCATTTGCCATTTAACTCAAGATGCAAGAATGTGCTCAAAACTAAATATAACCATGCTCCAATCAGTTATAATCAGAAAAGTAATAACCAAATACTTTGATTCGGAATAAAACCTCTCTTTGTATTGAAGACAATAAATACAATACTCCAATTTTATTTACTTGCAATCTCCTTGCCAAATCAATTACAAAACTCAAAACATAAAACCCCTAAATGCATGAAATGAAAATGATGTCCCCCCTCTACTCCAGCACTCTGACTTTTGTAGAAAAGAAGAACCTCTTCTTCTTGAAAGGAGTTTACAATAAATAATGACTGAAGTGATCGCTTGATTCTTCCATGACCATTCGGTTCCTCTGCCTTTTTGGTTTTTCGTAACTGATTCTTTGCCACTTAAAATTTTCCATGTCTTTTCTAATCTCATCTTCTTTCCTTCTTTTTCGAGAAACTCTTTCAAATTACCTTTTGTCATAAGGGACCAAATGATTTTATTACAAAGCCCTCTTTATTTAATTCTTCTTCATTTGTAACCAATCTTTAATGAATAAAGATCTTGCCTTTTCTCTCCACCTTACTTAGCCTTTTGTTGTTTTTGGTATATTGTAGTTTAGCATTTTAGAGAGAATACTTTGAAGATAAGTATTATCTACAATGAAGACATGTGTCATTCTTATCTATCTTTATTTATCTGCAACCTTCTTGATTAGAAATAAAACTCTCCAACCTTTGTCACCAATTATCTAGATGAGTATGCCACATGTCACATAGTAGACACATACTTTTACTGATGTCAATATTTTGGTCTATCATGTCAATGTTATCACATTTCTCACATATCACTGGGAAAGATGAAGCCTCTCAACAACATTTACAAATTCCTCCTCCCATGATTGGTGAATTTCGGTTCTGTATTCTTGGATCCCCTGCATCAATGGCTTTCCTTCATATTTATCCATGATTTGACTATCAAGATTGAACTCTTGTACCCAACATTAAGAAGTTATAAGTTGTTTATTTTGAAGCCTCAAACATGCTCCAATGTCAATACTTTCATTATTAGGCCACCAAGAGTTTCGCTATTTCAAAAGAAATTTTGGGCCTTCACAGTAACCAGTTCTCTATCTTGTAGCAAAGCTCTATGAACCTTTCTGAGGTTATAAATTTATATCAAGATGTCAAACATATGCGTGTATTCCCTATGTCTTGCTCAACTCACAATGCAATTGGTTCTAGAGCTTCATCTTTAGGATGCTTGACTCTGTTCAAGTGTTACTAATCATTCAAATAAGCCAAACTTGTTCATAGATTTGCACTTCATTACTCATGGCCTGAATACATGCTACAATTGCGATAAAGAAGATAAAACTTTGAGTGGATCAAAGGAAGTTTCATCATTTCTTCAATTTCTTGAATTTGAACATCTAAGCCTCCAATTGAGCATATGATTCCATTGTTCGAACATTTGATGATAAGTCTTGTAGCTGATTCTGGAGGATGCAGTTTCTGTGATAAAGGAATTCTTAGAATTTACATCTATTTCCATTGTCTCCACTATTAGATCGCTAGAGTTCGGCCCCCTACAAGCTTGTATTTTGGGCTATCATACACAGAAAACCTCCTTCCTTTCTCATACTTGACACCATATTCAATGCAAAGCATGAACTTTCTAGAATGCTTGGTCATGAATAAACATTTTATCATTTGATATCCTTTCTCGGCTAACACTCTATTCTGTTTCTTTGATTAAATTGCACTTTCCACATGCTTAGATATCAGCATCTTTTTATCCATCCCACACATATACATTTTCTAGCACCTGTATCTAATGAAAATAGGATGATTTTTCATTTTACAAATGGTAGGGGACCCATACTGTGATCGATTACCAACCTCTCTATAGATCAAAAGTTTACACTATGTGGCTATTGTCTTAGGTGTATGCAATTCAATATCTATTTGAGCCTATCTACCTTCTAGAAAGGCCTAGTTTGGTTCCTCATTATCATTGAAACCTATCATCGATTCCTTTTCTATATTTGTTGTAAGGAAATTAAGACATCTATTTATAGGGTGAGTCATTATTGTTGCGGTCATGCATATGGTCTTACTCTAGCCTTCGATATGAATTGATACCCTATTCTTTATTAGAAGGGGCTCAGTCTTTATTTGACTCTTGAATCTCATATCAAGTTCTTATCATAGCTTTGCAAAATTTGAGATTGGCTTCTTCTAGAAATCTTCATTACTTTGCCTATGTTCAATCCAAAAATCTTCTTAGTTCAAAGCGGGTCCCTATGGTCTTAATCTCCAATTTCTCTTGATGGTGTATCTAAATGCATCTCTCTGCCAGACATTCTATCACACTCAACCATGGCATCACTCTTATTCAATTAAAGAGAAAGGACCCCCACATGTATATAATTTCATTTTAACTTTGTCAACACTCTCGGGCGGAGTTTTGCATAGTGTCTTCCCCTTTGGCAGAGAATTGCATTTTGACTGTGAATGGTGGATCAACTTTCTCATTTTCCACTTTCTCTGTCCTTTTGTTGTTTTTGTGTATCCCAAAGGAAAACATGAAAAATTATTCTCCTTTTTTCACTATAAATAACAGTGAAGTAGCAAAAAAATTCCATTTGGGCTGCTCTCTAGCCTCTAGTGGAAAACTACATATTGCCTTCTTTGTAGCGGAAAAACTCCATCTTGAAAATCCACTGAGGGACAATTTTAGCTTATCAAGATGCTAAATTTATATGTGTTGATTTCATCATCTTCCTTTATGCCTTGGGTCACTTATGAGATCAATTCTTCTTCAAAGAACACACGTGTAATGCTTGGATGGAAAATGTCTTCGAGGACATTTATTCCGCTGAGGAGAAGCTTGAGATGGATTTTTCATTGAGAAGAAATTTGTAAATTTCATTAAGTCCAAATGATTCTATCCCACTGGCACTATTTCATCTTTTAATCTAATCATCATTTCTTCTCACAAACATGGTATTCTCATGCCTCATGCACATTTGATTTTTTATTTGTGGAAAACACACTTTGCAAGTGATTATCCCAAGAAGCAGTGGAAAAGCCATTTTCCACTTTTCTTGATTTTTGTCAAATCTTCACTTATTTTCTTCCCTCTGTCTTCTATCAAGCTTGGGGATTTCTCCATGCTCTAAAATGCCATTAATTCTTCACTTTGAAATTTCTCCGATCATGCCAATTCTCTATGGTGGAAAACTCCAACTTGACTGCAAAAAGTGTAGCAAAAGATAAACTTTCTGCTTCTTTAAAACTTGATCCGATTTTCACCATTCTGCTTCCACATCTGCACATTTTGAACTTTGAAACAATTCAACCTTCATAGAAATAATGTTAGTGAAATCTAGGAACACATTAGGGGAATTTATTTTCATGGGAGGTGACTTTAAAAGTTTAAAAAAGGTGTACTAAAAGTGCACCAACAAATAGCTATCAACAATAAATGCACCAAGTTGGCCAACCAAATCACCAAGAACTCTAGTTGGTAAACTAGAACTACTGAGTGCCAGAGAAACAACCGAGCACCATTGAAACAAACAACCAAGTGAAGCAACACCGAGAAACATAGGCATTACCGAGCACCATTCCCACTGAATTCCTTTAGTGACTGAGCTTCCTCAATAATCAAGACCACTGGTTAAAGCTACAACCAAGTTCTACAAAATCAAAATAACACACCTCCATGTAGTTTCACCGAGTACTCTAGAATGCCCCTGCATCAGACACCCCAAGTTTGAAAAGAAGTTCATATGCTGGAAGAACATCTTATGGGATTCATCACATAAACCCCAAACTAGTTCTTCACATACAAGTCCTCCAATTTTTCACCTTGCATACTCTTCTACTTCAGCTTCCTTTGTCTTTTCAAGTCTTTCCTTGATAACAAAAAGTTTTGTTCCCCACATTGATCATACCTTCAAGATTTTCCAACTCAAATCAGCTACCAATACTCAAGCTTCTCCTACTGAGTGTTATATCTAGAAAAGGCATCAGGGAAAACTTCATGTCATCCTTCTCAATAGTAAACACATTCATCACACAATCATACATAGCTTTGCAATCATATTGCCAAGGTCTACCAAGTAATATATGACAGCTATTCATCTCCACAATATCACACAACATAAGATCCTTATACTGGCCAATCTAAACATCAACAAAGCACTGTTCTCTCACTTCCAGAGCATGATCATCTTGCAACCAGCCAATCCTATAAGGATAAGGATGTTTCATTCTCTTCAAACCAAGTTTATGAACCATGTCCTCAGCAATAAGGTTATCAATACTACCACTATCAACAATAACATCACTAAGTTTACCTCCAAACTTGCACTAAGTTTTGAACAAGTTACTCCTCTAACAAGGTTCCACCTTTGTACTGAGCATTGTTCACTAAACTAGCAAGTTCTTAGATTCAGGTTAATTCTCAACATTCTCATTCACCACAGCAGTTCATCAGTCACCAACCTTCTTCTATGTACACTCAAAAGAATGATGTCCTTCCTCACCACAATTATAGCAGGTACCCTTAAAGATAACTCTACATGTCCTCTTCTTTAGTTCCATAGGTTTTTGTTCATCTTCTACAACACTCGATTTATCCTTCACCAAGTGATCAATCTTTTCCTTCCCTTGGGAATTACTATGTTGTCTCCTTTTTAACTTATCTTTTTCCTTCAGAGCATACTAATAAGAATCTTCAACAGAATCAATCTTTAGCATACCAAGCTCATCTTGAATATTAAATCTCAAACCATTAACATACCGAGCTACCTTTTCCTTACCAAGTTCTCTATGTCTAGACCAAATAGTAATTTTGTAGAATTCCTCAGTACAATCTTCAACAATCAAATCTTTTTGCTTCAGATTCTGCAACTTCTTAAACAAGTCAAGCTCATAGTCAGTAGGTATGAAATTATCCTTCAACTTAGTCACCATCAACCTCCACCAATTGATCTTCATTTCACCTTCATCTTCTCTATCTCTTTGTAATTATTTCCACCAAAGAGCAGCATGTCCTTTTAACTTTGTCTATGCAAATCTCACTCGAAGAGGATCTTCAATTTCTTCAAGCTCAAAGAAGTCTTCTAATTCACCAATCCACTCAATCAAGTTCTCAAGTCTCAAAGTACCAGAGAAGTTATAAAATTCCATTTGGTAACTAGTACTTAACTGAGCTCCAGATCTATGCAATTGACCAGTTCTGTCTTCACCAAATATATCTCTCTGTTCATCACCACTAGATCCAGTAGCTTCAAAGTCTTCAGTAGCTTCATCATAACCATCTTTAGTACCAACATTCTGAGGTACACCATTCATATCTCTCATGATCTTGGTGATCACGTCACTCTTCATCAACTCCATCTCTGATCAAAAATTAGATTTCACCTTCTCTATAATCCTAGATTCCACAGTATCACAGAGATCTACAATCACCCTAGGGTCCAATCTTCATGGAGGCATCCTCAAAGATAATAAAACCCAAAGAAACAAAACCCTACACCGACTACCTTGTGACAATATCAAAGTTGCATGCAATTTAGATCAGCCTGCCACCTTGCATGAACAACCAAGTCAAGATTCCACAAGTTCAATGCCATAGATCTACAGCTCAGATCATACGATCTCTTCACCAACAAGATCAACTTTGCAAGATCATCCTTTTTAGGTCAACATTCGCTCAAGAACAACCTTTTCTCTGATACCACCTAATGTAATCAAGATGGTGGATCCAATTAAGGACAGTCCAACCTTGTAGCCAATTATCAACATAGTGGAATAACACAACAAGATTTTCTTGAAACTCAAATTCTCATTAACATGTCCGACTATGAGGCCTTCTAGGTTAGGGCCAATTACAATCAGAAACAAATCTACAAGATCAATAAGAACCAATCTAACATCAGCTAGTCTAGTCCTAAAACAAATCAACAACTAATGGAAAACCTAAGGAAGATCTGAACTTGAGCTCACAAGCCTCTAAGAAATCTCCTTGTCTCCAAGCAAACAACCACTAGCTTTGCTATTACAAGCTATCAGATACAATCTGATCTTTAAGATCTCGTAGGATCCAAGTCTATCTAATATATTTTGTTAATCTCCTATCTGGTGCCCCCCTAGATGACTACCCAAAAACTCCTTAAATACTAATCTTCATCCACAAGTCAGCTGGAAGAAACAATTAACTTCCTAAGCCAAATTAGCTTCTACTATGAACAAATATTAAATGCAATACAATTCAACTCTCAAATAGCCTTACAATTATTTAAATTCAACATGTTAGCCTCCAGATCTACATAGAAGAATGCAACAATAGCTACCAACAATAAATGCACCAAGTCATCCACCTAAATCACCAATAACTTGAGTCAGTAAACTAGAACTACCAAGTGTCAGAGAAATAATCAAGCACTAGTGAAAGAACCGACCAAGCCAAGAAACACCAAGCAACATAGGCATTATCAAGCACTAGTCCCACCAAGTTCCTTTAGTGACCGAGCTTCCTCAATAATTGAGACCACCAGTTAAAGCTACAACTAAGTTCCACATAACCAAAACAACACACCTCCATGCAGTTTCACTGAGTACTCTAGAATGCCCCTGCATCAATCCACGACTTCTCTAAGAGATTAGGTCTAAATACCTTAAACACACTTAAATTCAATGCCTCACTTCACGTGATCACGTAATCACTCTATCAGATGATTGATAATCTTCTCTACATTGTTCTACTTAAGTGTTGATCAATGAATGATGTAGATTTGAGGTATTTTAAGTCCTTTTATCCATCTCAAGTTGAGTATGTGTCTTAAACATAGGTAGCTCAAATTTGCATGTCATCCAATTGATACAAAACTTTCAACCATAGAAGATGAATCTTCGGGTGTTGCGCTCTCATCCATAGACTCCTCAATGTCTGTACACATCATACCTAAGCTTGCATGAGCTTACTCCACATATATAGGAGTTGGATATTTTCTGTTCACTGCATCCAATGCTCCCCTTAAGGCCATGTGACCTTCTAGGTTGATGCCTCAAAGAAATCATCATGCGAAGACACAGTATCATCAACTGTCTCTCCCTGAACCAATGCTTTGTTTAAAACTTTCACCTTCCATATTTGGTCATCCTCCTTTCTCTCTAATTTCTTGAAATGATTCCCAAATTCATCCATGTACTCATTAAGACTCTTACCACTGTCACCAACATTTTTCCTTATAACCATAGGAGGTGGTCCTCTTGGTTCACTAGATCTTCTTGGTCCTCTTCTATTGTCTTCTCCATTATATCTACAAAATTTCACAATGTGACCTAGATTGTTACATTTGTAACAAGTAGGTGGTCTCCTTCTATCTTGATTAGTTTGCAAATTACAATACCTTATTGTATGTCCAAAGTTATTACATTTTTGACATGTAATCTTGTTTATTTATTCTTCTCTAATATAGTCTTGTTTATATACAGACTTATCATGTTTTCTACAATCCACTTTCTTGTGTCCATATTCATAGCAATTAAAATAATAATTGGTAAAGGGTTTAGAGTTACCTTTACTTCTACAATCTCTTGTCATGTGTCTAACTTTGTTGCATCTGAAACATCTACCTCTAAAGGGTCTAAACTATTCTCTTGTTTCTTCATGGGTAGGTCTCTCTTTAGGCTTTTCTTCATTTGATTCTTGTTGGGTTTTTGAACTTTCTGCTTCATTCAATCAAACTCTAGTCATATCTCCTTTAGGCTTTTCTTCATTTGATTCTTGTTGGGTTTTTGAACTTTCTGCTTCATTCAATCAAACTCTAGTCATATCTCCTTTAGGCTTTTGTCTTTCTCTTTGTTCATCAATCTTGTCACTATTTATGTGCAGCTTCTCAATGTGTAATTTGGGTTGAGGGATTTCACCTTTAATGATCTGATTATATTTTTCCAATTCCTGATATTTATCTTTGTATTGGTCAAGTTCAGTCTTCATTTGACTTATCTGCATATTATCTTATTTTAGTGACTCTTCAACTTTGTTTCTTTCATCCTTTTCATGCTGAATTTCTTTAACCATCAATAGATTGATTTGTTCTTTTTCTTGCTCTAGCTTCTTCACTTTGTTTGATGTATCACTATCTAAATCTTCTTTTATCTTTTCCATAAGGTCTTGTCTCTGAATTTTTGCAATCTCAAGTTCTCTTAGTTTCCTAGTGAAACCATCTGCTCTTCTTAATTTGAATTTTAGTTTGCCATTCTCAAACTTTACTTTATCCAAATCTTCAAGTGCAGCCTCAAAGTTCTCTTGAAAGTCTCCCGAATCCATTATGATCTCCCTTAAGTTATTAGGATTTCTCTCCAAGGGCCAATAGCTCTTATACCAATTGTTAGGATTAGGTAATACTGAGAGGGGGGGTGAATCAGTATTATAGAACTTTGATCTTGATCTTAACTTCAAACAATTATAAATAATCCAAAGTAATGCAAAAATGAAAAGAACATATAAGCATAATACATTACTCATGACACCATGAGTTGTTCTCGAGGAAACCCTGGCCAAGGGAAAACCCTGGTGGGGATGGTACCCACAAATATGCACTAAAAAATAATGTCCCTATTAGGAGATCTAGCCCTATTAGGAGTTGATTTTTACATAGTACATTTCCTTGTTAGAGGTATACAAAACCTTGTTAGGGGTATACAAAACACCTAGTTATAAAGGTGGTGAGCACACTGCTCTTACAATCAAAACTATCTCAAAAGAGTTCTCCAAAAAGTGAATGATACAAGCACTTATCTTTCTTATATAGTTCATTTTATAGCTCAACCTCTTACTTATCTCACATCTGATCTCTTCTCTTAGATTCCCAATATTACTCCATCATCATAATTATCACTATACTTTTCTTTCACAAAAGCATTCTATACTTATACAAAATTAACCTTCAAGTTAGCTTCACAAATACCATACAAAACATAAAAATAACTTATGCAAATGATAATTATGGAGTCGGTGCTCTTATATTACCAACGATTTGTCAATATAATCTATTCAACTATCTTAGCACATTACCATATCCACTATACTCTCCTTGATCTTTGCAACTGTTCATATACCTTGTTATGTTATTTTACCATCTTTGCATATCTTTTGAACACTGTATCTCATAGATCTGGTAACCAAAACTCATGTACACTTAACTAAAGCATGTATACATCCCAAAATAACTTTAATTAACTTCACAATCTCTAATACCTTGTATGTAGATTCATCGCTAACCAAAACTGTAGTATTGTACCCTGTTATCCTGATTCTGGACTTAGTCATTTTCATGATTGTGAGTCCAGTGGCAATCTTCTCAACATGTGATCACTCCAAACATAGGCGTTACCATAAATTAAACCCTCAAGTGATCCCTAGTGCTCCAAAACATCACTTTCCAACAAATTATGCATAGATGAAGCACACTAGCATTATATTTATGAAAATGTAAATGCTTTTTTGTATTAAGATGTAAAAAATGGACTTATATGGTTTTAGAGAAGAAATATAATGAGTTAAAATTTATTTAGTTTTGAAATATTATTTTGATGAGGTGGGCATGAGGGCCTAGATCACATAAATGGGAAATGGAGCCACTAACCCTTTTCAGGTGATTTATGAAATGGATAGATGACTTTCTCACCTGGTAAGTACCACATGTTAGATGGTATGTATGAATGAATTATTTACTTATTATCGGGTTAAGGTTTAGAACCTATTAGTTGAACATTTGTATTTTTTCAATGATTATCTTTATTCTTGAATATTTACCAATGGAAATTTTCTTCCATAATGAATTTTTATTTGATTGAACTAAAATTATTGTAAGAGTCTACATATAAGTATGACAGGAATTTGATACAAAGTATGTAATACCATGATTAATTCCTTATAATGCCATGGTATGGTATAGTAAGCACAATTATGTGTGTGCTTTATTTCTATTTTTAATGTATTGTGAAAGTTTATTTCTAAAAGCATTGGGATAAGGAATGTTAGATTTTCATTTTGATTATAATAATGACATGAATTGATACTTTGTTGTTTTTCCTATGTATGCACAGATGGAATGAGACATTTATAAAGAGGGGGAATATTATCGGAGAGAGGTAACTCTAACCTTGTAAAATTTAAGGGTAGTAATGGAATTCACACTCACATAGAAAATGTTCTTGAAATAATTATGATACAAGTGTGTTTCTTTTTTCTCCAAATGTGTTTGTTTTTCATGCGTGTACTTACTAGAATGCATAACCGATAAAAAATTAACTTTACATTAGAAAAAAAAATTGAATCTTGTTGATTTTATGCTGAAATTTGGAATTGGTTATATGCATTATCTTGAATATTTGAATAATGGGAGTTAAATTATAAATCTTGTTAACTATGAGTTTCATGCTTTTTCTTTGGATAGGATTGCAAAGTTAAATCAATGCATCAGGATGATGCATTGTTGAAGGGGAGAAGGATGTCACAACCCATTTTATTAAACCATATTAGTTATATCCTAAAATTTAGGGGATGAGCTGGAAACATAAAATTATTCACTCAAAGTAGAAATAATTATGGTAGACAAGAACTTTTAATTAACTCTTAATTTCCTCCTAAACCAACAGCATGGAAGCCCCATCTAAAGATGTATATGGAGAAAAATGAGAAGTTAGGGGGGAATAAAGGGATAGATAGAACACATTCAAATCCCTAGTATGAGTTGAGCTTTCGTCAACCTCGGTGTAATGGTTGTGTTAAAATTTTAATTGGCATTCATTGCATTCTTATCATGCTAAAGCATAACTAGATATGTTGATTGGGTATACTTCCTTGAAATACCACGTCCATACTATCAGTTAAAAAAATGTCGTGACATAACAATTGGGATAAAATAATATTTTTCTAGGTGCAGCTACCTGCCTTCACATGGCTCTCTTGCATTTTATTTTCCTAAAAAGCCTTGTATGCTCTCCCTACTTTCCATCATACAAGCATAATAATGAAGTTCAAAACTCTCTCATGTGCAGGATGGACAATATTAATGTTCATCTTCCCTACAATCTTCTGCTGTGATCATTGTCTTCACAAATCAAAAGTGGAATATTACGCTTCGTCTGAGGCTATCAATGATGCCAAGGAGTTGGTAGAGATAGAAGGAATGAATGATGAATAGCGAGAGGCGTCAGTATTATTGAGGGGAGGATGAAATAGAAGATACAGGGAGATGCCTAGCCATCATAACCATATTAACTTCTACCCCATATTTGGCCATCGATGGTAAGGAAAATAAAGGAGATAAGAGAGTTGTGCTCTAGAGAATTCGAGGAACGCCCATGTGGAGGGAGAGCTAGAAGATTTAATATTGGCCAGTGATGGGGATATCTACACTCAGAAAGATGGAGTATCTAGGTGCCAAACAAAATCAGATACGAAGGAGACTGATGGATTATGAGGAAAATGGAGAACGAAAAGAATTAAGAAAAGAAAATGATAAATTGGCACAGTGTGTCTCATAGAAAATAAGGAGTGATAGAGAGGAAATATGGAGGGATGGATATAACAAAAAAGAGGAGACGCAATGAAGAAAGGAGAAAGCATTGACTTCTTATCTACTAGGCTTTCTCCCATATTATTCAAGTTTTCCTCTTTTTAAATATATTTCCCATTTAACCTTGCATATATTTAGAATAATGATATGTCGAGAAATTTGAAACAGTCCTGAGCTAAAAATACGAGTTCATTGTTTTTATGTGTCTGGCATGTTAAACTGATTTAAACCAATTCACACTAAAGAAAATTGTTTTTTTTTTTGAATATTCAATAAAATAATAAAACTAGAGGTTGTTTAGAAAATTGGGCTAAACATTTAAGATTTGGGAGATTTGTTAAAAATCTAGAACCCAGTCAGTGATTTGGATGTCGGTTTACCTTCACATCAAATCTTTGGTTGAAATTAGTAAACATGCTTGTTGATTACATATTGAAGTTGATACATGATGAAAATCTATTTCCTGTAGCTTGGGCAATATTTGTTGACAGTCCATGTATATTTATGACATGAACTATGTAAATTCATGTAGCTTAGGCAATATTTTTTGATAGTCCATCTATATTTGTGACACAAACTATGTAAATTCATGTAGCTTGACAAAATTTCCATTTCATTCTTTCAAATATGTGACAAAAACCATGTAAAATTCCTGCAGCATATAGTGTAAAAGAAAAAGGAAAAAAAATCTATTTATATAAAAGAAGGGAGAAATTGGAATAAACATTTGTTTTTGGAAATGGCTGTTATCTTAGACCCAGCCATAGGAAAAGATAGTAAACACAAAAAAAACTCTTTTGGACAACCTTCATATTGGACTTATGGATTAAAACTTAGAAAGACAAGCTAGTTGTTTTTTTATTTTAAGTTGTGACATGAACTAAGTGATTAACTTCCTACAACAATGGAATGATTGTATAAATTATAAAATATGGTTATCTTTATTGTATTATTTTCTGAGGTTGACTATTTATGGCTATTTCAGAAAGAAGTGAATCCTGTTAGGAAAGGATAAACTTGGATTTTAAGTTGTTTTGTGATTGATCCATGTTGAAAGGAGGAATCAAAATCTTATCTATTAGGTGGATAATTAATCATTTTAGGGGAGATTTTATTTCTGAAAATAGAGCAACATAGAACTTGATATGTTCAAACTCTAAACATGGATTTATAAGTGGGAGCTAAACACTTGTTGAATGAAATCAAGTTAAGTAAAACCTAGAAATTCTATTCTAAAATTATATTGAATACTTGTGTACTTGTTGGTGAAACTTGATATGATTAAAGTATAATAAATTCTTGTTGATTCCTATGACATTATTGCAAGTTCCTTCTTTTAAAGTAATCTCTTGGTATATCTATATATGTGAGTGAGAAAAGAATTGAGATCTGAACATGTTTTTTAAGAAAGGATTGATGCTTCTAATTTTATATACCTGACTGATGCATTTATTTTATCAATGTTTTGATGCTAAGGATTTAGGATCATATGGTTATTTCTTATTGTATTACTACAAAAAATAAAAGAGGTGAAAGTCAAATCTTAATGAGTATATATATATATATATATGAAGGAAAACTTAAACATGTAAATTTTTTAGATCTATTTGTGAAGTACTTGTTAATCACTAATATAGTTTATGCTTCTTGAGTGAAATAAATTTGTTGTATGTGTATTGGGTTTTCTCCATGTACTATGAAGAATTCAAGTTATAATTACCATTTGAACTAAAAGAGATAATGGCGAATATTATGAACTTGATATGTTTTTGATAGTTAAGAGGACTTTTTTTATGTTCCTTTATGTATGTTGAATGCACTATGCAAACTTGATGTACTATGCCTAAAATGTGAATCTTTGCACAATATTTTCCGTATGTATGAAATGGAAGTAGATTTATAAGGTTTTCTTCTGGAAGTCCATGACATGTTATATTGGAAATTGAATGTGGATGTATCAAGTAGCACATATCCCATTAATCAGTTTTACTTTGTTAGATTACTTCTAGCTAGGTTGGGTATCTTTCATGTCATGAAATATTTCGGGGAAGTGTTAAATCTTCATGGTAGGGTGGAAACGCACTCCCACAATATTCTCACCCTAGCTGACTTTTGTGAATAGGTTTATGAAGATTCTTTCAGGAAGGAAGTTTTCCTTTGTAGTGCTATACGCTTCTTAGAATTTATCATTGTGGTATTTCTATACTTTGATGTTTACATTTTTCATTAGAAATAAAAGTTTACATTTGATCTAATTCTAATATTACATTGTTTAGATTTGACAGTTGGTCGATATCTCTTTGATTTGGTATTTAGACAAGTTTGTTGAAATATTTTTATTGAGTTGATATAACATCTGTTATTGTGATTATGTTAGTACATTTGACAAAGGGTTGACATTCCACTTTTCTTGTACATAGAGCTATTCCCTATCTTTTTTATAGTTTTGGTCATAATTTTACTTCTTTATTCCTATATTATCATAAATCTCTTTGTATCTAGTCAACTTGTGCATTCAATCTTTGACTTGTTGACCAACTCCATTATCTTTTATGCAAATTGTTGATGTGGCAACATGATGTATGATCAAAATATAGAAACCTCTTTCTAGGCCGAAGCCTCTACTACAACTATATATATTCAAAATAGATGACCTCGCTCTAGTCTAGAAAACAACACCCCTGAAGAAGTCTTCTCTAGATCCAAACCTGAAATCATCCATCTAAGAATATTGGTTCTCCATTCTACATACATGCACCTAAAGAGAAAAGTTCCAAACTTGAACCTTCTGGAAGAAAAGGGATATTTTTGGCTTATAGTGAAACCTCCAAAGCCTATATGATCTTTATACTTGGATAAAGATAGACTAAGCTTTTAGAGATGCCACCTTTGAAGAAGATATAGCCTTCAAGAAATCCAAAATCATTCACGAGTCATAAAATTTAGAACCATCCCAAAACATGGAAGAAGATCATACTCTTGATATTTAGAGGGATTCTCTTGAAGATGAATGCACTTATCCTAAGGAAGAACCCAAAATAAATAGAAAAAGGCCACATTGGTTTAGTAAGATGAATGGAGAAGAATAGAGATTTACCTTACCTGAAGGAACCATTAGAAAAAGGAATAAAATTGATAGATACTCTAATTATGTTACCTGAATGAGTTAGATCATTGAAGAAAAACCTTCTAGTGTTGAATAATTTCCAAAATTCATGCTTGGAAAGATGCCATGTTAAAGAAGAGTATCAATCCATTATGAAGAGTTATGTATGGGATATTATGCCTAGACCTAAAAAAAGTTTGTAGTATCTTCTAAATGTCTCTTCAAAATCAAGAATTTTACAGATGGTAGCATTAAGAAATATAAGGCTTGATTTGTAGTAAGAGGATTCTCTCACAAGGAAGGTATCACTTATGAGGAAAAATTTTCCCTAGTTGCAATGTACACCACTGTCGGTGGAATTATTGCTATTTTTTCTTTTGAAAGATGGAAGATTCATTAGATGGATAAAAATATTGTCTTCCTTAATGGGATAGTAAAAGAAGCAGTGTGGATTCATAAGCTTTTAGTGGGATTTTTTGGTGAAATCTATGAATCCTACCTTTATTCATTGTGATAACTAGAGTTGTATAAAACTCTTAGTGAATCTAGTATTCCATGACAAATCTAAACACATTGAGATTCCATACCACTATGTCAGAGATATGGTAGATAGAAATGTGATTCGATTAGAATATGTAAGTATAGATGAAAAAACTACAGACATTCTCACCAAACCATTAGCCAAGGAAAAAGTTTCTCATTTCCGTAAGAAACTTGGTATGGTTGAAATTTAATTATTAAATGTAAGATTTATTGATTTGTACTTATATTTATATTTTTAATGTGTAAACTCTACTTTTCATTTGTGTGACTCCACGACTTTATGGGCCCTGAGATATTCTTTGAAAGGTGATAACTTTTCAAAGCATAAACAATTATGCAAACCCAGTATCATGATGGATATCATGTGACTTGATATCCATGGACATGCCATGATGATGAATATAAAATTATTATAAATATCATGAGACTTGATATCTATGGATAAGCCATAATATTTCAGACTATCACAAATGATAATATGTGTGAATAATATCCTTATACCATGACTTGATATATTTATGATAAGAATCATGTGGAATGATTCCAATGTACATATCAGATAGATTTCCATATGAGAGTATTGATGAACATCAATATGTGACTTGATATTCGAGAATCCACCATCTCTTCTAATATCACAATGAGGTGATATTTCTCTTGTAGATCTATTGAAGGATATAATTAATCTTCCCTAGCTAAGAGGGAGTGTTAATGTTTGTGGCTTTGGTTAGATTATTCTAACCTTAAGCATTTGATATCTCCTTATTTAGATAAAATGATAATTATATGTTATATACATTATCATTATACATTTGATGATCTTATCAACTAGAGAATTCATTAAGATTCATTCTATAATTATTATAATTTGATAACCATGATAGTTACAATTGATAAGTATCATAATTATCATTATTGATAACTAATACGAGTAAAAGTAATGTCAATGTTATAGTTGATATTGTTATCAAATTTAATTTTTAATAAAGTTTATACCAATATCAACTTTACATTATTGATTTGATCATCAAAAGTCAATTATGGTATCGGTCTAATCAAGATATTACTTTATGTTGATTATGGTATCAACTATGAATCTGATTTATAATATTGATTTATCATTATTGATAATGATATCATTGTGATTATCATTATCAATAATGATAATCATATTTATGTGATAATCAAAATACTTATATCGACTTCATTATTATCAACATAAAAAACTTATCATTGTTAATAAGGATACTGTCGATATATGTCGATAGTATCATTATTAACGATGTTTTCATTAAACATATGTTTGGATAGAAAATAGAATGAAGGTTGATATGTATTGGCTAGTATAACATTCAATGTTAAAGATCAACATTAACAATTCGATAATTGTTAAAGTATATCTTCAGTCGGATCTGATAAATTGATGCCAGTATATAATCACATTCAATACATACATACATACATACATACATACATACATACATACATACATACATACATACATATATATATATATATATATATATATATATATATATATATATATATATATATATATATATATATATATATATATATATATATATATATATATATATATATATATATATATATATATATATATATATATATATATGTATATTATATATATATATGTATTGTATATTATATATATATATATATATATTATGTATATTATATATATATATATATATATATATATATATATATATGTATATTATATATATATATATATATGTATATTATATATATATATATGTATATTATATATATATATATGTATATTATATATATATATATATGTATATTATATATATATATATGTATATGTATATTATATATATATATATATGTATATTATATATATATGTATATTATATATATGTATATTATATATATATATGTATATTATATATATATATATATGTCTATTATATATATATATATATATATATATGTATATTATATATATATATATATATATATGTGTATATTATATATATATATATATATATATATATATATATATATATATATATATATATATATATATATATATATATATATATATATATATATATATATATATATATGTATATTATATATATATATATGTATATTATATATATATAGTGTGTGTGTGTGTGTGTGTGTGTGTGTGTGTGTGTGTGTGTGTGTATGTGTGTGTATGTATATATATTATGTGTGTATATATATAATATATTATGTGTTTATATATATACACACACATATACTATATGTGTGTGTGTGTGTGTGTGTGTGTGTGTGTGTGTGTGTGTGTGTGTGTGTGAAATGATATTTTATTTTGTGGTTACTGACATCGAAGATGCATTATTAGATTAAGATTGATATCTTACTCATGTCTAAATCTGACTGCATATATTTTGTGATTACCTCATATTATCAAGCCTTGGTATATTGTGTTATCATGACAGAAATATCATCCAAATTACATATGTATTTCCACCCAAAATCATATTGAGTTGATTCTATCATAATCATCCATATCATATTTGGGTTTGTATCAAATGTGAGTGCCCTGATTAATATCATTCATATCTTATTATTGCCTAGGTTGTAATCAGGCCTTAACAAATATGATGATCTTAGAATATGTTTTGTCATGGATAAATAATTTTCATGTAGGGACATGATCCTACATGGATCATGTCACGTAGAAACTATCATATCATATTTCATGAGAATATCGGGATTGAAAGATCAACTTTCAACCATCGAAAATATTGTAGATGATCAAGAATTATCATTGATATCTCTTAAAGGTTTTCCAACTACATGGAAATAATTCATTCAAGGAATTAGTGCATTTTTTGTTTTACCAAAATTTGATCAACTCAAGAATGATTACACTTAGGAAGAATCGTGGTTAATTACAAGAGGAATCATTCCTAATAAAGATGAAATTAAATCTTTACATACAAACTCAAACAATAAAAAGAAGAGACGTTTCAAGAAGAAAAGAGGAAAGAAAAATTAAAACTATAAGAAAAGAGATTTGTCAAAAGTCCAATGCTACAAATGTGACAAATTTGGACATGCTAACATGTATTGTCCAAAAAGAAATAAATCCCTTGTCAACATATCTGAAGTCGAGGATGCTGAAAACTCACTTTTATTCCTTGCCTTATCAATTGAGATAAACACTAATAAGAATACCTCGATAATTGATAGTGGAGCATCTAGACACATAACTAGATTTAGAGATCAGTTCAAAACCTTTGAAGGATACTCAACTAAAGAAATGACAATAGAAGATAAATCCACTTATCATGTGAAAGGAATTGGAACTTGTTCAATTCAAATGAAAACTAGAGTTACTCTACAACTAAAAGATGTTCTATTTGTATAAGGCATCAAGAGAAACCTAGTCTCTATTTATGGCCTATCAGGTCAAGGATATATATATATATATATATATATATATGAAATGATATTTTACTTTTGTGGTTACTAACATCGAAGATACATGATCAAGATAAGATTGATATCTTACTCATGTCTAAATCAGACTGTATATATTTTGTGATTGACTCATATTATCAAGCCTTGGTATATTATGTTATCATGATAGTAATATCATCCAAATTACATATGTATTGCCGCCAAAACTCATATTGAGTTGATTCTATCATAATCACCCAGATCATATTTGGGTTTGTATCAAATGTGAGTTCCTTGATTAATATTAGGCATGTCTTATTATCGCCTAGGTTGTAATCAGGCCTTAACAAATATGATGATCTTAGAATATGTTTTGTTATGGATAAATAATTTCCATGTAGGGACATGATCCTACATGGATCGTGTCATGTAGAAACTATCATATCATATTTCATGAGAATATTAGGATTGAAAGATCAACTTTCAACCATCAGAAATATTGTAGATGATCAAGAATTATCATTGATATCTCTTAAAGGTTTTCCAACTACATGGGAATCCTTTGTTCAAGGAATTAGTGCATTTTTTGTTTTACCAAATTTTTATCAACTCAAGAATGATTGAACTTAGGAAGAATCGTGGTTGATTACAAGAGGAATCATTCCTAATAAAGAGGAGGAAATTAAATCTTTACATACAAACTCAAACAATAAAAAGAAGAGACATTTCAAGAAGAAAAGAGGAAAGCAAAATCAAAACTATAAGAAAAGAGATTTGTCAAAAGTTCAATGCTACAAATGTGACAAACTTGGACATACTCACATGTATTTTCCAAAAAGAAATAAATCCCTTGTCAACATATATGAAGTTGAGGATGCTGAAAACTCACTTTTATTCCTTCCCTTATCAAGTGAGATAAACACTAATAAGAATACATGGATAATTGATAGTGGAGAATCTAGACACATAACTAGATTTAGAGATCAGTTCAAAACCTTTGAAGGATACTCAACTGAATAAATCACAATAGAAGATAAATCCACTTATCATGTGAAAGGAATTGGGACCTGTTCAATTCAAATGAAAACTAGACTTACTCTACAACTAAAAGATGTTTTGTTTGTACAAGGCATCAAGAGAAACCTACTCTCTATTTATGGCCTATCAAATCAAGGATATCATATCACCTTCCAAGAAGATAAGGTCCTATCTTGGCCTAAGAATTAAAATATTAAGAATGCAATCTCTATAGGATTTAGAGATGGAAGCCTATATAAACTTTGCAACTCTCAAAACCTAGCCTTAAATCATGAAGTTGTAAAAACTAATGAAATATCGCATAGAAGACTAGGTTAGATTCATTTTTTTGCTTTACCCTCCATAGAGAATATCATGAAAGAGAATACCTAACCTAAAATATGAACATGATGGAACATGAAAAGGTTGTGCATTAGGAAACAAATCCAAAACATATTTCCCTCATAGTGAACATAAATCAAAGATTGTACTTGAACTCATTCATACTGACTTGTGATGATTGATGTCAATACCTTCCTTAGGGGAATAATTGTATTATATCATATTTTTCATGATTATTCTAGGAAAACCAAGATCTATTTCCTAAAACTAAAAGAATCAAATGAATTTATATCAAAATTCAAATATTTTAAATCCTTACTCAAAAATCAAACTGGGAATAATATCAAAATTCTAACATCTGACAATGGAGGAGAATACATTTATGAAAACTTTAAATAATTTTGCATATCTTTTGGGATTAAGAGGGAGTATACAATACCATATAATCCTCAAAAAATGGAGTAGAAGAAAGAAAAAATAGAACCATTATTGAAATAGCTAAATCCATGATGCATGATCAAAATATTCATATAATATTTTGGGTTGAAGCCTCTGATACAATAGTGTACATTCAAAATAGATGCTCTCATTCAATTCTAGCGAATGTAACACCTGAAGAAGTCTTCTTAGGAAACAAAATTGATCTAAGTCACTTAAGAATCTTTGGATGCCCTATATACATTCATATTCCTAAACATAAGATGACTAAACTAGAACACTCATGAAAGAAAGGCATATTTGTTGGTTATAGAAAAACTTCCAAAGATTACAAAGTATACATACTAGGGTAAAGGAAAATTGAAATCAGTAGAGATGTTTCATATAAAACCTCTAAAAATAAATAAGAACCAAATGATGAATCCATTCTAGAGTTATATTAAAGTTAAACAATTGAGAGGGAAAATTGTACAAAAGATCATGAGCCCACAACACCTAACCCTGAGAATGATTCAAATCCAACTAACAATAAAATCCCACTATCAGAAAGGAAAATATTTGAAGAAAACAAAGTGGCTCCTAATGAAATATTTAGAGAAAGTAAGAAAACAAGAAGCCACTCATCTTATGTCACTCATATAAATGATCCCACTCAATCAGAACCTTCAGATGTTAAAGAAGCTTTACAATCCCAAGCCTAGAAATCTGTCATCTTTGAGGAATACCAATCCATATTAAAAAAATAATATTTGGGACATGTTGTACCAAGACCTATAGACAAATCCATTGTCTCCTCCAAATGGTTATTCAAAATTGAACATGCACCTAATGGTAGTATTGAAAATCACAAAGCCAAAATTATTGCCAGAGTTTTCTCTCAAAAAATTGAAATTGATTATGAAGAAACATTCGCCCATGTTTCTCAATATACATCCATCAGAACCATTATTGTAGTTGATGCATCCAAAGGGTGGAAGATACATCAAATGGATGTAAAGACAACATTTCTAAATGGTGTCATCGATGAAGAAGTATACCAGGAATAACTAGAAGGGTTTTTTTATTCATGACAAGAACAAACATGTATGTAGACTAAAGAAATGTCTCTATGGCCTTAAACAAGCCCCTAGGGAATGGTAAGAGAGGATAGACAATTACCTTATCAAACTAGGGTACTCAAGATGTTAGTTCACTTTTTTGTATTACTTGCAAATTTACAATTTGATTGACAAACCAATGTCACTGACTCTTTAAATCCACTCCAAATGTGACAAGGAAAAGTACCAATTAACAAGGATCAAAAGAGTGATCATCCTACACTGTGATCCTTAATGCTCAGGCGGGAATACATATGGATTCACTTCTTCAAAGGATTTAGTAAACTTATTTGTATCTACCTAACACAAATATTATTCATTAATATCTTTGAAATAGTGATTGAAATATTATATCATTTATAAATTTATTGATGATGAAGAACTACTACCTAAGAACACATCAATGTCTTATTCTAGGGCACAAAGTCATATACAACATACATCAATAGAAAATTTAATTCAAGCACACCCAAAACCCAAAACAAATTCTTTGCAAATTGTTCCTCTCACTCTCACACTCATACATCAGATTCTCACAAAAAATATGAATTCTCTGAAATTATCCTTAATATTTTACCCCTCCCTTGAAAAGGAACTCAAAGACAAAATCACAATCTACTTTCTAAACCATACATTAACTTGCTTTACAACATTAACATATAAGAATTCAAGATTATAAAAAGAATACATACACAAATCTGAGATGGAATTCCAATGTATTATCATTAAAAAATTTCAATATCAATACATTGACAATGGCAAGATGCTAGAACAAAACTGGAGATGAAAATTCTATATTATATTCAGTTACAAAATTCACCATCCTTAAGAAACTAAAAAACTAACTATATATAGTACACACTATCCATCTTGGAATCCTAGAAGAATTATGATGCAACAAGCTTCGGATGTCTAGGAGAAGAAAAAGCACTAGAAGACAAAAGCCAGTTACAATCATTTCAAAAGATGGAGAAGAAGCTAGAGGAATATCTTTCTAACCATTTCATATCTTCAATCGGTGGCACCTTTTCCTACATATTTTCAAGGTAGCTTCAAAATTGTTACATGGATAGTGACCACCATCCGGCTAAAATACACTATCCTTTTCTTGATAACTACCCTCCTTGTGCTCAATTATTAGGTACCAGATGTTGCCTAGTCCTTCTCCATTGCCTCCAAATCAATGGTTGTCGGCTTCTTCTTTTAGGCTTAGTGATTCTATCCTATAATGAAACTTCTTCCTCATTAGGGCATGTGTACTCTCTCAAATCCTGCATTAGCTTCACATGCTTATCCCACCTAGAATCTGTTATGGCCTTTGTGTAATCTACAAACATGGTGCAATCATTTTCCACCTTGAAAAAATCATCCAAAATGTTTTTGAATTGGCTAATGTCCAAGGTGCCATCATTATTTAGGAAAGCTTCCTTCTTTGGCAGCAACTCATCCATATTTGATTTCCATTTCTCAACACCTATGATGTTGCCATCATTGTTGTGAATTGGAGGCACAAATTTGTTATGATCAGGACTGAACATATCCATCTTAGCTCTAACCTTAATGGCTTTACCTTTGAGGAAGGACCAAGTACTACTAATGAGCTCAATTTTTTCTCCCACTTCTCCAACTGATTTAGGGATTCCAAGCCTATGTGGCTGTAGCAGCTCAAGTTTCTCAAAAAGTGCACTCCTGCTAGACCATATGCTAAACAATGGCTCCAAAGTAGCCATAGAATCTTTTACATTCTCATTTTTCTTTTGCAACATCATATATGAATTATAGACTAATTCCATATTTTCCTTTATCACTTCAAACCTATGTTGAAAAACATCAAACAGGGAATTGAGGGCTACCTTGAGCTTATCATTTTCTGACTTGTTAGCTGCCACATCAGGTACCTCTACCACTAGAAGCACTACAACTTCAATTTTTGGGACTTGAGGATGGATGACGTTGGATGCCTCTTCAAGATCACTAGTGTTATGCACTGTCTGGATGATCTTATCTCCATCCATCTTATCCTCAACACTGCCAAGAGAGGGTTTCTGAGTTCTAGGGGAAAGAGACCACATTGCCAAAGTTTGGGATCTTTGATCATATCTGCATCTTCTTATCATTTCTCCAATTTGGGCTTCATATGATAAACCACCTTGTGGTTGTCTCCTTATCTAATCAATTATAAAAGCAAAGGTCAAATCCCACCCTGGAACTAGTAGCATCCCACTTGACTTAACGGGTTGCGTAGCCTCCTCAATAGATATCTTTTCTGAAGATGGATCATATGAGGCTAGGGCTTGTAGGGCCTCACTGCTTGGCTTTGCACCATCAGTTACATGGCTAGAAACCTCTTAATGCTTCCTCCAAATCAATAATTTATTTAATTCATCACTCTTAATCAAATCATCATAATTTATGAGCACTTCTTGATACATCTCTCTTTCATCCTTACACAACAATAGAGGCATCTCAACCTCCTCTTGTGTAACCACTTTCTTTCCTTTTCTTATATTATTTCTTATGTGATGGTAGTAAGATATGTCACCTGACACCAAGGAAACAACCTTGTCATTCCTTTTTCCTACACTTTGTGCTCTTGAAGACTCCCCTACCTCTAATCTTTTCTTCTTTTGGGGAGGCTCATGAGTATCCTCTACTTCTAGAGCACCAGTCCCTTGTTCTTGAATAGGCTCATCTGCATTTTGAGGTGGGCTATCATCCTCAACTGATCTCCCACTACCATTCTCATACTCTAAGGATGAGTATGATTTCTCAGTTTGCAACTTGGCATCCAAGTAGGAGTCCAACTGAATATACAAGATGACATACTTCTCGATCATCTTGTTGACCTTGGCAATATAAGGAAAATCAGGGAAAAAACCACTAAAGGAAAGTCCAACCATTTTCAATGGTGCCTCCAAATCCATCAAGCCACGGATCTTGCCCAATATATTTTCAATCTCTACTTCATCAAGGATATTCCTAATAATATCCTCCATATAACAACCCTCATACTCCCTGATAGCACCAATACCAAGAATGACTATTTTCCTTGCATTTTTTATAAAATCCTCAGGGTCTACATACCTATATGTTGTTGAGGCCATCTTTAAATGATTTAACCATAGATTAAGTATTGGTAGATCTCTCTTTCCAACTACAAAATTTGTCACTTTAAACATCCAGGAAGTGAATGTCCCTTTCCTATGTGGGGTCAAGAGCTCCTTATCAGTCCAGATCAATTTCTAGATAAACTCCAACAGATAAATCTATGGTGGCACATACTTGGGAAGAACATGTGGAGGCTATGGGCATCCATAAACCCTGATCAAAGTGAATTTCTAGCCAAGATAAAAATCTCCCCAATTGGGATCAATTGGCTACTTATCAACATACTCTCTAGGCCTTATAAGCCTAAGCATTTTAAATGGGAGCCTTGTGATGTTTGTTCCCATCATGTTAAGAATTGGGTTGACTATCCAATTCTGAAACCCATTAAACTCATTCTCATTTGAAGTATAGTTCCAAAACCTCAGCCAAAATTATATTGGGTTTGGTTCACCATGAGCCATTTTCCTTGGTCTCATCATACTTACATCCATGTGTTCAATATTGTAGAACATGATTAAATGCATCAGCAAAGAATATTGCATAAACCTGGATGACATATTGCTATCATTGATTGATAACAAGCCCTCATGCATCCTATTGATTACATATTGGATGTAATCATAGTCTGTATTCACATGGGAATTTTGTCAGTCTAGGATGATCATTAGTAAATCTATTGGTATTCTATCTGTAGCTCCATTAATTACTAGGACATGGCACAAACCGTATGCAAGGTACTTCATGTAGAAGTGGAAGAAGAAGAAGTATATAAATTGAAAGATTTCATGAATGACCCTCTATCTAGGGTAACTAGGGAAGATTGGTCACTTCTCCTTATTGACTTGGAGATTGGTTCATAGTTTCTAGCCAATTCTATCAAAAGATCAACATCCAGGAATACATCAAGGACCACTAACATTCCCAATCCCAATTTCCAGGTGTTACACATTGGAATCTTCTTATTCTAGTTTCTATAAAAGGAATTGAAAATATGATACCCTAAAGTAGGAGTAATAGGGTCCCTACAATTAGCCATAGAGTCAATAAAGGTCTCATCACTAATCTTCTTATTCTGTGTCAATCCTAGGAGAAAATTAATAAATTCTTTTGAGTAATTTGGCTTCCCCTTCTATTTGTCACCCTGCTCCTTAGCTCCCTCATTGGATAAAGCACGGCTGGACTCTGGTTGACTCATTCTTTCTACTCTGAAAATGCTTTTCTCTACAAATTAGCTCTTCAAAATTATGCACAGTAATAGCTCTGCTTCACAATTGCTCTCTGAAAACTGATAAGTGTAAATGTAGGAATGTCTTATCTATATATCTTTGATCAATGAATGTAGGGAAATTTCCAGAGTTGTTGCAAATCTTCCCTAAGTCACCTCAACATTCACTATTACTATTTTATTTCTTTAAAACCCTCAAAAACTGTCAAAAACCCTCACTTAAAATCTGATTAGCTAGCTCATTATTTTTTCCATCTTGGAATGGTACCTTTTCCACGTCAGAGCCTCCTTTTTTCTTTATTTCTCACAATAAATTAACCACACCTTTTTTGGAGATTCAGTGACTGAATACACCTCATAATCTCAGAATACTTTACTCAACCCAGGTCTAATTGTGAGATTCAACAACTAAAGAAAATATATGAATCTCTAAACACTTGTCTTGACTGAGGTTATATCATGAGAATGAGCAACCAAATATATTTCCCAGTCTCTATACACTTTCTTTAACTCATGTTTGATTTGGAGATCTAGCAACCACAGTATTCCATAATCTCAAGGCATAAACATTAACCCTACTTTCATTCAGAGAATGAGAGATAACCTATATCTCTAAGTTTCTATATATCTTACTTAACCTCATAAAGTTCTTGAGATTAAGTGTCAGCCCTTGATCTTTCTTATCATCTATGGTCCTCACCGAATCACCAGATATATCAAGATTTAACCATTACTTTATGAGAAGAGGAGATAACCATCTCTAAGCCTTGTCACTAGATCTCATAATGTAAAATCATTAACTACCAGCATCACAAGAATCAGTGAATACCCTATTCATCAAGTCACCAAATGTTTTATCTTAACCATCAACCATCAAGAGAATGCATGACTGAAAAAAACTATCATCTTCTTGTAACCTTGTCCCCAGGTTGTTAAATGTTCACAGGCTTAACCGTTAGACCCGGAGACCTAGAGACCTTTCACTAGATCGTCAGATGCTAAGTCACTAACCATCAAAATTAAGAGATTGGGAGGTGACTACCATCGTTGACTCGTTGAATGTTAAAAGATCACTACCAAGTACTTGGAGACTTAGAGAAAGCCATGTTTTCTAGGTTGTCAAATAAAATCAACTAACTGCTAGGGACTTAGAGATCAAGCGATAACCACTAGAATATTACTCAGTTACCCGATCTCTGGAATATTAAAATTAGCACTTAGACATCATGAGACTTAGAGAATGAAGGGAAACAATCACCATTTTCTTAATAATAAACTTAAGTGACATGGAAAAGTGACACACAAATAGATCATGGGTAGGGTTTTTAACA
Organism: Chamaecyparis obtusa; assembly: GCA_027943335.1. NCBI lineage: Eukaryota > Viridiplantae > Streptophyta > Pinopsida > Cupressales > Cupressaceae > Chamaecyparis > Chamaecyparis obtusa. Next base: position 398,212 of record BSBK01003551.1, read on the forward strand.
TAGGAAAAAAAATTTTATGAAACCCTACGAAGAAAAAAGGACCTATTTCCCATGCTAAGGTAATTTTTCACAATTTTTGAAGGCATGGAAAATTTGGCTAATAGTGGCTCTATCTGGGGATGATGGGTAACTTGTGCCCATGCAAGAATTTAGAATTTACTGGAAGAGCATACCACAAACCTGACAACAATTACAACTGCAGAGAGCACTAAGAAAAACTATTTACAAAGGCCCAAACTAGACAGAAAGGAAACACACCACACCTATAAAAAATTTTACAACATGCACAAAACCTAACTACTACTCATGGAAAGAAAAATACCTCTAATATAAGTACTTCTTCAAGAACTATCCATGAACAAGAAATTCTTGAATTTCACTATTGAGTTCTTTGACAATGTATGAATCTAGTCCCCATTTTTCATCAATCAAATATGGGCCTAACTAGATTGGTTCAAATTTTCCATGTTTCCCTTTGTCCTCCAATCTGGCATTCCAAAGTAATACCAAGTCATTTGGTTCAAATTTCCTCTCTACAACTTTCTTATCATACAATTTCTTAGCTTGCAACTGCATCTTAGCATTCTTTGAAGATGATTCTCTCCTAGTTTCATCCAACTTGATCAAGTCTTCAATCCTCAATTGTATCTCATCATGTAAATCATCATCATATAGTTAAAAACACTCGTACATTTCTAATAGGTTTTCTTAAGGCATCCTTGCATGTCTTCCATATACCAAATCAAATGGTGCACACCCAATTGCCTTCTTTACAATTACTCTACTAGCCCACAAAGCCAATGGAAATTTTTAATTCCATGCTTTTATTCTTTTCAAGGATCCTCTTAAGAATCTTTATCAGGTTTTTATCGGATGGTTCTTCTTGTCCATTTCCTTGTGGATGATAGGGTGAAGAATATGACATCTAGATCCCTAAACATTCATAGAATTCCTTATACTCATTGGATCTAAAGCATATTGCATTGTCATAGACAATTCTCTCAGGACAACCAAACCTTGTAATAAAGTTCTTCAATAAGAACTCATTTACCACCTTGCTTGTTTCATTCCTTGTGGAAATAGCCTCTACCCATTTTGTAAAGTAATCACTGGAAACTAAGATCCAAGAGTGTCCTCCACTAGATTTGTTCGGTATCTCTCCAATAAAATCCATTCCCCACTATTGAAAAGGGGCTTGCACTTCTACTGGCTTTAGTGGCATATTTCCTAAAAATTTTAGCTTACCAAAAAATCTTTGACAAGCATCACACTTCCTCACCAGTCTTTCTACATCTTTGAAATTTGTGGGCCACCAAAACCCTTCTCTTAGAATCTTTTGAGCAGTATTTTTACCCATGTAATGTCCACCACAAATCCCTTCATTCATTTCTTTTTTCATTTTTTCAGCCTGACTTTCATCTACACATTTTAGCAAAATGCAATCTAGATTTCTTCCCCATAACTTGCATCTGATGATAACATACTTAATTTCTTACAACTTTAGATATATTTTATTTCTATCATTCAATCCTAATGGAAATTTCATATTCCTTAAATAACAAATAATGTCTTGATACCAGATACAATCATCCAAATCACATGTGTAATCAATTTAAACTTTATTTATCTCATTTGCATCAATATTGGACTAAGTCATCAATTTTGCCAATCCTTGGCCTCTAACAAGTTTGGTAATCTGGATATCAATATTAAATTCTTGGATGCTATTTATCCACTTGCATCTCCTCCCAGACACTTCTTATTGTGAAAAGATGTCCTTAACAATAGCACTTGGTACAAAAGAAATCATTGTTGTACCCATGAGATAACATCTAAAATATTTCACAACCTTTGCAAGACCATAAGCTTTCTTTTCATTAATATCATATTTTAGTTCAACAGCTTGTAAAGACTTGCTAAAGAAAGCAATAGTCTACTCAAAACCCTCATTATTTTTTTGTAATAGGACTACAGCAACACTGTGAAAAGAAGCAAAAGAGAAGATATGCATTGGAATACCATAGTTCGGTGCCTTTATCATAGGTGCATCCTTGATAGCCTACTTGATATTCCTGAAAGCCTCATCAAGTTCACCTTGCCATTTTATCTCATATCCTTTCTTTAACATTTTGGATATTTTCCTAGTAATCTCAACAAAATTTTTGATAAATCTCCTCAAAAAGTTTACCTGGCCAATTAAGGACTGGATTCCTTTTACATTTTTTTCTTTTTGAATTTTTTCAATGGCCACTACCCTTTCTAGATCAATTATCACCCCCTATTTTATAACTAGGTGGCCCATTAATTTCCCCTCAGTCACACCAAATGCACATTTCCTTGGGTTCAGAGAAATTCCATATTCCAGGGCTCTTACAAATATATTCTCTAGATGAGAACAATGATATTCTTCTTTCTTATAATATGTAGTCAAGTCATCTTGGTAAACCACAATAAAATCATTAATGAATTTTGAAAATGCAACATCCATTGCTCTTTGGAAAGTGGCACCAGCATTTGTCAGACCAAAAGGCATTCTCACATATACATAGGTTCCCCAAGGTGTTGTAAAGGTTGTCATGAACTATTATGATTATTTGACAATCACTTGATTGTAACTAGAGAAACCATCAATCATGGACATCAGGTCAAACCTAGTTACCTTTGCAACATTGCCTCCATGTTAGGCAAGCAGTAGTTGTCCTTCAAAGAAGAAAAGTTTAAATTTCTAAAGTCTACACATAGTCTGATATCTCCATTCTTCTTTCTAATAGGAACTAAGTTTGACACCCAAGAAGAATGCCTGATAGACTCTATGATTCTAGCATCTCTTAGCTTCATCAGTTCTTCTTGCATTTTAGGTGCTACAGTAGGATTGATTGGCCTTTGTTTCTACCTAAAAGGTTTAGCATCTTCCTTCAAAGGAATGATATGATGAAATGAATCTTCTCTATAAACCTTTAGATCATCATATGACCATGCAAAAACATTCCTAAATTTTCTTAACAACTCAATCAAAGACTTTCTCACCTTTTGAGACACTTCTTTTCCAATGTACACCCTTTTGGGTGTTTCTTGTGTACCAAGATTAATTTCTTCCAGGTCAACTGGTCTCTTTTCTTAATATCCATTTGGACTCTATCCTAACTATCAAATATAGTCTATAAAATAAAAAGTCCTTTGGGAACCTTGTTAGTCTTGAGATGCGAGACTTCATTTCCAAGGATAACCTCTTTTCCTTCTGCAGTCTCAACCAAAACTAAGCAATCCAATTCCTGACCATGATATTTATCTTCATAGTTCATAAACCTCAAGATATCTTGGTCATTCTCAGAGACTTGTCAGTTCTCAATATTATCTAGTATATTGGGTCTAGTCTGAGTTTCAACTTTTGAAATGCTTGCAAAAGTGATGTCAGTAGGATTGATTGCAATATTGGCTAACAAGTCAGCCATCTTATTATTTCTCCTATCATTCCACATAATATTGAAGGCATCAAAACTTTAAATCATATCCCATACAACATTCCTATATTGTTTCAACTTTTTATTCTTAGAAGCATAAACTGATCTAACTTGAGACACAACTAGCTCAGAATCACCAACAACCTTTATACATGTGATTCCATGTTTGTGTGCCAATCTCAATCCTATTAACAATGCTTCATACTTTGTTATATTATTTGTACATAGGAAGCTTAATGTAAAAGAGAACTTATAAGTATTTCCCTCAGGAGAAATGAGAAAAATACCTTCTCCTAAACCATCTTTGCAGTTAGCAACATCAAAGTACATCACCCATAACTCACCCTTCTCAGATTTGGTATTTAATTCCATAGTGATAGGCAATACGATGGGTTCTCTTTCAAGCATAGTGACTTATGCTCTGAAATCATTGATATCAGCATCTACAAAATAGGTAATCTCATTGTCAATGTTTATCTCAATCATAAGGGTAACTCTGGGCTCCCTCTCAACCTTAACAGATTGGTCATCTATCTTGAAAGTTGCAAAGGAAAATTCGGATTGCAAACTTCCACCCATGAAAGAACTCCATTTCCTAGACAATAACATTCCATAATGAGGTGGAATGTCCACTACCAAACTCATAGTTAATTATTTTTCTAGACAAGCCACCAATTTGTAGGGAAGTGCATTAATAGTCCCAAAGATTGGAAATTCTCTTTGATCCATTACACAACACCTACCCTAAATAGTATCAATCTTGAGACCCAATCTTTCTGTAATCTTGAAAGGAATAACAGTATTTGATGCACCTAAATCAATCATAAAATTCTTTATTTTCATTCTATTTACTATGATACTTGGGAAAAATGGATCAATGTTTTCAAGGCTAGGATTGATAGAGTTTTCCAAATACATAGGTGGTATCTGAGATACCATTCCCTGAAATTTCATTCATTTCTTAGATTCTGCTTGGGACTCATTAGTATTACAAGCAACATTACTATCATGAACACTATCTACCCATGCTAGAGCTTTGTCCTTGTGTTCAGGGATTCTTAATAACTCTGAAAAGGGAACCTTGACATTAATCTAAGATAATATTGACAATATGTCAACAGGGAGTAGAAGAAGGAACTTCAATTTGCATTACCCTACCATCCATCTATTTTTCAGACACATCAATTTTTGTTGTCACCTTCAGTTTCTTAGTCTTAGCCATTGTACTAGCTGACTTCTCAACTTCCTTTTGGGTGTCTTTTTCATGAACATTTGACACATTGATAGCTCTAGCTCCATTTGGCTCCCACTTCTTACCATTGACATTTTTTACATTCACTACATAATCATTTTTTTTCTTTTTCAGTGGGTTCCCTAGAACTAGTATTTTTAATGAACATTCCTATAGCTTTACCAGTGCCATCATTTGTTGTCATGCTTCTCATTTTCCCTTGGGCTACCATGTTTGTAGTAATCCTAGCAATTTCCTCTTTTGAATATCTCCATAAGCTCACTTTCTCTAAGGAAAAGTTCACATTACATGTCTTTTTAGCAGTGTCTTCATCATTAGAAAAGATTTCTTGAATGGAATAATGTCCTATTGTATCTTTTCAGACATACACAATTTTCTTCATCAGTATGAGAAACATCTTCATGTACCAAATATGAATCATTCATGTTACAACCAATGTCATCATTATTTTCTTCCTGATCAAATTCTTCAATTCCTTCATCTTGGTATGCAACTATGGACTGTGCAACCAGAAAATGTTCTACAAAATGAGGAGATTGGAAAGCCATACACCATGGTGTATCCTCTAAAAAATTAATAGAAGCTTTCTATAAGGGATCATGGATGACATTGTCATTATTTCCTTTTGCAACTGGGACAATAGGTTTTCCATCCTTCCATTGGGTGTTATAACAGTAATTTTGCAGCCTATTCTACATATTGAAATTGTTGTTGAAGTGAGGCTTTTCCACAGAAGAAACCATATTATTTCTGTCACTTGATGCTTTCAAGTCTTTCAATGCATTTATCACTTTATCCTACTTTTCATATTCTTGCCTCTTATTTCCAACAGTCTTTTCATTATTCTTTTTATAGTTCTTGTTCCTGAATAACTTATGATCATCTCTTTTCCCACCTAATTGTCTAGATATTTTCATATTATTCTCAATGTTTACTACAATTATAAAGGAATCTCTGAGAGTTCTTGGTTCTTTGTCTCTTAGTAGGTATCCAACCTTTCCATCAAAGGCATTGAATTATGTGGTCAGATAGACATTACCATCTAGCCTCATAACTTGTAACAACTTGTGCATACCCTTTTGAAACCTCATGTTGAACTCAGCTGCAGATCCATTTTGATTCTTCTTTATGTTATTAAATTTATTTAGCATGAAACTAGCATTTGGTCTATCACTATATTACTCTTTGAAACACTTTTCAAAATAATTCCATGTATCAATACAACGGTCAAGGAGCCTTTTAAACCAGTCTTTAGCATCTTCTACTAAATATTGAACAAATTGTTTCATGACTACATCTTCATGCTCAATTTCATAGTCATTTAACATGTCTACAAACAATTTAAGGTGTTCTTCATAGCTAATGGCATTATTACTAGAAGACTTGGGTACATTATCACTTACCTCAATTAAAATGGCATTACGGTAACCTAGTATCCCATCAAAACTAATTTTCCTATACCCTTCTAATTGCATAGGTTTTCTTTAAAAATTTAATCTAATGTTTCCACTGGGACCATAATTTATAGCTACATTACCACCTACTTGTATACTTGATAGTTGTTTAGGATCAATATTCAACTTAGCAGATGAAGAAAAAGTGGGTTCTGAGTACTAACATTACCAAGTGGAACAACACTAGAAGTTGCAGATGGGTATGTGCAACATCATGAGGGGCCAAACTATGCCCTTAAGTGGCAATGAAAAATCAGCAAATCAGGGTTAGTTAACTTGACGTGAAAATTTCAACTAGCTATGAACCTAATATCAAAAAGTTGTAAGAATAGAATCTATAGAAAATTGAATGTAGTTTCTAAACTACTAGGCCTTTTTTGAGAAAAAGTTAGTATGATTAGTGAAAAGTATAGATTTCAATGCAGCAGTACAAAAATTTCAGGAAAAAAAGAAGAAGTAGGTGTATGTCTGACCACCTTAATCATAATCAAATGATAATATTTTATTATAAGATTTTATATATAAGTAATAGACTCATGCCCAGATGTGATGCATATTTTTTTGTAATTTTATTCCAAAAAAATAACTAATTATGAATTTTCTACTACAACATTTTTAGAATAAAAAAACTCCCGTGTCTGACCACCTTAACTCATTCAAAACTTTACAAAATTCAAAAAAAAAAAATTCCTTATAGTAGGCGAAGCATAGAATGTGACGCATTTTTTGAATTTCAAAAATGTTATACCATTTGAAAGTTATAGTCATTTTTCAATCAGTATATAAATCAGCACTTTAGAGGTAGCTCAATTAGAAAATAACTAATAATTACTTACCGAATTCAAAATTTGACAGCAATTATATCAATAGAAAGCTGATAATCTCCTTAAGATACCCTTTTTGTTTTATCAAATTCGGGTAAAAAAAAAGTCATTAGCTACATTGTCAAAGTCTGGAACTTAGAGAAACAGGGGAAAACCACATATTTGAGACATTCCAATAGTTGACCATGTAGGTTTGGTGCACAAAGCAATACCAAGCCTAATCGGGTACCTGATATTTACCCAAATATGATGCAAAATTTTGAATTTTCACTTTGGCTCCACTTTCTCCCTCCCATTTCTCCATCCTTCATAAACTATATATTAGTTATTTATTAGATATATTAAATATTATATAATATCAATTATATATTAAATGTTATATAATATATATTTTACATTAAATATTATTTAATATATATTAATATTAAAAACTATATATTAGATTATATATTATATATATTAAATATTATATAATATACATGTTACATTAAATATTATTTAATTATATATTAATATCAAAAACTATATATTAGATTATATATTTTATATTAAATATTATATAATATACATTTTACATTTTAAATATTAATTAATATGATTCTGAGCATGAGCATGAGTCCCTACAGGGGCATAGTTGTGCCTTTTACAAGCGCCGAAAACCCTAGCTAGGCACAAATGGAGGCTTTGAACAATAGTTCACTGGATGCCGATTATACAAGTAGAGGGCAAGAGAATCACTCTGTTTCCACCACCTGTGGTTGTGAAATGGTATCTTTCCCTGCTTTTTCAACCGGAACGCTAAATTGCAAAGGTTCTCAAAATAGATTCTGGTCACCAGACAATTGTACCATGCTTGTTGATAATTTGACAGCTCAACAGTCATTGGGAGGTTAAACAAGAACAACCAGATGGACCTTTGAACCAGCCGAAGATTATGGAGAGCAGGGAAGGGTTCGGTAAAATGAGCAGTTGTACTGGAAATTATGCAGGCACCGTAGAACTAACTGCATTAATAAATTTAAAGAAGAGATCAGTGGCGGCATGACATTATGAGGAAAGCCTTGTCATTTCAATGGTGTTGCCCCGATATTATGAAGAATGTCTTGCTGCTTCAATGCCAGAGCCGCCCCTGTCTCAGACTTTTTCCATTGCTTCACATCAGTACTCTAAGATATGACAAGGATTGTGGGCTTTTGCACAGCATAGTTCATCATAAATTCTCTATAAATCATCACGCATTACAGTATTCTACACATTTCTGAATGACTTACTCAAATAATTTAATTTTTATTGTAATTTTGGATCCATGAATTTTCATTTTGCACTCGGAGAGAAGCTGCAGATTGCAAGAATTTGATAAACTTGGTTTATCTCATTTTCTTTCTCTGCCATTTTTGACTAATACGATTTTGTTTTTGTCTGTCTTAAATGACTTTGCCTGAAGTTGAATTTTTTTAGATGATTTTGTCTGAAGTTTTAATGAAATTTCTTCCATGGATGCTAATGAAAACTCTTCCATGAATTCTGATAAGATGTTTAAATTTAGAGTTAATAAATTCTATAGCTTGAATGTTCTTTGTTGTAGAAGGTTATTTTCATGGTTTGTGATTCATGTAATTCCTTAATAGTTTCATTCTTAATAGAATTCATAACTAGATTTTCCATAGCCAATCTTCTTCTTGATCGTTGCAATATTTTCTCCTCCACTGAACATTTTATAATCAGTTGATATACAATCACATTTTTCTCTTGGCCAATTTTGTGGGCTCACGATTGAGCCTATAGATCCACAAATGGGTTGACATCTAGATCTGGTGGAAGAGTAGTATTAATAAGAAGTCATTCACTAACATCTCATTTTGGTCATGGGGACTCCCTAGGGGTCCTAGTACACCTTATCATGCGTTACAAACCCTAGGGAGTCCCCATGACCCCTTTTGACACATTGGAATGCTCAAGTGTGTCTTAAGGGGTCTTAAGACCCCTTAAGACACACTTGAGCATTCCAATGTGTCAAAAGGGGTCATGGGGCCTCCCTAGGGGTCCTAGTATGTATTATCATGCGTTAGGACCCCTAGGAAGTCCCCATGACCCCTTTTGACACATTGGAATGCTCAAGTGTGTCTTAAGGGGTCCTAAGAACCCTTTGGACACACCTGAGCATTCCAATGTGTCAAAATAGGTCATGGGGACTCCCTTGGGGTCCTAGTATGCCTTATCACATGTTAGGACCCCTAGGGCGTCCCCATGACCCCTTTTGACACACTAGAATGCTCAAGTGTGTCTTAAGGAGTTATAGGAACCCTTAAGACACATTTGAGCATTCCAATGTGTCAAAAGTAGTCATGGAGAATTCCTAGGGGTCCTAACGCATGATAAGACATACTAGGACCCCTAGGGAGTCCCCATGACCCCTTTTGACACATTGGAATGCTCAAGTGTGTCTTAAGAGGTCCTAAGACCCCTTAAGACACACTTGAGCATTCCAAGGTGTCAAAAGGGGTCATGGGGACTCCCTAGGACCCCTTAAGACACACTTGAGCATTCCAATGTGTCAAATAGGGTCATAGGGACTCCCTAGGGGTCCTAGTACACCTTTTCACATGTTAGGACCCCTAGGGAGTCCCCATGACCCCTTTTGACACATTGGAACACTCAAGTGTGTCTTAAGGGGTTGTAAGACCACTTAGGACACACTTGAGCATTCTAATGTGTCAAATGGGGTCACGGGGACTCCCTAGGGGTCCTAGTATGCCTTATCACATGTTAGGACACCTAGGGAGACCCCATGACCCATTTTGACACATTGGAATGCTCAAGTGTGTCTTAAGGGGTCCTAAGATCCCTTAAGACACACTTGAGCATTCAACTATGTCAAATAGGGTCATGGACACTCCCTAGGGGTCCTACTATGCCTTATCATAGGTTAGGACCCCTAGGGAGTCCCCATGACACCTTTTGACACATTGGAACACTCAAGTGTGTCTTAAGGGGTCCACTAAGACACACTTGAGCATTCCAATGTGTCCAAAGGGGTCACGGGGACTCCCTAGGGGTCCTAGTATGCCTTATCACATGTTAGGACACCTAGGGAGAACCCATGACCCATTTTGACACATTGGAATGCTCAAGTGTGTCTTAAGGGGTCCTAAGACCCCTTAAGACACACTTGAGCATTCAAATGTGTCAAATAGGGTCATGGACACACCCTAAGGGTCCTAGTATGCCTTATCATAGGTTAGGACCCCTAGGGAGTCCCCATGACCCCTTTTAACACATTGGAACACTCAAGTCTATCTTAAGGGATCCCTTAAGACACACTTGAGCATTCCAATGTGTCAAAAGGGGTCACGGGGACTCCCTAGGGGTCCTAGTATGCCTTATCACATGTTATGACCCCTAACGAGTCCCTGTGACCCCTTTTGACATATTGGAATGCTCAAGTGTGTCTTAAGGGGTCCTAAGAACCTTTAAGACACAATTCAGCATTCCAATGTGTCAAAAGGGGTCACAGGGACTCCCTAGGCATCCTAGTACACCTTATCACATGTTAGGATGACTAGCGAGTCCCCATGACCCCTTTTCACACATTGGAATGCTCAAGTGTGTCTTAAGGGGTCATAGGACCCCTTAAGACACACTTGAGCATTCCAATGTGTAAAACGGGGTAACAGGGACTCCCTAGGGGTCCTACTATGCCTTATCACATGTTAGGACCCCTAGGGAGTCACCATGACCCCTTTTGACACATTGGAATGCTCAAGTGCATCATAAAGGGTCTTAGGACCCCTTACGACACACTTGAGCATTCCAATGTGTCAAAAGGGGTCATGGGGACTCCGTAGGGTTCCTAATGCATCATAAGGTGTAATAGGACCCCTACGGAGTCCCCATGACCCCTTTTGACACATTGGAATACTCAAGTGTGTCTTAAGGGACCCTTTAAGACACACTTGAGTGTTCCAATGTGTTCAAAGGGGTCATGGGGACTCCTTAGGGGTCCTAACACGTGATAAGGCATACTAGGACCCCTAGGGACTCCCCATGAACCCTTTTGACACATTGGAATGCTCAAGTATGCCTTAAAGGACCCCTTAAGACACACTTGAGCATTTCAATGTTTCAAAAGGGATCATGGGGACTCCCTAGCAGTCCTAATGCATGATAAGGCATACTAGAACCCTTAGGGAGTCCCCCTAACCCCTTTTGACACATTAGAATGCTCAAGTGTGTCTTAAGGGTTCCTAAGACCCCTTAAGACACACTTGTGCATTCCAATGTGTAAAAAGGAGTCATGGGGACTCCATAGGGGTCCTAACACTTGATAAGGCATACTAAGACCCGTAGGAAGTCCCCATGACCCCTTTTGACACATTTGAATGCTCACTTGTGTCTTAAGGGGTCCTAGGACCCCTTAAGACACACGTGAGCATTCCAATGTGTCAAAAGGGGTCATGGGGACTTCCTAGTTTCCTAATGCATGATAAGGTGTACTAGGACCCCTAGGGAGTCTCCATGACCCTTCAGACACAATTGAGCATTCCAAAGTGATAAAAGGGGTCATGGAGACTCCCTAGGGGTCCTAGTATGCCTTATCACGCGTTAGGGCCCCTAGGAAGTCCCCACGATGCCTTTTGACACATTGAAATGTTCAAGTATGTCTTAAGGGGTCCTAGGACCCCTTAAGACACTTGAATGTTCCAATGTGTCAAAAGGGGTCATGGGGACTCCCTAGGGGTCCTCGTATGTGTTATCATGTGTGAGGACCTCTAGGGAGTGCTCGTGAACATATGCATTTAGTATGCAGTCACATACTTATTGGCTGAAATTAAAAGATCTCTTCGAAATTGCTCGAATTATAGCAAATCAAATTATAATAATGCAATTCAGATTAAAATGAAACATTGTGTCAATTTATATGAATTGATTATTATAAAATAATAATGGGGCATGGCCAAGCGGTAAGGCAGCAAGTTTTGGTCCTGTTATTTTGAAGGTTTGAATCCTTCCGTCCCAGGTGGAATAGTATTATGGGAAATTAAAAAAAAGACTCTATTTATAGAATGGAAATATGATTTCAATAAGATCTAAATAAAGAAAGGGATATTTTTGCAGTTTAGGATGGGAATATAGATCAAATTGAGATAGATTTAAAGTGAAATTAGCCTATTGGATGTATGCTGGTCCTACTCATATTGGAGCCCTATGAGTAGCTAGTTCTTTCAAAAATGTGCATGCTATTATGCATGCTCCCTTAGGAGATGATTATTTTAATGTAATGCATTCTATGTTAGAACGTGAAAGAGATTTTACCACCGCAACTGCTAGCATAGTAGATCGTCATGTACTAGCACGTGGATCTCAAGAAAGAGTTATGGATAATATTCTTCGGAAAGATCAGGAGGAACATCCTGATCTTATCATATTGACACCTACATGTACCTCTAGTATTTTTCAAGAATATTTACATAACTTTGTGAATAGAGCATCCATAATTTCTCATTCTGACGTAATTTTTGTAGATGTTGATCATTATCAAGTAAATGAAATTCAAGCAGCGGATAGAACTTTAGTACAGGTAGTTTGATATTATTTAGATAGATGTATGCAGTATGTAGTCACCTTAGGACCCCTTCAGACACACTTGAGCATTCCAAAGTTTCAAAAGGGGTCATGGAGACTCCCTAGGGGTCCTAGTATGTCTTATCACACGTTAGGACCCCTAGGAAGTCCCCATGATGCCTTTTGACACATTGGAATGCTCAAGTATGTCTTAAGGGGTCCTAGGACCCCTTAACACACACTTAAATATTCCAATGTGTCAAAAGGGGTCATGGGGACTCCCTAGGGGTCCTTGTATGCGTTATCATGTGTGACGACCTCTGGGGAGTGCCCGTGACCCCTTTTGACACATTGGAATGTTCAAGTGTGTCTTAAGGGGTCTTAGTACCCCTTAAGACACACTTGACCATTCTAATGTATCAAAAGGGGTCATAGGGACTCCCTGGGTGTCCTAGTATGCCTTATCACACATTAGGATCCCTAGGGAGTCCCCATGACCCCTTTCAACACATTAGAATGCTCAAGCATGTCTTAAGGGGGTCCAAGACTCCTTAAACCACACTTGAGTGTTCCAATGTGTCAAACGGGGTCACGGGGACTCCCTAGGGGTCCTAATATGCCTTATCACATGTTAGGACCCCTACAGAGTTCCCATGACACCTTTTGACACATTGGAATGCTCAAGTGTGTCTTAAGAGGTCCTAAGAAACCTTACAACACACTTGAGCATTCCAACATGTCAAAAGGGGTTATCAAGACTCCCTAGGGGTCCTATTATGCCTTATCACACATTAGGACCCCTAGGGAGTCCCCATGACCCATTTTGACACATTGGAATGCTCAAGTGTGTCTTTAGAGGTTGTAGGACCCCTTAAGACACACTTGAGCATTCCAAAGTGTCAAAAGGGGTCATGGGGACTCCCTAGGTGTCCTAGTATGCCTTATCATGTGTTAGGATCCCTAGGGAGTCCCCGTGACCCCTTTTGACTCATTAGAATGCTCCAGTCTATCTTAAGGAGTCCTAAGACCCCTTACAATACACTTGAGCATTCCAATTTGTCAAAAGGGGTCATCGGGACTCCCTAGGGGTCCTAGTACACCTTATCACATGTTAGGACCCCTAGGGAGTCCTCTGAACCCCTTTTGACACATTAGAATGCTCAAGTGTGTCTTAAGGGGTCATAGGACACCTTAAGACACACTTGAGCATTCTGATGTGTCAAAAGGGGTTGCGGGGAATCCCTAGGGGTCCTAGTACACCTTATCATGCATTAGGACCCCTAGGGAGTCCCCATGACCCATTTTGATACATTAGAATGCTCAAGTGTGTCTTAAGGGGTCTTAGGACCCCTTAAGACACACTTGAGCATTCCAATGTGTCAAAAGGGGTCACAGGGAAACCCTACAGGTCCTAGTATGCCTTATCATGTGTTAGGACCCTTGAGGAGTCTCCATGACCCCTTTTGACACATTGGAATGCTCAAGTATGTCTTAAAGGATCGTAGGACCCCTTAAGACACACTTGAGCATTCCAATGTGTCAAAAGGGGTCATGGGGACTCCCTAGGGGTCCTAGTATGCCATATCATGCGTTAGGACCCCTGGGGAGTCTCCATGACCCCTTTTGACACATTGGAACACTCAAGTGTGTCTTAAGGGGTTGTAGGACCCCTTAAGACATACTTGAGTGTTCCAATGAGTCAAAAGGGGCACCGAGACTCCCTACAGTTCCTAGTACACCTTATCACATGTTAGGACCCCTAGGGAGTCCCTGTGACCCATTTTGACACATTGGAATGCTCAATTTTGTCTTAAGGAGTTATACGACCCCTTAAGACACACTCAAGTATTCCAATGTGTCAAAAGTGGTCATGGGGACTTCCTAGGGATCCTAGTATGCCTGATCACACATTAGGAACCCTAGGAAGTTCCCCTAACCCCTTTTGACACATTGTAATGCTCAAGTGTGTTTTAAGGGGACCTAGGACCCCTTAACACACACTTGGATGTTCCAATGTGTCAAAAGGGGTCATGGGTATTCCCTAGGGGTCCTAGTATGCCTTATCACATGTTAGGACCCCGAGGGAGTCCCCGTCACCCCTTTTGAAACATTGGAATGCTCAAGTGTGTCTTAAGGCATCTTAAGACCCCTTAAGACACACTTGAACATTCCAATGTGTCAAAAGGGATCATGGGGACTCCCTAGGTTTCCTTGTATGCCTTATCATGTGTTAGAACCCCTTACAACACACTTGAGCATTCCAATGTGTGAAAAGGGGTCATCGGGACTCCCTAGAGGTCCTAGTACACCTTATCACATGTTAGGACCCCTAGGGAGTCCCCAAGACACCTTTTGACACATTGGAATGCTCAAGTGTTCCTTAAGGGGTCATAGGACCCCTTAAGACACACTTGAGCATTCCAATGTGTCAGAAGGGGTCATGGGGACTCCCTAGGGGTCCTAGTACACCTTATCATGTATTAGCACCCATAGGGAGTCCCTGTGACTCCTTTTAAATCATTGGAATGATCAAGTGTGTCTTAAGGGGTCGTAAGATGCCTTACATTAAACTGGAGCATTTGAGTGTGTCAAAAGGGGTCATCAGGACTCCTTGTTGGTCCTAGTATGCCTTATCACACGTTAGGACCCCTAGGGAGTCCCCATGACCCCTTTTGAAACATTGGAACACTCAAGTGTATCTTTAGGGGTCATAGGACCCCTTAAGAAACTCTTGAATGTTCCAATGTGTCAAAAGGGGTCATGGGAACTCCCTAGGGGTCCTAGTATGCCTTATCATGCGTTTGGACATCTAGGGAGTCCTTGTGACCCCTTTTGACACATTGGAATGCTCATGTGTGTCTTAAGGGGTCTTATGGAATCCTCAAGTGTGTCTTAAGGGGACCTAAGACCCCTTAAGACACACTTTAGCATTCCAATGTGTCAAAAGGGGTCATGGGGACTTCCTAAGGGTCCAATATGCCTTATCATGCATTAGGACCCCTAGGAAGTCCCCATGACCCCTTTTGACACTTTGGAATGTTCAAGTGTGTCTTAAGGGGTCCTAGGACCCCTTAACACACACTTGAATGTTCCAATGTATCAAAAGGGGTCATGGGGACTCCCTAGGGGTCCTAGTATTCCTTATCATGCGTTAGGACCCCTAGGGAGTCCCCGTGACCCCTTTTGACACATTGGAATATTCAAGTGTGTCTTATGGGGTCTTAGGACACTTTAAGACACACTTGAGCATTCCAATGTGTCAAAAGAGGTCACATGGAGTCCCTAGGGATCCTAGTATGCCTTATCACATGTTAGGAACCCTAGGGAGTCCCCATGACCCCTTTTGACACATTGGAATGCTCAAGTGTATCTTAAAGGATCATAGGACCCCTTAAGACTCACTTGAGCATTCCAATGTGTCAAACAAGGTCACGGGGATTCCCTAGGGGTCCTAGTATGCCTTATCACATGTTAGGACCCCTAGGGAGTCCCAGTGAACCCTTTTGACACATTTGAATGCTCAAGTGTGTCCTAAGGGGTCCTAAGAACCCTTACGACACACTTGAGCATTCCAATGTGTCAAAATGGGTCATCGAGACTCCCTAGGGGTCCTAGTACACCTTATCACTCATTAGGACCCCTAGGGAGTCCCCATGACCCCTTTTGACACATTGGAATGCTCAAGTGTGTCTTAAGGGGTTGTAGGACACCTTAAGACACACTTGAGCATTCCAATGTGACAAAAGGGGTCACGGGGACTCCCTAGGGGTCCTAGTATGCCTTGTCACACATTAGGACCTATAGAGAATCCCTGTGACCCCTTTTGACTCATTGTAATGCTCAAGTGTGTCTTAAGTTGTCCTAAGACACCTTAGGACACACTTGAGCATTCCAATGTGTCAAAAGGGGTCATGGGGACTTCCTAGGGTTCCTAACACGTGATGAGGTGTACTAGGACCCCTAGGGAGTCCCCATGACCCTCTTTGACACATTGGAACTTTCAAGTGTTTCTTAAGGGGTCTTAGGACCCCTTCAGACACACTTCAGCATTCCAAAGTTTTAAAAGGGGTCATGGGGACTCCCTAGGGGTCCTAGTATGCCTTATCACATGTCAGGACCCCTAGGGAGTCCCCGTGAGCCCATTTCGCTCATTGGAATGCTCAATGTGTCTTAAGGGATCCTAAGACCCCTTACGACACACTTGAGCATTCCAATGTGTCAAAAGGAGTCATTATGACTTTATAGCGGTCCTAACATTTGATAAGGTGTACTAGGACCCCTAGGGAGTCCCCATGACCTTGTTTGACACATTGGATCGCTCAAGTGTTTCTTAAGGGGTCTTAGGACCCCTTCGGACACACTTGAGCATTCCAAATTGTCAAAAGTGCTAATGGGGACTCCCTAGGGGTCCTAGTATGCTTTATCACATGTTAGGACAACTAGGGAGTCCTCATGACCCCTTTTGACTCATTAGAATGCTCAAAATTGTCTTAAGGGGTCCTAAGACCCCTTACGACACACTTGAGTGTTCCAATGTGTAAAAAGAGGTCATGGGGACTCCCTAGGGGTCCTATTACGTCTTATCATGCATTAGCACCCCTAGGGAGTCCTCCTGACCCCTTTTGACACATTGGAATGCTCGAGTGTGTCCTAAGGGGTTGTTGGACCCCTTAAGACACACTTGAGTGGTCCAATGTGTCAAACAGGGTCACGGGGACTCCCTAGGGGTCCTAGTATGTCTTATCACATGTTAGGACCCCTAGGGAGTCCCCATGACCCCTTTTGACACATTGGAATGCTCAAGTGTGTCTGAAGGGGTCATAGGACCCCTTAAGACACACTTGAGTGTTCCAATGTGTCAAACAGGTTCACAGGGACTCCCTAGGGGTCGTAGTACACCTTATTATGCATTAGGACCCCTAGGGAGTCCCCATGACCCCTTTTGACACATTAGAATGCTCAAGTGTGTCTTAAGGGTTCCTAAGACCCCTAATGACACACTTGAGCATTGCAATGTGTCAAAAGGGGCCATTGGGACTCCTTAGGGGTCCTAGTACACCTAGTCATGCATTAGGACACGTTGGGAGTCCCCATGACCCATTTTGACAAAAATGAAATGCTCAAGTGTGTCTTAAGGGGTTGTACCACTTTTGACACATTGGAATGTAGAAGTGTGTCTTAAGGGGTCCTACGAACCCTTAAGACACACTTGAGTATTCTAATGTTTCAAAAGGGGTCACGGGGACCCCCCAGGGGTCCTAGTATGCCTTATCATGTGTTAGGATGCTTAGGGAGTCCCTGTGACCCCTTTTGACATATTGGAATGCTCAAGTGTGTCTTAAGGGGTCCCTTAAGACACACTCGAGCATTCCAATGTGTCAAAAGGGGTCATGGGGACTCCCTAGGGGTCCTAGTACACCTTATCATGCGTACAGACCCCTAGGGAGTCCCCATGACCCCTTTTGAAACATTAGAACACTCAAGTCTATCTTAATGGGTCGTAGGACCCCTTAAGACACACTTGAGCATTCTAATGTGTCAAAAGGGGTCATGGGGACTCCCTAGGGGTCCTTGTATGCCTTATCACATGTTGGGACCCCTAGGGAGTCCCCATGACCCCTTCTGACACATTGGAATGCTCAAGTGTGTTTTAAGGGGTCCTATGACTCCTTAAGACACACTTGAGCATTGAAATGTGTCAAAAGGGATCATGGGGACTCCCTAGGGATCCTAGTACACCTTATCACATGTTAGGACCCTTAGGGAGTCCCCATGACCCCTTTTGACACATCAGAATGCTCAAGTGTGTCTTAAGGGGTCCTAAGACCCCTTAAGACACACTTGAGCATTCTGATGTGTCAAAAGGGGTCATGGGGACTCCCTAGGTGTCCTAGTATGCCTTATCATTTGTTAGGACCCCTAGGAAGTCCCCATGACCCCTTTTGACACATTGGAATGCTCAAGTGTGTCTTAAGGGGTCCTACGACTCCTTAAGACACACTTGAACATTCCAATGTGTCAAAAGGGGTCATGGGGACTCCCTAGGGGTCCTAGTATGCCTTATCACGTGTTAGGACCCCTAGGTAGTCCCCATGACCCCTTTTGTCACATTGGAATGCTCAAGTGTGTCTTAAAGAGTCGTAGGACCCCTTAAGACACACTTTAGCATTCCAATGTGTCAAAAGGGGTCATGGGGATTCCCTCAAGGTCCTAGTATGCCTTATCACGCATTAGGACCCTTAGGGAGTCCCCATGACCCCGTTTGACAGATTGGAATGCTCAAGTTTATCTTAAGGGGTCCTAAGACCCCTTAAAACACACTTGAGCATTCCAATGTGTCAAACGGGGTCATGGGGACTCCCTAGGGGTCCTAGTACACCTTATCACACGTTAGGACCCCTAGGGAGTCCCCGTGACCCATTTTGACACATTGGAATGCTCAAGTGTGTCTTAAGGGGTCCATATTAGGATCCCTAGTGAGTCCCCATGACCCCTAGGAAGTCTCTTTTTCTACCTCCAGTGAACTATTCTTCAAAGCCTCCATTTCCACGTAGCTATGGTTTACGATGCTTTTAAATGGAACATTTAATACAAAGATTTAGCAGACCACCTTTAAAGACCTAAAAGAAATGAGAAAAAAATTTAGGCCAAAAATACATACCGCATTTCTATATGTAGTACCGTAAGCTTCAACAATCTAGCTGGCTTCCTCTGCTAAGGCACAAAGAACTTCATTAATGTATGCTCTAGGAGGAAGATTATAATTTCCATATTTCTGCAAGAGATTCTCCAAAATTTGTAATATTATATATAATATATTAGTATATGTATTATATATATATATATATATATATATATATATATATATATATATATATATATATATATATATATATATATATATATATATATATATATATATATATATATATATATATATATGTCTATATATTATATTATATATATTAGTATATTTAATATATTAGTACATATAATACATTATTCTATTATAATACATTAGTATTTATATAATATACATTATATATATCATATGCCTATTTTCTATATATATATTATATACATCAATATATGTAAAAGTTCAATTTTTTTCATTTGCTCCCGCCCTTTTTTCTTCAACCTGGGAATATCAAGTACCCGATATGGAATTGGATACCCAATTTTTGCTAGGTAATATTTGACCAAAATATTCACTATCCCCATAGACCAGACAATCACGGGATTTTATACATTTTTCATGCGTTGCAAAACAAAAAATGTGATTTGGGGCCCATTGTTTGATTTTTGTCGACTTGTGGTCTCACCATGGGAAGCAGCAGTCATCAAAAGGCTAAACACAAGAGGAAGCTGACAGATGACAACATTCAAGCATATAGGGAAAAAGATAAGGAAAATCACCGAAGAAGGAGAGAAGGTATGTTAAACATTAATCAAGGTGACCCTGTAAATGTAGTTGTAAGTGAAGAGGATGTTCAATTTGAAAATGCACAGATGGAGATTGAAAATGTAGACTTTGGCAACGAAAATGTTGCACAAGAACCACATGAATGTTATACATCTCCAAATTATATGCGAAATGAAGTCCCTTGCAATAAAGATAATCAATCTTCAAATTTAGGGCTTTCAAGAACACCTAAATGGTTAATTGAAATTGAGGAGAACATTATGAATAATTGGGAAGGAAAGAGGTCGTATAGAACCGTTAGGTTGTGGGCTTCAAGACTTTATGATCAATTTTTTTGAAACAAGACATTGGTTGAGAAATGTCAAATTTTTGTGCAGTTCTTAAAGATGCAAAAGATGAGACCTGTGCTTGTGAAATTGAAGATTCATGTGAAAAAAAAAATGGAGAGAAATGCCATTGTTGTGAAGAATCTTTTCAGTGCTCTCAATAGCATTGGGAAGACTAGCAGAGAAAAAGACAAGAGAGTTGCTCACAGGGTTATTACAACCTCCTTAGTAAGTCATCAATTGAGAAAGGCTCGTTTGATGAGACAAACTTGTGTTGACTTCAATATAGACCATAAAACTTTGGGTAGAGCACTTGCAAAAAGAGAAAGACTTGATGATCCACTTCAAATTGATACATGGGCTTATGGTGGGAGACTTCCACGTTTCAATAAGAAGCTAACAAATGTTGTCAAGGATGAAATTCTACAATTTTGGGATGCTAACTCAAGAGTGTCACCAAATGTGAAGGATGTCTTGAAGTTGAGAGTTGGCAATCAAGACCGCACTCCACATTCTAAACATTATGTGGAGGTAAGTCAAACAATGTTGTATAAAAAATTTTGTGATACACATCCAACATTGAAAATATCACAAAGGTCTTTTGAATCCGTGAAGCCATTTTATTGTGTACCCCTTAAGGTTCAAAATACATGTTTTTGCAAATATCATGTTGAGTTTTCAATGCATCATGAATTAATATGGTCCATTCATTCTACTTTTCATACTAATGAAATTCTAGAGGATTGTGGTGCAAGTGATCTTCCCAAATCATCAAGAGACTTGCTAGATCAATTTTTATGTCATAGAGATGATGGTTGTTTATTTTATAAAAAAGATTGCTTAAATGCCAAGTGCTCAGAATGTGGTGGCTTGTCCAAGTTTAGAACATGTTTTCATGAGGGTTTGGAACACAATTTTGGAAAGACACTTGTCCAAAAAGAGGTATATGAAATAGTGAAATATACATTGAAGAGTGGAGGTGAAGGCTCTAGATGTGAGTTAGTTGCAAAAGAATACAATGTTGCTGATTTTATCTCAAATTTCAATACAAATCTTTTTTACAAGTATGCAAGGCATAGTCACAGGTCTCAATGGTTGGATCAACAATTCAGGACATGTAAGGACACTTTCCCCATTGGAACTATTATATTTGTTGTAGACTTTGCGGAGAACTATACATTGCAGCCCCAAAATGAGACTCAAGCTCAATATTACAATTCCATTCAAATTGTTATTTTTGTACACATCACATATAGAAATTCCCCTGATAGCACAAAAGATGAGTGAAAGATAATCAGAGAGTACCATTTTTATATGAGTGACGACAGGTCTCACTCTCATGAGTTTGTTCAACATTGTTTCCAAAACTATTTTAACTTCTTGCAGAAAAATGGTATTGCTATGGAAAGGCATCTCATTTGGTCGGATAATTGCACCGGTCAATTTAAGAATGCCAAAATGTTTTATTGGTTGTGTAGAATGGATGTGGAGAGAGGTGTACCTCATATTTGGAGTTTTTTTGAGTCAGGGCATGGGAAAGGGGAGCATGACAGAGCAGGTGTGTGTGTGAAGAGAGCTCTAGTTAAGGAGCAATTGAGGATTTCAGGTGCTCTACTTCTTGATGCTCATTCTATTGTTTATTGGTTTACTTTAGCATTGTCACAAGGGGGGACTCTTGATTCTACAGTGCATAGATTATTTTGGTTGGTTGAGGAGGGAACTATAGGAGATAGATTGGATTGTCAAATAGTGAAAGACTCTTCAAAAATGCATTCATTTTGAAGCTCCAATAGTAGTACATGGACCATTTGGACATGAGAGTTGGCTTGTTTTTGCCCCATGTGTTTTCAGTATGATTGGGATCATTGCAAGTCAAGCGAGTGGGTGGATACATGGGTTCCACAGTATCTGACTCCTTTATCTTTGACACTCTCTATAAGAAATGATGACATGGACAGTTTAGTTGACTATGACCATCTTTCAGATCTTCTAACGCCAGGAGATGTTTTTGCATTGGTTGCACTGTAAGGGAATGATGAGAGGTCAGATTATTGGTTAACATGTTGTGTACAAGGTAAACAAAATCTTGTACAACTAATGACAGATGGTGATGGGTTCACATATCCTACTAGTTTAGTTGTTGTTGCGGGAACATGGCTGTGAACATACATGATTAGAAAGAATGGAGTTTCCGCATTTGAAGACTATGAGAAGCACAAAACTATTCTCATGTATTCACACCTTGTTATAGCAACAAATTTCAAGTTTTCAAAGCATCAAGGAAGACCAAAGACAAAAGAAATTTGGACTATTACTACTACTGATCATGAAGCACTATTGGAGACCCTGAAGCAAAGAGATGACCCTTCAGGAACACTTGACTAGGTAATAAGTTAACTTAGTGCATTGTTTTCTAAGTTCATTAAGCTTAATTTCAATACATTAATTTGACCTTTCTTAGATTGTATTTTGAGTCAATAAACTTGGTTTTGTATGTGGATTGTAACTTGTGTAGGATCACCTATGAAGATGCCTACAGTCACCATGGATCCAATCAAAGATAGAAGGACAAAAGGATCCTTAATGGTTAATTGAGATCTTTTGAAGCCTATAATGGCAATTTGTAACAATCAATTTGATTTAAAAGTTAAATGTCCTAAAACTCTTCATAAGGACTTATGACCAAAATCATGTATGGGTGGCCAATAGTGCCAAGAAGGGATCTTACATGTCATATACTTATGTCATTTGCATGGTTTGAATTCTTACATGTTTGATTGTTGTTTCTAATGCTTTAAGGATATTATTTTTTATCATTTCAAATAATCTATAAAAGTTAAACCTCAAACATAATAAGCTCCACAATTCAAATTTCACAAGCTTAATCATGATTAATTTCATAGTTCAAATTTCAAACATACCACTAACAGTCAGTTGAAAGCGGTTCAGCAACGTATCTTTCAAATTGGCAGTGATCTTACATGGCTCATATCTCGGACCTCATGATAGGTATCAACAAACCATTAGGTGCTACAAGATTGTGTTTCTAAGGTCTACAATAACCTCTCTCAGTTTTGGGTGATTCAACTTCATTTGCATTTGGCAAGGTGATCTCAGTCGATGCCAAAACTTGCAGTGAGGGTCAGTTGAAAGTGGCTCAGCAGTGTATCTTTCAAACCGTCTAACCTGGCAACAAACCATTTGCTCCATCAGCTTTGGTTGGCCAAGTAAATTCTAGTGACAACCCCGTTCTACCCACAGGGTCACCGAAGCACCCGCGACCATGCTCAACCCAAGTGACCCCAAGGTGCACTAAGCACAATTGGGCAGTGATCTTCCAAGGCTCATATCATGGACCTTGGAAGAGGTATCAACAAATTGTTAGGTGCTACGAGATCATGTTTTTGAGGTCTA
Source organism: Chamaecyparis obtusa (assembly GCA_027943335.1). NCBI lineage: Eukaryota > Viridiplantae > Streptophyta > Pinopsida > Cupressales > Cupressaceae > Chamaecyparis > Chamaecyparis obtusa. Next base: position 421,928 of record BSBK01003551.1, read on the forward strand.
AAATAACCTCTCTCAATTTTGGGTGATTCCACTTCGTTTGCATTTGGCAAGGTGATCTCAGTTGATGCCAAAACTTGCAGTGAGGGTTAGTTGAAAGTGGCTTAGTAGCGTATCTTTCAAACTGTCTGACCTGGCATTGAACCATCTACTCCATCAGCTCTGGTTGGCTAGGTAAACACTAGTGACAATCTCATTCTTCCCACAGAGTCACCGGAATTCTCACGACCACGCTCGACCCTAGTGACCCCAAGGTGCACTAAGCATGATTGGGAAGTGATCTTCCATGGCTCATATCTCAGACCTCATGATAGGTATCAACAAAATATCAAGTGTTACAGGATCATGTTTCTGATGTCTACAATAACCTCTCTCGGTTTTGGGCGATTCGACTTCATTTGCATTTGGCAAGGCGATCTCAGTCGATGCCAAAACTTCCAGTGAGGGTCAGTTGAAAGTGGCTCAGGAGTGTATCTTTCAAACCGTCTAACCTGGCATCAAACTATATGCTCCATCAGCTCTGGTTGGCTGGGTAAATGCTAGTGACAACCCTGTTCTTCTCACAGAGTCAATAGAACACTCGCGACCATGCTCCACCCAAGTGACCCTAAGGTGCACTAAGCATGATTGGGCAACGATCTTGCGGGGCTCGTATCTTAGACCTCGTGAGTGGTGTAGGGAACCCTCCACTAGTAGGAATTTGAATTGCTTTGTGTTTTTAATAAATAGGATGGATCTAAATAGATTATCCTAATTTTGGTTTGAAAACCTTGATGTATGATCAAGGATCTTTTGGCAATGTTATAAGCCTAAGATACCTTAGGTCATAGGGTTTACCTAGTTAGTGATAATTTGCTAGGTTAGGCTTATGGAGTTTTAAAGGTTAATTTTAGATTATATTTACCTTAAAAATCATGTTGATAGGTTTTGATCTCAAAGAGAAATCATAAACTCTATCGAGTTCAAAAAAATTGCAAAAATGCAATAAAAGTTGCTATTGCAACTTTCTAAAAGTTGCTTGAGAGATTGGAATTGGAAACCCAAGAGTCAAATAGGTTCTCCAATAGATATACCTTCATTTTTAAGGTTATATATTCTTTTCACTTTGAACCATAATGGTAAGGAGTTGATTTTTGTAAACTAGTGCCATAAATGAGGAATACAAACCATTTTTGAGCCATTTCTCAGAATTGTGCGAGCGTGTATGGGCTTACAAAGTTGAGATTTGCATGTGAAAATATTGCATTGCATTTTATTTCACCTTACTATTGATTTGGTAGAGATTTAGATTCATTGGTTAAAGTTATCTCAGTTTTTCTCAAAACAGTTTAGGAAACAAACTTTTCTAGGGCCCTGAACACTAATGGCGGCCTAACTTCCATTCTAAGCATAGGTTTTACCTAAGAATTTGGAAAATGAAAGTTAGGTATATATGCCAAAGGATTCCAAAGGCTCATGCATTGGCTCAAAGGGCAAGGCCCGCATGCATCAGGCCCTAGACTAATTTTTTGTGAGGATTCAATCTAGAAAGTAGGAGAAAATTGTAAAGAAGTGTATAGAGTAGATAAGTGAGTGAAGCAATGGTGGTTTGAGTCATTTGGAATTGGAGAAGAGTATCTAAAGCCCTATATCAATTCCATGAACCCTATACCTCATACTTGCTTTGTAAACCAAGCCTAACTAGGTCAATTAGGTCTATGTCCAAGGTGGGTGTTAGGAGGTGTTGGAGTGGAGTTGGAAGGAAAGCCTTTGGGATCTTAAATAAATTCCAAATGGGTGTCTGAAAATGCCCTGATTATGTCAAGATACTCAGTTTTGAATAAGTTAGAAAAGAAAACCTATGTTGAGAAGGCTATAAGGAAATTGGCGTTTAGGTCTAGTTTGCTATGGTACGGTTGTGATGGGAGTAAACCAAGGGTTATTTCAGAGGCCTTAGGTCATATGAGGACCATCTACATGCTTGGGAGTGGTCAGGAAGTACACTGGTGAAGAGTTGTAACAATAAGTTAGATTTAAGCCTAGTGTCCCTAAAGCCGAAAAGGCATTGAAGTTTGATTTAGCGTATAACTTTGCAAAGGGAGTTTATTAGGATAGAAGTCCATTTAATTGGTTGTGTTACACCATCATAAGAGTTTGAGAATACCCTTAAGCCTTTGAAGTTGGTTGGTGAGTTGTGGGAGCTAAGAGAAGGGCACTCCACTTTCTTGCTACTACCTCTGCATTAGTGAGACATATCGACAAACTGTTAGGTGCTATGGGATCATGTTTTTGAGGTCTACAATAACCTCTTGGTTTTGGGTGATTTGACTTCATTTGCATTTGGCAAGGCGATCTCAGTCAATGCCAAAACTTGTAGTGAGGGTCAGTTGAAAGTGGCTCAGCAGTGTATCTTTCAAACCGTCTGACCTGGCATTGAACCATCTAATCCATCAGCTCCGGTTGGCTAGGTAAATGCCAGTGACAAACCCATTCTTCCCACAAAGTCATCTGAACACTCACAACCACGCTCGACCCAAGTGACCCCAAGGTGCACTAAGCACGATTGGGCAGTGATATTGTGGGGCTCGTATCTTAGACCTCATGAGAGGTATCGACAAACCATTAGGTGCTACAAGATCATGTTTTCAAGGTCTAATATAACCTCTCTTGGTTTTGGGCGATTTGACTTCATTTGCATTTGGCAAGGTGATCTCAGTCAATGCCAAAACTTGCAGTGAGGGTCAGTTGAAAGTGGCTCAACAGTGTATCTTTCAAACCATCTGACCTGGCATCAAACCATCTACTCCATTGGCTATAGTTAGCTGGGTAAATGCCATTGACAACCCCATTCTACCCACAGAGTCACTGAAACACTCACGACCATGCTTGACCCAAGTGACCCCAAGGTGCACTAAGCATGATTGGGTAGCCATCTTGTGGGGCTCGTATCTCAGACCTCATGAGAGGTATCAAAAAAGCATCAAGTGCTACAAGATTGTGTTTTTGAGGTCTATAATAACCTCTCTCAGTTTTGGGTGATTCGACTTCATTTGCATTTGGCAAGGTGATCTCAGTCAATGCCAAAACTTGCAGTGAGGGTCAGTTGAAAGTGGCTCAACAATGTATCTTTCAAACCATCTAACCTGGCATCGAACCATCTACTCCATTGGCTTCATTTGGCTGAGTAAATGCTTGTGACATCCCTATTCTACCCATAGAGTCACCAGAATGCTCACGACCATGCTCGACCCAAGTGACCCCAAGGTGCACTAAGCACAATTGGACAGAGATCTTATGGGGCTCATATCTCAGACCTTGTGAGAGGTATCGACAAACTATTAGGTGCTACGGGATTGTGTTTTTGAGGTCTAAAATAACCTCTCTCAATTTTGGGTGATTTGACTTCGTTTGCATTTGGCAAGGTGATCTCAGTCAATGCCAAAACTTGTAGTGAGGGTCAATTGAAAGTGGCTCAGTAGTGTCTCTTTCAAACCGTCTGACCTAGCATCAAACCATCTGCTCCATTAGCTCTGGTTGGCCAGGTAAACACTAGTGAAAACCTTTTTCTGCCCACAGAGTCACCGAAACACTTGCAACCACGCTCGACCCAAGTGACCCCAAGGTGCACTAAGCATGATTGGGCAGCGATCTTGTGGGGCTCATATCTCAGACCTCATGAGAGGTGTTGCCCAAAATTTCATATCTTTCAATTCTGGCCTCTACAACTATCTAAGTCCCTGTTGCAACTTTTTTCACGTGAGAAGTTGATCCACAAGGTTTCATGCTTTGCAATCTGAACCCCATGTTCTTCAATGTTTCACTATGCCCCAGTCTAGATCGCATCACTTAATTTGCAAAGTCCTCACAGATATTCAATTTTAAAGCTTGCAGGAAATACTAGGTCATAGAGTTCCAAAAAGTGTTCAGTGTCAAAAACTCTCTGTCTTTTCGACCTTCACTCTGAAAACTCTCTATGTTTTTTACCTCGGTTTGAAAACCATCTATTTTTTCGACCCTAAGTGTGCAACTCCAACTAGGTGGGTCCCAGTTCCTCATAGTCATTGCTAGTGCGATGAAGATTCGATGGCTGTCGCATAATCTCATGGAATCTTCTGAGCCCATGAGATCATGTGACAACCATCCAATTAGAATCTCGGTGGCTAGTGGGTCTGTGTCAGGGAATCTGTAGGGGTGCAATGTGCGGCAAAGATCTATGGTGGTCGCATGTTTTCATGGGATCTTTTGACCCCATGCGATCATGCGACAACCATCCAATGTAGTTCACAGGTGGGTCCAATGCATTTTGTGCTGATGTTCTTTTTTCTCATTTGTCGAACTGGTGCTGACAATGCAGTGGTCAGTGGGGCTGGATTTTTATAGTGAAAAGCTTTAGAGGAAATTAGTTTTGTCCTCTAACTTGGCAGTGTTCGATAAAGTATTTCTTTGATCATAGATATGATAGCAGAGTTTCCCCTTTTTAGCAAGAATGCGGTTGTAGTTTGGTGGTGGGCCTAGTCTTGAGGCAAGGTAACGTCAAAGCTTGTAGTTTCATGCTAGTCACATGATCGCATGCGGCTTCCTAACCACATGCAACCATGTGACAAGCCTCTAGTGGTCAAGTAAAATGGACTTTGGTAGTGTAGCATGGGCCTCATGGATGCAAGATCTATGGTGGTCACATGTTTTCATGGGATCTTCCGATCCCATGCGATCATGCGACCACCGTTGGATTCTGAGGGCATTTCCTATGGTCCTATCATGGGTTGGACTGAGGTGGTGAACCGTGTTGCTAGGTGTCTTGCATGGAAAGATGATAGATTCTAAGGGCTTTTTGCATGATCACATGAAGCTTTTTGAGCTCATGCAATCATGCGACTGATGTTGTTTCGAAACAGTGTGACTCCTTTCACGGGCCTTTCTTCTGCAAAGAATGTTTGCAAGTGCAGCGGGGTAGCTTAGAATTTATGATGTTGCAAGACATGCACAATTAAAGGAAAATGATGAAGAGGTCAGGGCGGCTGTCTGGGGTCATTTCTTATCCTGGGGAGGTACTAGTTAGCATTCATGGTGAGGCTTGTTGCAGGAAGGTTGTTGAATCTAGGTTGCTTGTCTGCAGGTTGTTTGCAGTACAGGGATGGGTCATTTGTCTAATCAACCATGTTGTTGCAAAATTTATTTATGATCATATTTTGACTGCTAGGGTATGATTATTAAATTGTAAAATTTATAACCCTGGTTAATTTTGGACTCCTGCTTGCGTGCAGTGAGTGTTGTATATATTGTTTTTTGAGAGCCTTAGTGCTCAGAGTTCGCATTTTGTAAAAAGAAAGTCTCTTTCTCAGAAAGCTATTTGTGGCATTTCTTTCTACCCTCTAGTTTCCCACATTCTGTAATCTTCCATTGATGATTAAGGCATTCTTGAGGTACTGGTGATATTTATTCTATCCTTGTCTTCACTGTCTTGACTATCTCTTATTGGATTAAAGTTTATGAATGCTGTCAATAGAAACTAGGGTTCCTAGTCCCTCTCATTTTCTACAATTTTGTGTGTTACTATGTCTGATCTGATTTAGATGTTTTGTGGGTATGTTGTAGCCCCTAGCAGTCTTGTCTCATTCCTACACTGAGTTGTAGAGGAGGATGTTTGTTTGCAGGTCATAGGTTGAGTCTTCTGTTCAGGCCTTCCTATGAAATACTTATGCAAGCCTATCTAGTGAGTGGTGGCCTATTAGACCTAATTCCTCCATTGGTTTCATTCCTCTATACTGAGATCCAAACCCTAATTTCGGTGCATCACCTAGTAGGATAGATTTATTTTTAGTCATTTCCCTTTTAGTACTCCTGCTATCCCTTTCCGTCCAAAGATTTACTTTCCTATTAAGAACCAAATCAGGATGATAATCCAAGAGGAACTAGCCTAGAACCTGGAGGTTTCATCTCAGTTAGCATAGGTCCCACAACCTTGAGATGATTCCCATGTTATACTAAGTTATCAAGACTAAGAGAGCTTGAAACAAAGGTTTAGACTTAGTGTATAACAAGAGGTATTGACAAACCATCAGGTGCTATGGGATCATGTTTTTGAGGTTTACAATAACCTCTCTCAATTTTGGGTGATTTCACTTCATTTGCATTTGGAAAGGCGGTCTCAGTCGATGCCAAAACTTGCAATGAGGGTTAGTTGAAAGTGGCTCAGTAGAGTATCTTTCAAACTGTTTGACCTAGCATTTAACTATCTACTCCATCAGCTCTGGTTGGCTGGGTAAACACCAGTGACAACCCTATTCTACCCATAGAGTCACCAGAACGCTCCCGACCATGCTTGACCCAAGTGACCCCAAGGTGCACTAAGCACGATTGGGCAGCGATCTTGAGGGGCTCATATCTCAGAACTCGTGAGAGGTATCAAAAAACTATTAGGTGCTACAAGATCATGTTTTTGAGTTCTACAATAACCTCTCTCAATTTTGGGTGATTTGACTTCGTTTGCATTTGGCAAGGTGATCTTAGTCGATGCCAAAACTTACAGTGAGGGTCAGTTGAAAGTGGCTCAGCAGCGTATCTTTCAAACCATCTGACCTAGCATCAAACTATCTACTCCATCAACTCCAGTTGGCCAAGTAAACACTAGTGACAACCCCATTTTTCCCATAGAGTCACCAGAACGCTTGCGACCATGCTCGACCCAAGTGACCCCAAGGTGCACTAAGCATGATTGGGCAATGATCTTGTGGGGCTCATATCTTGGACCTCATGATAGGTATCAAAAAACCATTAGGTGCTACAAGATTGTGTTTTTGAGGTCTACAATAACCTCTCTTAGTTTTGGGCGATTCAACTTTGTTTACATTTGGAAAGGCGATCTTAGTCAATGCCAAAACTTGTAGTGAGGGTCAGTTGAAAGTGGCTCAATAGCATATCTTTCAAACCATCTGACCTGGCATCAAACCATTTGCTCCATCGGCTTCAGTTGGCCAAGTAAATGTTAGTGACAACCTTGTTCCACCTGATGGAGCCTTAATTTTTTACAAAAATTAGGACCTCAATTTGAGAAATAATGTTGGAGATTTGATAAGGTTGTCATTGATGTCATTGAAGGTTTTTTGCTTGCTCACAAGATATACAAACACATACTATTAAGTGGAGATAAAAACTAGGATAGATAGCAAAGACTATTGAATAAATAGCGTCGACAACTATGCAACTTGGCAATGTTGGAACATTAAGCATCATATCAGCATTTGAATGGAGTGAAGTATACACACCAGAAATTAATGATCAAAGTCAACCCAAATAAATTTCATTTCCTCATAGATGTTAACAGCTGCAGCATATTACAAAGATGACAAACATATTATTTGGAAGAATATTACAAGAGGCAGTAAAGTAAAACTCATCATGAATGTCCAGTCAACAATAATCAACCCATGAAGCAACAACTTCATCAAATGAAGTGAACACAACATGACTTAAAGATTGATTAAACATATGCATATAAAGACATTTGAAGGAGCCATGTAGTAATAAAAAATAAATATACACAGTGCTAAGCATAGTTTGGAGGAAGTATTAAAATCATTCAATGAACATTTGAGAGACGATAAATTCAAGAGATGTGTTTTTGTAAGTCTGAGGGATATCATGTTGCACAAGCAATCATATATTATACACAATGGAAAAGTCAATAGTCACATGTCATATCTATCAATGGTAATATCGAAGATTGGAAATGAAGACCATAAGCTTATACGATAATGGAGATTTTTTATAGCATGAAATGAAGGCTCCTGCATACATGATGATATTGAAACATTATTGCCAACAGTTAAAATTATTATAAGTGCAAACAAAAAGCATTGAAAATGATAATATATGAAATTATCAATGCAAGTATGAGATTGAATGCGCACACAATGAAAAATAGAGACATAATTGATGGTATAGAATTTGTATATGAAAATTCATAGAAGTGGTAAACGAAACTCTCATATTAGCAGTGATTAAAGTTTTAATTTAGTGATGAAGAGCAGATGGCATGGTTTTTGTTTTGCAAAGAAATGATCTTTAGTATCAGTATTGATGGCCTCATCATCATCTCAGGCACAGGGAAAGTTAAGCACCAGAAATCTAGGAAATCTATAGAAGATAAACCTCAAACATAATAAGCTCCATGAATAGGGTATTCTAGAGTAAAGAAAAACAAATGTAACTTCAACAAGATATAATTTAAATCATAATGATAATCATAGTCAAGATATAACTTCACCATTCAATTCCATAAACATGAATAATAAATATGTATATACAAAAGATGACGCAAATATAACATATAAATGAACATGTTTTATATATGTATCAAATGTATCAAAAGTATGTTCATATACAAATATGGCACATGCCATTTCAAAATGTCTACAAAATCAATTTTTTAAGGTGTACAATGTGGCATATATGCAATCTCAAAATGTGCCAAGTGTCATCTCTAAATGACCACAAAACTAAAACTGCATCCTATGCTGTAGGGGGATCATCAAAATGTAGCCTCTTTGAAGAAGTGTTAGGCTCTGATTGATCCTGCATAAAAAATGAGTTTAAACCAAAGTTAGATTGCTTACTTTGTATGATTTGTACATATGTATATATATATAATTAATAATTCAAACACTAATTTAATTAAAATTATAACTGAATACAAATATTTGTACCTGGTCTCTTGATCACCTACCATGATAAGGTGTCCTAGCATAAGTCCTAGGTAGCGAAGGGACCATGCGAGCAATACCAACTCTGACCTACAAATATATATTTGCAATAATGAGATTAGTAGAGTGGTGTAACATAGAGTAATAAATCTAAAAAATAGGATGATAGCATAATAAAATTACAAATTGATTGAACTAAAATTAAAACTTACATCTGGTCATCCCTCCTTTGGCATAGTGGGTCGGGTCAACAAAGAAATGAAAGATTCTCATGGGCCCTCCCTCATAGTCAGAGTAACCTATTAGAGTAAAAAGATTGTTAATTATATACCAATGCACTTCATCATAGCAACCCTGGTTACAAAATACAAATAGCAATACGTAAAAGTCTATGTACAATCGGGCTATCACTCCGAATCGAGATGCTTGTAACCCTACACTGTCGAACCAGTGTTAAGACATCATCAATAGCCACACCCTATACATTAAAGTGCAAGTAAAATATTTATTACTACACACAAGTGGCATACATATGCATGCATAATTAATCTTAAACAATTAACTACCTTTCCTTTGTCGAGACCTGATGAAGGAACCCCCTCATGCCCCCCACTGACATCGGTTGTAGCCTCCAAGAACACAATAAGATGACAATATATATTAGTAAAAGTATGAATTTTATTGCTCTAATTGATAGAGATTTAAGCATGTACACCAAATGATATAAAAAAAAACTAATGGGTACATAATTTATAATATATTGTATAGTCATCAAGGCCAAATGAAATGGCTGAAAGTGTGGACTCATCCACCTATCTCACCTCCCCCTGTGTCATCATCTGAACATAAATGGAAAAAATATATTTACATAAGTGCATGCAATCATTAAAACTAATCTAAATAAATAAATTATTTTTAAATTAAATAATTCATGTGATAAATTTATTTATAATGTTTACTCTTACCATATCAACAGGAGTCAATGGCTCTGCGTGCACCTCCTGAGCACTCTCATGAGATGTAGATGCTCCATGAGGTGTTGCAGCCTCTGCAACTATGTCTCCTGTATCCTCCTCATCAATATCATGAAACTGATATGTATTAGAATTAGTAAGTGGTCCGAGGCACATATGCTTGCACATAATGCACATATGGGGCTTGCATACATGTGAACTCTGACGAGATGTTGATGTGCTAGCAGCATCCATAGGAGGCAACACTGACCTGGTCTGTGTGATCAATTGATCACTCAGTAAATGAATGGCCCTAATAGTCTGTGAGGCAACCTCTGCAATGATATCAGGATGCTGCACTGGAGGAGGCGGTGTGACATCAGTGGGGGGGACAAAGGTAGTGGCCTTTCGGTGCTGGGAAGATGGCCTAGTCTAAGGAGCTCCTCTGCCTATGCCCATGTTGGGCCTCATACTCCAATAATCAACATGGTGACCAAGAACAAACTCAGCATACAATTTTTTAATGAAATAAAATGGGACCTCCAAATTGCTATGGGGTGGTTTATCAAAAACCATCCACCAACGATCCCAAAAGTTTGTGCGCATTGCTTAATTTGTGCACCATTTTATTGATAATTTGGGCCTTTTGTGGTCAACTGGTATTCTGGTTTTAGGATCGACAAAAAGGGTGGCTATATCTTCCTTAGTTATATTAAGGACCACAATCCCATCATGGTCAAGCCCATCATCAAATTGGGCGTGCATATCATCACACCAATGAAGAGCAGCATTATGTTGTTGCATGAGTGTGTCAATGTTTCCAACAATTGTATTTAGTGTGGCAAGCATGGGACCTAATGTAGGTATATTTTGATACTTGTTTTGGAAACCTCGTATCGTGTTCAAATTTTCTTGTATCAAATCTTGTAAAGATTTAGGGTTTAGATATGGGGGATTATTTTCAAGATCATTATTTGGTGTGGAAGGGTTATTTTCTTCATTGTTGTCAGCCATGCTTGATTAAATAAATAAAAAATCTAAATTTCAATCTAATTTCATATATTATTACAAATATAAATACAAAACCCTATTTAAAAAAAAAATGCTACATTTAGCATGAAAATGAAATAAATTAATAAAAATTATACAAATAACTACTTACTGAATATGCTCGGAGTTGAATTTGTTGTTTCCAATATCAATTACCCAAAAATATATCGGGTATATGAAAATCATGAAAAGAAATTGAAGAAAATCACGCAAGGAAATGAAGAAAAGGGCTCGCAGGTTTCAGATTTATGCCATAGTTATCGGCTACCCGATAATATCGGGTACTTGATAAGGTCTATGCTTTGGTGGCAGGTTTGCCTAGGTGTACTGACACCCAGGCCTACTAAAAAGTCAACAAGCGCTTTCATGTGCTTTTGGATAAGTGAAAAGTGAATATTTTTCACATCACCACTTTTTGGCCCCTCATGATCTTGCACATACCCAGATGGCATACCTATTTCAGTTGCAGATGGTCTAAAGGTGATTGCATATGAAGCCTTCAAGAACTAGATCTTAATTCTTATCTTTGTAATAGATGCTTTGACTTCAGCCTTCTCTAATCCCTTTGCTAGATCATCTCTTTCCTTATTTGTTCTTTCCATCTCTTTGTCAAAACTTGAAACAGGTGGTGGGATTTTTGGTATAACCACAAGCTCATTTATCTTAATCCCAACCATCTTTTTCTTTCCTTTTTCATTAACAATAGTAGCAGGTTTGGTATTTTCTATTGTTCTTTTCTCCTTAGTTTGAGGAGTATAACTTTGGACTTGTCTAATCACATGGCTCTCTTGTTAAAATTCATCACCCTATAACAAGCATTCCTTCTCATTTCTTAGGGTAGAAAGTGTTACCAATATTTTACTCTTTGAAGAGGCCTAATTACTAAGTTTGATTACTGCACCCTAGTTTGAAATTATTAGTGGTCTTTCTTAGATTTTTGTTCATTTTATTGAAAAGTACATAAAAGAGAAAGGAAATAACTTCTACATCTAGAGATTACACATGCATGTATTAGTGATATGTATGCTATACAAAAGGGAAAGAACTAGAAAGAGAAAAATACCTATCTGATCTCACATAGGCCGTGAGCATAGCCATTACTAGAATTGAATGAATGAGTGTAGATATACATGAATAATCAATTAAAATATTGGGGTACCAAACATTGCTTGGTAATGGTGTCTGGATCCGTTCCTATCCAGAGAGCTCCTATAGTCCAGAACCTACAAGAAGAGAAAATGAGATGTGAGTTAGATCCAATAGATCTAAGCAATGGCTGGTATCACAGTATTTACAAAATGCATATATACACTCAGCCATGCACCTTTGAGAAAGGCTATGCTCAAGGCATGTGTATCAAGGCTCCAAAGATGAATGAGGCACCATGTTTTCACTAACGTGTTTGTTTCATGTGCAGATATAAGAGGAGCTGATCCAATAATAAATCCAATGAATGACCTTGGCCCTTGATGCAAATCATGACAAAAAAACCTCAAGTTTTCTATCAGTGATCATATCAAGGGCCAAGAGCACCCATCGTACAAAATAGAGGAACATCCAAATGATGTAGCATCAATGGGGATACTTAGGTATCATGAAGGCAGAATCAGGGAAGTAGAGGAAAACATGAAAGTACAAATGGCAGAGTGATTACAGGACATTACAACACAAGAAAGCTTCAATTGGTGAACCAATAACATGGTACGAAATATCTCATGTGAAATAGTGAATAACAAAGGCATTTCTTTCATTGAAACAATAAAAATATGATGTCATTCATCAAGCAATGAAAGATAAACATTAGCAATAATGATGTTCACTCACAGCCCATTACAGAACCAGTCATAGTGAAGACTTGTTTGAATCAATGAATCAAAGTACCAAACTTCTCAAGGAGTAGTAAACATCAAATGGACTTGCAAATAGTAGATGTCAAGGCCGTGTCAGTAGTAGATCATATATCCAACTAGTCTACTATTAACACCAAAGACAAATGGTTCATTTTGGTAGTATATTCAGAACAACAGCATCAAAGCTTTAAAATAATATAACATTATGGCTTCTAGCCCCAATCCAAATGGAGAATATAGAGAATAAGAGTACATGATGCCATGACAAGATACACTGGCTACATTGAGTCAAAATAAGTGAGTAGAGCACTGTCTCCAAACCTCGTAATGTCAGTCAAAATAAAGAATCAAAATGTATAGTATCTTTTAGCATAATGTGATACAGAAGGAAAATAGCATCAGACAATGAGCATATGCACTCAAAGATGGAGGCTCATGGGCCACATAAATATGTAAATAACAATAATGGTGGTAGCAACACAAAGGGAGTCATATTCGACACACCAACCGACATGTGATGGCTCATGTATCATTGAGTGTTCAACATGACCATATATAAGGAATAGACATGATCAAGAAATAATTCAGTACCTTGTGCTCACAACCAGTCAAAAGGACCAAACATTTCGACATGGGTATAGCTGTGAATCCCCATGGATCAAATAAGTTATGCATAACATTATGTCTCAATATAAAATCTCACAGGATGATCACGAGCATGAAAGACACAACATGAAGAAATTTAGTGATACCAAGACACAAATGCAATGAGCTAAGTGACGCTAAGTTCTTGACTCTTAGCATGAGTTGGCTATGTGTTGATAGAGGAGGATCGAGCTTGAAGCTCATGGGCTAGGTTTTCAATGTCTAGTATCAATATGGCAGTGATACTCCCATTCACAAGCAAACAGTGAAATAGCATATGGTTTACGGGGATCTCATAGTAGCATGTCGATGACTCACAGGTACCATAAATAGAACAGTGCAAATGGAATTCAATCTTGATGCCATAAACTCAAGATTCATGGCTCTCATGCCCTATTTGTGAGTTCATGGGACATCAAATTCATTCATCATTGTGAATCTTCAATGCTAGTTTCCAGGCATGTGGCCTCTAGCATATTCATGGTTGCAAGGCACATAAAATAGAAGTGAACTTAGCATTACAATAGGATATGCTTCACGGGCTCCATATACAATAGGAGAAACAATACCCTATGCTTAGATTCAAATCCACCATAAGGACTAGGCATATATGATCCATGGTGCCTCATAGACAAACAATCAAATGCCTAAAAACTACACAAAGATTATGCCCTCAAAACCAGAGAGGGATGATAAATATGTGCTAGCATTCAAATGAACAAATTAACTCCACAAGATATAGCAGGAGAATGCATTATGCTCAAGATTCATATAATAGTGAATTCATTAGTGTCATAATGTAAACCAAACATGAGCCAATGAATCCAATAGAAAATAACAATAGTTCCCTACGCCGCGCATGGAAAGTCACAGTGCCTACATACCATGGAATCGGTAGCAAGAAATGAGTTCACAAACATTGATGCCCTAGCTTTGGGTCATCGATCTCATCAAGCATAAATCCAAGCTATTACATAATACAATAAAATGCAGAGAAATTCAAATGTATAGTGTCATTGATGTCGTGCCCTAGCTCAAAAAAAAATGTAATGATTGCGAGTTAATAATAGCGAGTCCATACTATGAAATTCCATATTCATGAGGTCAAATACACACTCACAGGCATGCAATACCAGTGCAATAATAAAACACAAATAGGATGTAAAACATAGTGCCCTCGACATATAGAGATATGGAATTACAAAGCAAGAATGCAGAGAGTAGATCTACAAAATAAACAGAGGAAATGGAGCCATTACAGTTCCCTCATAGCCAAATAGAGACAAAAAATGGTATGAATTCCAAAGTCAAGAAGCCTACCTCGATATCATAATGCCAAGAGCTGAATGTTTCCGAAGTCAGAGGTGAACTACTAGTAGGAATAGCATCTTGCCAAATGCTGAATGGAGAAGTCTAGGTGCCAGCTATTTCCTTTCTTTGCGAAGAAGGTTTTTTTTGAAAATGAACATTTAATCGATTCTCCCCTTTGTAGGGTTGATAATTTTTTTTTATGTTTTTGCTATGTGTCCAAATATTGAGCATGGTGAGGATTTTGAAGTCTTTAGGTTGGGTTTTAGTTATCCTAGGGTATATGCTATGTGTAGATGGATTTAATCTATGAATGTAATAAGTCATCAAATGTGCTTTCCCCTTAATTGGGTTGAGAGTCATTTGTTTGACTTAGGATAAAAGTTAAATCCATGTTTAGTTATTGGCATAGGGTTAAGGATTTTAATGTAGAAGTCATGGCTTATTCTTTATTGTAATTCTGACAATGGTGTTTTTATAAGCCACTATTAGAATCCTATTTTTGGTACATGACTTAGTGGGTAGAATGGTCTTCTTTGACTATCTATTTTTAGGGACCCCACTTTCTCTACCCCCCTAGAAACCTAGGAATTTGGCATTTGAGTTATGATACAACCTCATGGGTCTATTGTTGATCTTTTTCTATTCTTAGGAGGTAGTGGAATTTGAATGCAGATTCCTAGGTTTTAGTTATATACCTCTCACTTTTGGTGATTGAGGTTAGCTCTTCATTATTTTCTCTCTAATATGAGTTTTGTAGCTCTGAGAGACACAATTGTACTTAGTTTCTTTTTAGCAATAAAAATTTATCCTTCTTGTTTCCCTAAAATTTCAGACTCATTCTTTGAATCACATGCAAGATTACTATGATGTCCTTGTATCCTTAATCCACATGTTGATCAAAGTGGCTTTTTAGGAATTCATTTCAGCTCAGTAGTGTAATTTGTGTGCAATTGAAAAGATCAAAATTATGGAGATTTCTCCCTTCTCTGTATTTCAAGTACCTTGTTTCATAAAGAGTTTAAGGAAGCAGAATCAAGTTGTGAGTCAAGTTTTGTTTTGCTGTTGGAGTAAACTTATTTCAGTTGTGGATCTTTCAAATTTGGTGGATCACCTTTTTTGTCATTTAGTTTTAGTTGTTTGTTTTATGCACTCTCTCCCTTTCCTCCTAAAGAGTTAGTTAGTTTTCAAGTGATCCAAAAGGAAGACAACCCTTAATCTAGAGGTCTATTCTCAGATAGGTTACCCACAGCCTGAGAATAGTCCCATGTTTCATAGGATTGCTAGTTTTTAACACTTAGCAAATTGGGTGCAATCCTTAGTGACAATAGCAAGGTCACCAAAGAGATCAGGCTGCAAAGATCTAGGAGTAGAAGAAAATATCTTTTTTCTCTCCTTTAATTCATTAATCTTTCAAGTAGAGACTCTCTTTCCATTAAAGCATTCATAGTATCAGCCTCTCTTTCCTTTTGTAACCTCTTGTATATTGCATCATGCTCTACCAATTTTAATCTTAATGCACCCAAATCAGTTGGATCTATCATAACGTCATCAGAGCTCGATGATACATCCATATCAGTAACTTGTTGATATAGAAAGTGGACCCTTCTAGGCTCTTCTGGTTTCCTTTCTAGGTTAACTTGGTTTTGATGCATACTTGGCACATCATCCTTATTTCCTTTCTTTGTGATGTTATTTGCAGGGTGTACGACCTCATCTTGAAATAATACTTCTATGGTATTATAGAAATTGTCTCGAGAGAGACCACTATCAAACTTTGAACTTTTCTACTATGATCCATCTTCATTAGCAGATGTATGTGCTACCCCATCTTCAGCATTATTTTGCTCCCTTACTAGTGCACTGGTGGACTCCCCACCTTTTCTAAGCCAACTTGTCTTTCCTGACCAAGGTAACACTTCTAAATTAATCTCTGGGTGTCACTTGACAAAGGCTCTTGTATTTTTTCTCTTATCCATGGTTTGTAGCTTGTAAATACACTGGGTCTAGCCCTTTGAGTCACCAATAATTTTTAATGGGAATATTTTGTAGATAAACCTTGATAATCTAAAAGAAAATCTCTAACAGAACAAAAGAAACATGGGGACCCAAAAAGAAATAAAATGCACCGAACTAGTTTTTTTCTTAAAATTTTAGCCAGAGACTCCTAAGAATTTGTTAAACCTAATAACTTGTAAGAGGTTCAAATAATTTTTACTGTTGCAATCCCTATTAGAGTCATCATTTTGTTGGTTCACTTTTCTTTTGTATTACTTGCATATTTACAATTTGATTGACAAACCAATGTCACTGACTCTTTAAACCCACTCCAAATCTTACAAGGAAAAGGACCAATTAACAAGGATCAAAAGAGTGATCCTCCTACACTTTGAGCCTTAATTCTCAGGAGGGTATACCTATGGATTCACTTCTTAAAAGGAATCAGTAAACTTATTTGTATCTACTCAACACAAATACTATTCATTAATATCTTTGAAATAATGATTGGAAGATTATATCATTTATAAATTGATTGATGATGAAGAATTGCTACGTAAGAATAGATCAGTGTCTTATTCTAGGGCACAAAGTAATATACAACATACATCAACAGAAATTTGAATTCAAACACACCCAAAACCCAAAGTGAATGCTTTGAAAATTGTTCCTCTCCCTTTCACACTCAGACATCATATTCTCACAAAAACTATGAATTCTCTAAAATTATCCTTAATAATTTACCCCTCCCTTGAAAATGAACTCAAAGAAAAACTCACAATCTACTTTGTAAACCATACATTAACTTTCTTTTCAACATTAACATATAATAATTCAAGATTATAACAAGAAGACATACACAAATTTGAGATGGAATTCCAGTGTATTCTCATTAAAAAAATATAATATCAGTACATTGACAATGGAAAAATATCAGAAAAAAAACTAGAGATCAAAATTCTATATTCTATTCAGTTACAAATTTCACCATCCTTAAGAAACTACAAAAACTAACTATATATAGTACACACTAGCCATCTTGGAATCCTGGACAAATCAGGATGCAACAAGCTTCGAATAGCTAGGACAAGAAAAAAGACTAGTGTATACACCTAAAAATGGTCATCTAGACTATTAGTCCCTTTTGCTAAAATCATCAATTGCTTGTTCTTGATCAAATCCTAGTCCTATCATTTATTTGATTATTTTCTATGGGCTAACCATCTTATCCTAAGTCTTTATTTATTAAAAGGAATATTTCCTCCCCTTTTATTAAATAAAAAGCCCCACTTTTCTTCTTATCCTAAGTTGCACAAATAAAGCATTTAATTCTTATTTATAAAGAAAAATAAAATAAAAAATAAAAGAAAAGAACTTTTTGTCTCACATGGACATAAAGTAAATGCTCAACATAAAGTAAATGCTTCTAATTTTCCTATTGGAGGATATTTGTGCACAAGGATCAAGCTTTTTTTTTTCTCCACTGTTGATTAAATCTTTTGCCTCTTAATCTCCATGGTCCATTGATTTTTCACCTCCTATAAAAGAAGAGCTCTCTTCCTCATTTGCACACACAAATTTTTATGCTATTGTTATGCTACAGGTTTTCTAGGTCATCTTGGAGCTTTTGGAGATATTCTTGCATCTAGGGTTTGAAGATTTGGAGCATTGTTGGAATTCATCTTGGATCTTCATCAACACTCTATCTTCTTGTCTTCATTCTTGCATCATCATGGCTTTCTTGCTTCATAGTTAGATTTCATTTTCATGCATAGTATTTGCATTTTCATAGCTTCATTCTTAGCTTAGATTTCCTTTTATGTAATAGATTAACTTGCATTGTCATATAGATTTGCTTTGCATTGCATACATTTGGCTTCATTGGAGATATTGGAATTCTTGCCCTTGTCTTCCTTGAATCTCCCATTGCATGGTTTACTAGCAAGGTTATAGGCTTAATAGCTCTAGCTGAGAGCATTCTTAAAAACCCTTGCACTCCATGCCTAGGGAGCTATGGATCGATTTGTGAGGGCTCATTCTTGAGTTTTCTTGCATGTAAGGATTCATAGAAGTGTGATAACATTTTAGCACACACATTTTTTGCACCCACCGTGGGGCAACCCACTTTTACATGCTGATTTTTTATTATTTTTGAAGCTAACCCTTCTGCAGATTTGTTTGAAAATGGAAAAACCCTAGATTTGAAAGATTTGATCATATCTCCCAAACAGCTTGGTATTTTGGTCTGAAAATTATTTTTCAAGTTGGTGACATATTAGAGAAGCTCCAAAAAAAAATTTAGAATTTTTAGAGGTGATTTGTATTTTTTATTATTTTTTCTTGATTTTTCATAAAAAATTGATTTTTGGCGCAAATCAGTATATTTTCAAAAAAAATTATATTTCTGAAAAGTTCTTGGAATTCTACAGGGGGTCCATTCACTATTTTTTTAATTTAGAAATCATATCATAGCTCATTTGGTCAATTTATTAAACCTGGTCTGTTTTGGTAAAATGGGTCTCTAGGGCACAAATGAAAAGATTTTTCTAAAATTTTTACATTTTTGGAAAGTTCTCTATTTTTTGACAGAGGTCTCTTTTCTACATTTTGGGTTTAGGGTCTGAATTCATGTGGTAAAAATCAGATCTTTTTGACTAGGTCAAATGCAAAAAAAATAAAATTTTGTGATGGGTATGCACTTATTTTTCATTGTTCAATGCATGATATGAGTTATCATTTGGATTATTTTCTGGTTATCATTGCTCCTAAAAATTGATTTTCAGATCTAACCCTAGGGTTTGCATAAGTTGGATATACATTGCATATCTTTTTTGCTTGTTTTCTTGTCTTGTTCATTTGAAGGTGCTCTTGCTTTCATGGAACATGCTTAAAACAAAGCATTGGACTTGAGGTATTTTGTTACAACTCTACAACATTTGGATCTTTGGATTAAAATTGAATCTCTCATGTGTTTGGCTTGAGTGTTTTACATGCTTTCATAGAACACATTTCAATTGATGCTCTTAATGGGAAATGAATGAACATAGATTTACTTTCATACAAGTTTGTGTAAGTAAATGCTTGTGTTTAAACCTTAAGTAATTCTTGGTTTCAATATCAAATATCTCATTGAGTGATTGAGGGCATGGATTCATTCTTTGTTTACATAGGGAGTTAAATGCACCACTTTGTGGACTCACTCTATGTTTGCTTGGAAAGTTAAATATTCCATTGATTCAACCCTTTGTCATTTGTGAGTAGTATTGATAAGCAACTTTAAATTACTTGTGATTGATCTAGATTTCTATCTTGGGTTATTGGACTCGCTAATCTGCTGGCCCCTCATTTCCACCTTGTAGTTGCAAGATCAACACTACATTAAAGGGGAGGGGTCTACAGGAAAGAAGCGTTAATTGCTCCACTAGGAAACCCTTTTGTGCTTTTTGGAACTCACTTGTTTTCTAAGGTGTGGACTCACTTTGAGTTGATGTGAGGAGTTAAATGTTTCACATTTGGGCTCACTTTGAGTTGATGTGAGGAGTTAAATGTTCCACTTTTAGACTCACTTTGAGTTGGTGTGAAGAGTTAAATGTTTCACTTTTGGACTCGCTTCACATTCTCTTGAAGGGTTAAATGTTCCACTTTTGGACTCGCTTCACATTCACTTGAAGGGTTAAGTGTCCCACTTTTGTACTCACTTTGTATTTACTTGAAGAGTTAAGTGTTTCACCTTTAGTGCTCTAAATACTTTTGATAGTGAATTACTTAGTTTTTATTTTTAAAAGGCCTGCTTGGGGACACACCGCCTCAAGGGATGACCTTAACTCCTATGTTCCGGCGGAGTATAAATAGCGGGTGGTGAATCGAAAGACACCTCTCTTGAGAATTGAGTTTGATATCACTCTTGGCTAAGCCTCAAAGCACTTTATACCTTTGAGAAGTGAAGGAGGATATTTGGGTTACCGTCTCCCCCCGGCTGTGTGATTTTGGATTCTTCTCATCTACAGATTTGGGCCTCACGTACCTTATGTATATCGAGGACTCCCTTTAGCAAAGCTATGTATATCCTTGTAGATATCTTGATAAGGTGTTGTTATGTTCTAAGTGCCTACTAAAACATTTTCAAGAACATACACAAGTAGAATCTTTAAGGAGTAGATATACTAAGTCACTATTCTTATTCATGTGCAAGGTTGCTTTGCCCCTTGCTCATTGTTTGAAGACAACTGCTTGCTTGAACTCCTTGATTGCTATCTTATGTGCTTGATCCATGATAAAAATCTATTGATATACTTACTTGATCTTTTAAAATGCTTCAAAACTAAGATTTTTATGTTCATTGGTCATAGAGTCATATGACTCTGCAACAGTGTCACCCAAAACCTTTTTGCTGTCTTGTTGCTGTTGCAATCTGGAGCTACTAAACTTGCATTTTAACCGGTCATAGAGTGTCTTTTTCTATTCTTACCTGAAGTTGGTCTGTTATCTACATGCTTAGACTTGTTCTAGACTGAAACAAATGAGCTAAAACTATTGGATTTGAGCTTAACAAATGCTACTCTTGATCACTTGTCACATCATGGTTACCTCTCTAGCTACTTGCTTATTGAGCTTCTTGCTCGCTGCTCGGCTTTAGTCAATTGATTGTTGTAAGTGCTTGAGCACTTTTGATGAGCCATCTCTCTATTGTTCTACTTTGACAAGTGATCTTTATTAGCTTTGCTTATCTCAAATCTGAGAAACTTTATCTCATTCTATTAGTCAACCAACATCTCTTTTCATGCCAGTTACAACTCAGTCTCAATTTGAGCAGGAGAGTCATCCTCCATTCAATTATACATAGTTACCTTCTCTAACTAGATGCTCACAAGCACCCATTAGCAACAACAGTTCTAGTTCTGACCAATCTCAGGATTCTAAGGCTACCCCATGGTACAAAGGAGGTTTCCTCTTTTTTGCATTCAAGACCCCCAAAAACACAGATAGTGTCTCACTCACTTTGACAAAACAAGAAAAATTTCAACTCTTACAAGAACACTTTGAGCGTAAGGATAACCAAGCACGCTTAGAAAAAGAACACAATCAACAAAGGATGGATGCTGCTAGGCGCATGGCTTATAGAGGGACATTTCATGAGCAACCTAAGACTAGTAATCATGAGCATAGATCTTTTTTCAATGGCAACAATGGCAACAACACACCACCAAGATCTCCTCCAAGACACACTTTTGGTATGCCTTCTTCACCTCCTAGACCTCCTCCCTCTCAACATGAGGCAGAGGTTGATGATGAGATTTCTAGTGAGGATCTTATGAGATTTGAACAAGATGTGGTCTCTCAACGAATGATGCATAAGCTTTTAGAGCGTAACGGTGATCAGTACTTTCAATATATGACTTCTAGAGGATACAAGCTTCCTCCCAGCTATGATGTCAGACAAATTGTCCAACAAAGAGTACCAACTAAGTTGGAAGTTCTTCAAGAAGAATTACGTCAGATAAATCAATGCCTTACCCAAATGGCATTAGAAAGAGAGCCTCCAAAGGTCTCTTTTGTAGAATCAATTTGTGCTCTTCCTTTTGATAAAGATCTATACATGGTCCCATTTCCTAAGGATATTGAGGTTCCTAAATATGACAAGTATGATGGAAATGGTGACCCTCATGACCATGTGTGTCATTTTTATGCTCTTAGTATGGACTTTCTTCATGAAGACACATATCTTGTATGCTTATTCCCTCAAAGCTTAAGAGGCCAAGCCTTAGAATGGTTTGCAAAATTGACACCACCTCTTAAGACTTTTGATGAGTTGGCTCAGCGATTTACCCAGCAGTACTCTTACAACATCCAACAACCTATCACTGTGATAGATCTTGGTAATCTAAGACAACATCAAGGTGAGCCATTTACAACTTACTTACAATGTTGGAGGTCATTGTATTCTCGATATCCTCATCAGCTACCCGAAAGAGAAAAGATTGACATTTTTGTCAACACACTTGTGCCTGAGCTATTTTATGATCTAAGGAAGCAACTGTTCTCCTCCTTCTATGACATGGTTGAAAGTGCATATCGGATTGAGGATGTAGCTATAAGAAAAGGGGATATTGTTATTAATAAAGATGCTAAAGGAAATGGTAAAGACAAGAACAAACCTTGGAATAAGAACAAGTATGTTGTTAATGATGGGGTTGTTGATGCTCCTAAAGTTAAAGAGCCTACTTTCAATCTTTCCAATGCTATCTATGCAGCAAAACAACAAGAAGTTGCCAACGCTCACAGTGCTCCTAAACCTCAATATGCAGATAAGCCTAAGAAGTCATTTCGAAAGTGAGTCTCTACCAAGTTGGCAGAACCTTATGATGTAATCCTCAAGACTTTGGTTGACAATGGATATCTTACACTTCCTAATAAACCTAGTAACTGGGATCCAATAAATAATCCTGATTGGTGGAGAGAGGATCATTACTGCCATTATCATAGAAACAAGGGACATCCAACAAACAATTGTTTTAGGCTTAAGGATGATATTTAGGATCTTATTGAGAATGGCACAATCTCCACTAATGGCTTAACTAAAAATTCTGATCACACAGCTTTCAAAGATCCTCTACCTAAGCATGATAAGGGGGAAACCTCTCAAGCACATAAGAAGAATCATGATGCTAAGATCAATTACACGTATCCCTCTAATACACCTATGATCAACATGGTAGAGCCCATTGAGAGTGTTCTAATGATGAGGTCTCAAGATGATAATAAAGCCAATCATGGTAAGCCAAAGTTGATCTTGCAAACATGTGATAGTTCATCTTCCCAAAGTGAGACACTTAATGCTATTACTAGGGGGCAAGCCAAGATTGTCCTTAAAACTATGCAAAATCCCAAATAAGATTTACCTTCCAAACAAGCGGCTCCTTTAGCCACCCCTAGCTATGATCTTGTCCAACATTTGCACAAGACACCGGCTCAGATATCAATCCTTGAGTTGCTTCAGTTATCCCCTTCCCATAGAGAGATTCTTGATAAGGCTCTACGTACAACATGTGTTCCTAATGACATTGATCCAGATCAATTTCAGGCTATGGTCAACCACATTTCATCTCCACTATCTCTCTCCTTTTCTACAGAAGATGACATATCTATTGCTCACCTGCATAATCTAGCTTTACACATTGACGTTCTAGTCTACAATACCTAAGTCCGCCGAGTCCTGATAGACAATGGTGCAGGGTTAAATATTGTTTCTTTCAATGTCATACAACAGTTGGGTTTTTCAGAATTTTCTATGGATTCTAAGAAGAAGATTACTATAAAAGCTTATGATGAAGTGGAAAGATCTTCCAAAGGTCTTGTCACGTTGCCTGTTCGAGTGGGCCCTATCACAAAATATATTAACTTCCAAGTATTGGACGTTCCACTCACATATAACATTCTTTTGGGTCATCCTTGGATCCATGACATGCAGGTTGTTCCTTCCACTTATCATCAGTGCGTAAAATTTCCATACAATGCCACTGAAATTGTGATTCCTGGAGACCATACTATTGCTATTAATGCTCTTTCTGCTACTGAAAAATTTGTTCCTCACAATGAACCTACTGATGATCCTAGTACATCTCTAGTTGCTGCTGAGGAATCATTTAAGATGATGAGCCTTGGTATGGGTGAATATAAACTGGATTCCTTTGCTTCTATACCTATTTCTCCTAGGTCATATGGGAAACCTTCCACTTCTGCTATGGTGATCCTTGAAGCCGAAAGAGAAGAACAAGTTGTTCATGAGTGGATCTATAGAGAAGATGCCTGAAATACTCCCATGCTCAGTAATTCAGACACAGATACAGATGAGTCACCAATACACACTATGGCTCACATGGGAGATGATCTTCCCTCTACTTCACTTCTTTGGGGAGAAAAATGTATATCTACTGATGATATGGATGTTGATATGGTTCATTCTTGTAGTAACCATCCCGACGTGGTTGATGGGTCTTGTGTGGGGTCTGATGAGTTTGTTCCTCGTATTTCCTTAGTGGACCACACTGGTTCTTCTATGACAAGTCTAGATCTAGCTACTTTTGGAGCTTACCCTATAGGCTCAACCTCTCTTGTTACCAAAGATGACACCCCTCGCATAAATGCTATTGAACCGGTCACTTCATTTCATCTTGCATCAACACCTGTTACTTCTTCCACCAGCGAACTAGCCACAAAAAGGATTGAATCAGCAATCAAACATCACAGTCATCAAGTCAAAAGAAAAGATCAATGGTCGGATGGTGAAAACCACATTGTGGTGGTATCCGCACCTAAGAAAAGAAAAAATAAAAATCTGCTCAAAAATATTGATTATCAAATAAAAGATGACAAGCTGATTCTCTACAAAAAAATGATGCACTACTTCAAGCATGATCTCATATCTGTTACACTTCAACCCATTCCTAGAGCTAAGAACAAAGTTGGTAATGCCTTGGTTACTTCAACATCTATCTTACAAATGAAAAAGCATAAATTTTGCTTCAAGTTCCTGGTGGATGAATTACGCTATCCTGCTCACAAATCTTACAATCCTACCATCTTTTCATATCTTCCACCTCATATTCCTCTTGCAAATCCACCACGCCATTCCTTCTGCCATCCATTACACTTTGCCTTTGTCTCTAGTGACTTGTATAGGAAGGGTCTAGACGGAACTCTCCTTAAGTGTCTAGAAATAGAGGAGTCAGAAAAAGTGCTAACTGAAATCCACGAGGGCATATGTGGATCACATTCTAATGATCCTTCGCTAGCTTAGACATTGCTTAGGGCTGGTTATTATTGGTCAAACTGGTTGAGACCTCCTATCATCATAGTTACAGCATTTGGGCCTGGGGCCTATCAGTTCTCTACATCAGAGGAAGCAGATTCTTGATGCCCATTTTTGTCTAGGGCATCCTTTGTACATATTTTATGATCCTAAAAAAATACCAAAAAAATTCATATATGATGCTAAAAAAATCCTAAAAATCATAAAAAGTACTGAAAAAATGAGCATCCTAGTGAAAACCTAGCAATAGGCACTTTGATGTCTCACCAAAAAAATCAAAAAATTCAAAACATCAAATTTTTTTTTGAAAAAGTGCCTTGGTGAAAACCTGGAAATAGGCTCCTTAGTAGCAAAAATACAAAAAAATTATAAAAATTCTTGAAAAAATTGCAAAAAAATCTATCAAGTGGTGAAAACCTAGAAACAGGCACTGCTTGAGACCCTCTGCACCTATGTCTATCAGTCTTGCATGGCGCTCCTTCGCTCCACTTCTCTCTTTGCCTCTCTTAGCTTGGAATTGACTCTTGTCTTAGTCTAAGGGGCATCCATTGTTTTCAGCTTATCTTGGGTCTCTTTGTGCGTCTGGGTTTCTTAGGCACCTTGTAAATGGTGTTTTTCAACACCACCTCAACTATGTTTTTCAACACTACCCTAGCATCAAGTGTTTCTTAACACTTATCAGATATCCTTCTCGTCGTCTTGGATGATGCAATATTTCTCATTGGCAGATGTGATACTCAAAGTTTGACTCTATGACCTACACACACACACTTGACTCACTGAGATTTGTTTGACTTTATTTCTTTGCGTGCTGTCTATGATGATTTCTTTGCTAAGTGGTCTCTCCCTGAGAAGTTTTCGATGATGCATAGCTAGAAGACTGAGGATGTGAGAACATGTTTTATTTCTTTATCTGCTTGTGGGTATATTTTGTTGGTCCTCACTATCATGAGCATTTATGCTGGTCTTACTTGACACTATAGACCTACAAGGTATTATCCTTGACTATTTTTTGCAAGTGCATGCTTATAGTCATCTTGACTTTTTTGTGTCTCAATGCAAGCATAATCTTGCTATATCAAACTTAGGTAATCTCACTGCACTATTCATCTTGACCTACATGTCTTTGATGCCTAGGTGGGATTCCCACATTTCTATCTGATATAGATCATATTCATATTCACATAGTTATGCTAGTGTGCATTGTATGATCTTCTGACGCTACCAATAATGCTCGATGATGATAATTAGATGTCTATTAGCTTTGTAACCTTGCAAGTAAACCACTTTTCATGTAGCTTGCATTCTTAAGTTCATGTTAGTTAGTTTTGCATCTTGCATATGGAGAGAGCTCTCCTTTATCTTTCATGGACTTTTTAATCAATTGCGCTCACCTTTTGCTTCTTCCCGATCATGTCTTTCACTTCTTGTCTTTCATATCACATCATTTTCCTTTCATTTCAGGATCCAAACCGAAATCTGAGTTCACCTTGATCACCCAACTCATCTTTTTCCTTCTTCCATGCAGTTGGTTAACCTTTTGAGGCCTGATCCTTTGATCTTCACTGGGGCATTCTTCACCTCTTCATCCCCATCTCTCTCAACTTCCAGTCTTTCATTCACTTTCAAATCCCAAGTTCAAATCCCCCTCCATGGTGTTTACGGGTTGAGGGACTGATAGGTTCATGCCCCGTGTCTCATGTGTGGGGCATACCCTCACTGCTTGATGGTTATTCTATTCTCTTTCTTCGATTATGATTTCTAGTGATTTGATCATGTTGCTCTTGCTTTTGCATTCCCTCCACCTGGATTTTGCTTTCGATTCCGAGGGGGCAGACACATCATATCTTATTGGTTATCTCTTTCCTAAGTGTTCAGTACTATCGCTACCAGGCTAACCATGCAGGATTTGGTATCTCTCTGCACTTCATTCTTTGGAGTCAGATTGCTATTTACTTGCCTTGTTGGCTATCTGCTTGCCTTGTTGGCTATCTCTTGCCTTCTTGGTTGATCTATTCTTTGACATAATGTGTTCCCAAATCGATCACACATTAGTCAAAGAGGGGCAAATGTATACACCTAAAAATGGTCATCTAGACTATTAGTCCCTTTTGCTAAAATCATCAATTGCTTGTTCTTGATCAAATCCTAGTCCTATCATTTATTTGATTATTTTCTATGGGCTAACCATCTTATCCTAAGTCTTTATTTATTAAAAGGAATATTTCCTCCCCTTTTATTAAATAAAAAGCCCCACTTTTCTTCTTATCCTAAGTTGCACAAATAAAACATTTAATTCTTATTTATAAAAAAAAATAAAATAAAAAATAAAAGAAAAGCACTTTTTGTCTCACATGGACATAAAGTAAATGCTCAACATAAAGTAAATGCTTCTAATTTTCCTATTGGAGGATATTTGTGCACAAGGATCAAGCTTCTTTTTTTTCTCCATCGTTGATTAAATCTTTTGCCTCTTAATCTCCATGGTCCATTGATTTTTCACCTCCTATAAAAGAAGAGCTCTCTTCCTCATTTGCACACACAAATTTTTATGCTATTGTTATGCTACAGGTTTTCTAGGTCATCTTGGAGCTTTTGGAGATATTCTTGCATCTAGGGTTTGAAGATTTGGAGCATTGTTGAAATTCATCTTGGATCTTCATCAACACTCTATCTTCTTGTCTTCATTCTTGCATCATCATGGATTTCTTGCTTCATAGTTAGATTTCATTTTCATGCATAGTATTTGCATTTTCATAGCTTCATTCTTAGCTTAGATTTCCTTTTATGCAATAGATTAACTTGCATTGTCATATAGATTTTATTTGCATTGCATACATTTGGCTTCATTGGAGATATTGGCATTCTTGCCCTTGTCTTCCTTGAATCTCCCATTGCATGGTTTACTAGAAAGGTTATAGGCTTAATAGCTCTAGCTGAGAGCATTCTTAAAAACCCTTGCAGTCCATGCCTAGGGAGCTATGGATCGATTTGTGAGGGCTCATTCTTGAGTTTTCTTGCATGTAAGGATTCATAGAAGTGTGACAACATTTTAGCACACACAACTAGAAGATAAAAGGTAGTTACAATCATTTAAAAACATAGAGAAGAAGCTGGAGGAATATCTTTCCAATCATTTCATATATTCAATAGGTGGAACCTTTGTTTGCATATGTTTAAGGTAGCTTCAAAGGTTGTTACATGGTTAGTGACCACCATCTGGCTAACATACACTATCATTTTCATGATAACTACCCTCCCTGTGCTCAATGATCAGGTGCCAGATGTTGCCTAGTCCTCCTCCATTGCCTCCAAATCAATGGCTATCAGATTTTTATTTGGATTAGTACTTATGTCCCATAATGCAACTTCCTCCTCACTAGGCTAGGTGTACTCTCTCAAATCCTACAACAGCTTCACATGCTTGTCCCACCTGGAATCCTTTGTGGCCTTTTAGTCATCTACAAACCTATTGCAATCATTCTCCACCTTGAAAACATCATCTAGAATGTTGTTGAACTAGCTCATGTCCAAGGTGCCATCATTATTCAGGAAAGAATCATGCTTTGTCATCAATTGATCTATATTTTATTTCCATTCCTCAACACCTATGATGTTGCCATCATTATTATGAATTGGAGGCACAAATTTTCTATGACTGAGGCTGAACATATCCATCTTAGCTTTGACTTGAATGGCTTGACCTTTGAGGAAGTACCAAGTAGTAATAATGAGCTCAATTTTCTCTCCCACTTCTCTAACTGATTCTTGGATTTTAGGCCTATGTGGCTGTAGCAACTCAAGTTTCTCAAAAAGTGCACTCCTACTAGACCAGATGCTAAAAAATGGCTCCAAAGAATCCATAACATCTTTTACATTCTCATTTGTCTTTTGTAACATCATATATGAATTATGGACTAATTCCATCTTTCCCTTTATCATTTCAAACCTATGTTGCAAAACATTAGATAGGGCATTGAGGGCTACCTCCAACTTCTCTTTTTCTAACTTGTCAACTGCCACATTAGGTACCTCTACCACTTGAAGTACTACAACTTCAATTTCTAGGACTGGAGGATGGATGACATTGGATGCTTCTTCAAGTTTTCATTTCATCTCCTCAAGATCATCCTCCAGCATCTTGATTCTCATGAGCCCCTTCTCTCTATCCTTAGCCTATACAATGGACTCATCAAACAAATTTCCATACCTAATGGAGAGTTGTGTAGTCTTGGCCTTATTCAAATGAGAAAAATGGGTCACTACATTTGAAACCTCAAGATCACTAGTGTTATGCACTATCTAAATGATCTTATCTCCATCCATCTTATCCTCAATGCTGACAAGAGAGGGTTTCTAAGTTCTAGGGGAAAGAGACCGCATTGCCAAATTTTGGGATCATGGATCATATCCACACTCTCTTATCATTTCCCCAATTTGGGCTTCATATGAAAAATCACCTTGTGGTTGTCTCCTTATCTGATCAATTATAAAATCAGAGGTCAAATCCCACCATGGAATTAGTAGCATCCCACTTGACTTAACCAGTTGCCTAGCCTCCTCAACAGATGTTTTTTTTGAAGCTAGATCATATGAGACAAGGGCTTGTAAAGCCTCACTTCTTGGCTTTGTACCATCAGTTAGCTGGCTAGAAACCTCATGTTTCTTCCTCCAAATCAAGGAGTTCTTCAATTCATCACTCTTAATGAAATCATCATCATTTATGAGCTCTTCTTGATAAATCTATTTTTAGGAATGAATTCTAAATATATCCTATGGGGGAGTGTTTGAAGCCATTCTATAGTAGTTTTTGTTGCATTCATGACTATGATTGTCATTCATGTCAACACATTGATCTACTGGAAACTAGTAGTGAAGTAGACAATGTTTGTATTAGCACACGTGGGATATTGTTGATCAACCTATGAGGAGTTGAGGACCTACTCTATATTATGTCCTAAGATCATGGTCAAGAGTGCATATGGAAATTCAACTATTCATGATAGTTATGTGTAATTTAGTGGAAGAAGTATTCAGGCAATGTTCCTAAGAAGCAACTTGTGGAAACTAGATGATATCTCCTAATTGGGATAGAATTTATGAATGCAGAGTTATAAAGTTGATAAAGACATTATGATAGTGATGTGGATGTGACAGTAAGGTTATAGGTTGCACGAGTGAAGAATTATCTTGTTTAGAAGTCGACAACTTTATGTAATATTGTGTAACGTGTGGAAGTTTTTATTTTGTAATTGGTTAAGCCTTGTTGGCCGACTCATTTGTAATAATTTGAGTATGGTATAAAGGAAGGCTTTTTTTCCTTTATTGTAATAAGAAATGAGAGATAGTATGAAAGTGAATTGTGGAATTGAGAAATATTTGTTGTAAGAGGATATGCAAAGTACATAGATCTGGTATTGAGATCTGATGAAGTAGCTAGTGCGGTTTGGCATAGTCAAAGGAGAAAGTAAGAAAGTTGTTGAGATTGGTAATCTTTTGGTATTATTCTATTGAGTAATATAGAGATCATTTGGACAATGTGTCCAGTGATCTTTCCCTTGAATTTGTTTGGCCATTGGGTCCTTCTGTCTTCCATAAACTCCTAACAGGGTTAGAATCCTCTAACAAGGATTCAAAGTCTCCTAACAGGGACTCATATGTACTGAATATATTTCATAAGGCTCCTAACAGAGCCCATCCTCTCACAAGGAATTTTCATATTAGTGAATCTTTTTTGGGTATCATTCCCACCGGGGTTTACTCTCTGATCAAGAGGTTCCCTAGTAAACGTAGCTTGTGTTATTGTGTTACCATGTATGTTTATCTTTATATGGTTGTCATTTATATTGATTACATGGTTGAAATATGTTAAAGGAGAAAAGAATTGTAGTTATCTTATAACTGATTCACCCACCCCCCCCCTCTCAGTTATCTTGGTGGACTTTACTTTCTAACAATTGGTATCAGAGTGACAGGTCCTTGAAAGAAAAGTTTAACGACTTAAGGAGATCCATGGAGAATCATTTCAGGAAAGAAATCCCTAAGTTTGATGGAGTGAACTTTGATAACTGGAAAGAAAAGATGAAGACATATTTTCTATGTTTAGGACCAGGATACTATGTGAGGCCTCACCTCGACCCATCATAGCATTTTTTATCCATTCACATTTTGACACCTTATGACTTGATACTTTGATGTACTTTTGATCATTCTGATAGAGACTTATGATACTATGTTTGATGATGATGACTATATTATGTGGATTACATTTTGATGTGGATTAGAACCTAGAATATGTGGTTGATTTTGATTATGCATGTTTAGATATGTGAAATGATGAGAAGATTGGATCATGATTAGATTTGATTATTTCATGGATAATATGTCACGATGATTATGGAATTATTATGTTTAAACATTATTGAATGAAAAATTACAATTAGAATTAAATTATGCACATTGATTTATGTTGTTAATTATGAATTGAAAATGTATATTTCATGTGATTTTATTACCTTGGACTACTGATGCTTGAGTTTAGTGTGCAGGAAAGAGAACCATGGAATTATTCTGAGAATCAAGGCTAAACATATGTGAATTGAGTAAGTCAAGGTTTAATCTGATATGGGATGTAAAAGCTCGTTGTAATGTGATCTAGTTGTAAATGTGAATTTCATGTGTGTTACTAGTGTAACTCCATGTCATTTAGGACATGTCATTTTGAATGTGATGTGTAATTGTTAGTGTCACTTGACACTTGTTATGTGTTTATGTATTGCCATGTCTATTAAGGTTGGTAATGTAAACCTAACCCTAACTGACTCATTAGGAACCTAATCAAATCCTCTTATTGGAGATACTTGCAGGTCCCACCAATTTGTTTATTTAGATTCAATTCTTTCTAGCCACTTCTAGAGGCCAAAAAGAGGTCTTAAGGGTCAAATTTAGCAAAATCTAAGTACCTTAGTGATAGGGGTATGGGTTAGGAATGTTTTTAACACATCTAGAACCCCCTAGTGGCCTTGGTGACCCTTTTTATGACCCATTTTCCACATGCTACGAAAATTGTATTGAGCCTTGACATTTACCCAACCCCACACTCCTTTCCAATCTGACATTTATGATAGGGGACAAGGAAAAGCCAAAGGAATTTAGGGTCAAGTCTAAATTTAATGTTGGTAGGTGGGTAGAAGTTGGAGGTCTTTTTAGAGGCCCTTGGTAGAGTTGGTGGGTGTTTACCCACTCTCTAATTTTAGAGACAATTAGGTTT
The DNA here is from genome assembly GCA_027943335.1 of Chamaecyparis obtusa. Lineage (NCBI taxonomy): Eukaryota > Viridiplantae > Streptophyta > Pinopsida > Cupressales > Cupressaceae > Chamaecyparis > Chamaecyparis obtusa. The sequence continues at coordinate 454,489 of BSBK01003551.1, forward strand.
GGAAAAGGAAAAGGAGAAGGGATAAGAATCTCAACTCAACTTCATTCTTCCATTTTTTCTTTGGATTCAAGGTTGGTGGCTCTACCATGAAGAAAACTTCTTGCTTGAAACTCATGAAGAAGATTGTTATGTAAATTGTATTGTAGATTTTCTTATCCTTCTTACCATGGAAGCATGCATATTGCATCTCATTTTTATTTTTTTTGTGTTAAAAGAATATGTGAGAGCTTGTATGTATGTTCTTGTAAATCTCTCCATTGTTGTGTTGGAAATGGGATTACATATGGATTTTGCTTCATTTCTTGTTTTCTTATTTTTGAGAATGTTGTTTCATGGGAGTTAAGGCATTAATCACCCTTTGGAAAGGAAAGAAGTGGCCTTGGGTGAAGGGGTTAGTTGGGCTCTCCATTTTAGTGAGAGTCTCTTCTCTTGGAGAAGAGAGAAAAATTCATGGGGTATGGGCTCCATGAAGCCATCTTTGTATTCTTGCATCTTGAGGATGTTAATGAGGAAAGTTGTGTATGAAATATGAATCATGTAGCCTTGAGAGGCATGGAAATAATTTTGTGAAAAATTTAATATGATTGGCATTCTCCTACTTGGAAAAGCCCACCTTCACCCTTCTCAATGAGTTTGGAAAGCTCATTTGTATAACCTTGGATGGGAGTTATTTTTTGTTGTGCATATATGTGTTGTGAGCATTTTGTGATATATACCCATTTAGCCTTGGTTCTCCAAGCTCGGGGGTGGTCTCATTGAGACCTAGGTTGGGAGGTGAGCTTCTAGTGGTTCTTCTTATGTATTTGTAGGTTTGAAGTCAAGAAGCTTGTGGAAAAAGCATGGGAGAATTCTCTATTTTGGTGTGGTTGTGTGAGAACAACTTTAACGTTGCATTGTGAATCCTTTTGTATTGAGATTCATCTCTTGTTGAGTTTTGTAATATTCATATTGAAAGCTTTATCAAGTAATATGTGAAAAGCTCTTATTCATTATGTAATAGCTTCATTAAAGGTAGAAACATTGTATGCTATCCATTGATTGTATAGATCTTCTATCTTGAAGATGTGTAGTTGTATTTTGAAAGATTACCAAAATGTAAATGAAGAATTATTATTTTCATGCCTATTGTACTCTATTCTTTGGAATGGTGAAGTTAATCTTTCATTGTAAAATGATATCCAAAGTTGACAAGAAAAAAAAACAATGAATTAGTTTCATAGAAAGTAAAGCTTTATTGATATGAAAAGTTAGTAATCTCTTAAATGTTTGATTGTAATTTTCAAGTTCATTACATTCAATCTCTTCTTGAACAAACTTCAATTTCAATAGAAACAACACCTTTACTTTGAAAAAAACAATATTGCAACCCCTAATTCCTCCAAAATGAAGTATGATGACAATGCATAATTAAACATGTTAGAATACTAATGTAAAAATCACATGCTACTAATATTCAATTTATTGTCTCCTTAGTGTAATGCACTAATAGAATAATAAAATGCATACAATTAATTCTTCTATAACAAGAAAAGAAATCAATATGTTAGAGGCAATGCCAAAATTATAACAATAGCACTTCCCATATTTTTAGAGAAAAAATGCTCTTGGAATTTGTATGGGAAGAGAAATAATTCTCTTTACCATAGAGAATATTCCCTTCCCAAGATACCTTTCCTAATAAAAATTAGTATATTAACCCCTAAGTTAATCAATGTTAGTAACTAACACTTAATATAAACTTGTTAATGGCTTCTAGTCCTTAAATAAATAAAAGGATTTTATATTATGACATACCCTTATGCTTTTCCCCCATAAATGGGTGTAGGTATATGCTGACAAAGTTCACATTAAATAATATTAAACTTGCTTGCATGGAATTCTTGTTCAAATTTAATAATATACACTTGAAAGTTGGGCCATCATTTACTTTGGCTTAGTGCCACCTCAACTCTTCACGCCACCTCCCTTCTATCCCGTATGCACCTTTATGACAACATTCATTAAATGTTTGGGTAAGTTGACTTCCCAATTCCATGCGAAAATTCCTTGTAAATGGGCCAAGTTCAATATAATTTGTGGGCCTCAAACTCTTGTTCCCTTGAAACATGTGCATGCCTTTTGGAAAGGGGGATTTCCTTAAATGTTTTTCTTTTGCAGACTTAGACTTATTTGGGGAGCTTGTCCCATCACCCCACCTACTTGGCAGGTGGGTCATGGGGAAAAGGAAAATAAGATAGGGATAGATTGTGATGGGATAGGCTAGTTTTTGTAGCCTTAGTAGGTTATGGTTAAGACTAATTTTAGGATTTGACATAGTCTTATTGGTTGTTAATCTTAGCCTTTAGTTATTAATTCTACTTTGTGATTAACTTCATAGTTAATAAATTTAATTACTAATTAATAGTTATTGGACAATATGTCTTAGATTTTAACTATTAATAAATCAATGTGTTAAATTGGTAGGTTATTTTATCCAATTGTTATATAGTTGAAATAAAGTCATTAATAATAGTTAGTTGGGTTTCTTGTTAGATTGTGAAATTGTTATTATTAGTTGTTAATATTACTTAATTGCTATTAACTTTATTTTGTGATTAAAATTATTTTGTAATTAATAGTTTTATTGATATTATGTTAGACTTAACTAGTAATAAATCTTCTTGTTTAACTAATAGTTTATTTAATTCAATGGTTAATTAGTTTAATAGGGTCATCAATATTAATTATTTGGGTTATTTAATATTGTCAATTTGATATTAGGCTCATAGGAGATGATCTCATAAGTTGATTTGCCTTAATTAAATCATTTTATTAGAAGGTGTTTAGTATGTGTTTTAGATGGTAGTATAACTAATACTTCTTGTACGTTTAGATAAAATTATGTTCTAGTCAACACTATTAGGTCAATTGTTAGATTATAATTAAAATTTGATTATCAATGAAGTCATCCCTTGGACTAATATTGTAGAATAAATTTCCTATTAAGTCGAACAAACCATTTTCAAAACTTATAACCTCGGTACATATACAACTTGGGTTATCATTTAATTGGATAGTTTGGATATGTAATTAAGACCCTAGGTTGTGACCGATATAATCGTAGTTGACTTATCCTTAACCCTTGAACATTACTCTCTATCATTTCTCTTTAAAAAAAAAATTGTTGCATTTTTGTTGGTTAAATTTTGGGCATGACATACTGGTTAATCACAAAGAATGAAAAGACTATCATTGAAGAAGAAAAAATTGAAGAATGTACTAATGAGGAGAGAGATCTATTCATGTGTAACATACTTTCCAAAGAAGCACTCTTGTCAACCCTTTCAGAAAATGAGTATAGTTAGGTAAAATATCTAAGAACATCTCATGAAATTTGGTTAGCTTTAAAATATAATTTTGAAGGTGATGAACATGCAAAGAGAGTCAGATTACATAATTGGATATCTGCATTTTAAGATATAAGAATGATGGAAGATGAATTTGTTAGAAGTTGTATTGATAGAATGTCAAAAATTGTTGCAGGTATCAAATCCCGTGAAGGAAACAAGATAGAGAATTAAGCAATATGGAAAATTCTAAAGACATTAACTCATGTATTTAAGCATACAATATAGATGATTGAGCAAGTTATACCTTGTACTGAGAACTTCACTAGAGAATCCCTTCTTGGAAGACTAGAAGCAGTAGAGATAAGCTTGAGATAGTCGGGAGATCTACCTAGAACGGAGATAGCATTCAATGCACTTAGTGATCATTCTACCATGTCAAGAAGCATTAGTGTAAGAAGAGATTATTCTAGTGGTAGAAAATCTAAGAATGAAGAAGATTGGAAGATCAAGGAAGTAATTGCCTTGCTTGTGAAAAGATAACTAGAAAGTAAGAAAAATTTTAAATATTGGACTTGTCAAGAATATGGTCATTTTGCATCTAAATGTCTTAAGAGAGTAAAGAAGTATAGAAAGAACTTTAAACCTAGAAGATCTAAAGAATGTTACTATGCTAATGATGAAGAATTTGAGGCTAGTATAGATAAATCCCTAAGTGAAAGTGATAATGAAAATGATGATATAGGATTTGTAGCAATAAAAGAAGAAAACTCTGAAACTGAAGTTAGAGAAGAAAAAACTTTAGTTTCTCAAGTAGAAAAGAGATCTGATTGTATTATAGACACTGGTTGTTCACATCATATGACTATAGATATGAAGAAGTTTATAAAGTTTAACAATTATGATGGAGGAATTGTTAGAGTTGGAAACAATGCACCTTGTTTGATAAAAGGAATAGGATATATTTCTCTTGATGGGAAGACTAACACTAATGATGTTTATTTTGTGGATGGATTGAAACATAATCTTTTAAGTGTTGAACAGTTAGTTGATAAGGGATATCAAGTTTGGTTTACTGAGAAAACTTGTGTAATCAAAGATAAGGATGGTAATTTTATTGGAACTGGATCAAGAACTAGAGGTAATGTATTTCATTTGAATCCTATTGAGATGACATTCTTGATTACAAAGATTGATGACAGTTGGTTATGGCACAGAAAAAAATTTCATATACATTTTGATAACATTGTGAAAGTAAGTACTACACTTGCAGTAAGAGATATGCCTAAAATTATGAAACCTACTAACATGATTTGCAAGGAATGTGTTATGGATAAACAAAAGAGAAGCTCATTTCCTAGCAATAAGTTTACATTAGCAAAGAAGTTGAAAATTGTTCTTACAGATTTGAGCGGTCCCACAAGGACTAGAGGATTCTATGGTGAAAGGTATTTTATGATTCTTGTTGATGATTTTACAAGAATGATGTGGATTACATTTCTTAAAGAAAAATTTGAGGCATTTGATAAGTTTAGAGTAGTTAAGAACAAAATTGAGAATGAATCTCAAATGAAGATTAAATGTTTAAGATCAGATAGAGGTGGAGAATTTACTTCAAAATAATTTAACACTTATTGTGAAGTGAATGGCATTAAGAGACATTTTTCAGCTCCTAGAACACCTGAACAAAATGGTATTGTAGAAAGAAGAAACAGGTAAGTGACTGAAGCAGCAAGAGCTATGCTATTTGAAAATTACTTAGCGAAAGAAATTCTAGAGAGAAGCAATGAATACAACAATATATACAATGAATAGAGTACAGATCAGAGCATACACAGACAAGACAACTTATGAATTATGGTTTGGACATGCACCATCAATTAAGTATTTTAGAATTTTTGGAATTAAATGTTATATTAAGAGAGATGATGACATTGGGAAGTTTGACCCTAGAAGTGATGAAGGTATATTTCTTGGTTATTCATTGAAAAGAAAAGCTTATAGATGTTTCAATAAAAGAACTAAAACTATTGTTGAGAGCGAATGTTAAAGTGAATGAAAAGTTCAAAATTCAAGAAAGAATGCTTGATTATGAATCAAATGAAGGAACTCATCCTAGAATTGATCAAGAAAATATTGAATTATTCTATGAAACTGACTATGAATTGTGGAATGAAAGTCACATTAAGGAAATCAGAGAAGAGCCTATAGAAGAACCTAGAGTTGAAGCAAGAACTAAGATAGTGACACCTAACAAGAATCTAGGAAGAAATCATGTTGTTGAGTAGATTATTGGGAGCATAGAAAAATGAGTTCTAACACGGAATAAGGTACAAGAAGAACTATGTTTAATTTCTCAAATTGAACCTAAATCTATTGATGAAGCTTGTAAAGATGAATATTGGATTAAAGCAATGAAGGAAGAACTAGATCAAATTGAAAAGAACAAGACTTGGGAATTGGTCCCTAGACCTAAAGATAAGAATGTTATAGGAACTAAATGGGTATTCAAAAACAAGATGAATGAACAAGGAGAAGTTGTACAAAACAAAGCAAGATTGGTATGTAAAAGATACATCAAGAAGGGATTGATTATGAAGAAACATTTTCACCCATTGCAAGAATTGAAGTAGTAAGAATGTTTTTGGCTTATGCAGCCTATAAGAAATTCAAAGGATATTAGATGGATGTGAAGTCAGTATTTCTAAATGAAGAATTAAAAGAAGTTTACATTGAGTAGCCTGAAGGTTTTCCCTTAACTCATGAAGGAGACATGGTATGTAAACTAAACAAAGCTTTATATGGACTTAAACAAGCACCTAGAACTTGGTATGAAAGATAGGATAAGTATTTGATAAATTTAGGATTTACTAAAGGCACAACAAATAGTAACTTGTATATGAAGGAACTTGAAAATGGTTTGTTGGTTGTAGTTATTTTTGTTGATGATATTATCTTTGGAGGAGAAGATGAAGCCAGTGATAAATTTGCAAATGAAATGAAGATTGAATTTGAAATGAGTATGATTGGTAAGATGAAATATTTTTTAGGAGTTCTGATAACAAAGAACAGTGATGGTATCTTCTTATGTCAAACAAAGTACTTGAATGACTTATTGAAGAGATTTGGAATGGAGAATTGTAAACCGGTTGGCACACCTATGGTAACTAGACACAAGTTATCTAGCACATATGAATTTCCTACAGTTGAACAAAAGAGGTACAGATCTATGATTAGAGGATTTCAATATTTAACTCATACAAGACCAGACATATCACATGTGGTTGGAATCATTGCAAGATTTCAAGCTCATCCTAAAGATTCACATTATGCAGTAGTAAAAAGAATACTGAGGTACTTGAAAGGCACAATTGAATATGGATTGTGGTATGAAAAATTTGATGATTTTACCCTATGTGCATTAATACAGATGAAAATTGGGGAGGCAATGTTGATGACAAAAAAAGTACAAGTGGTGGAGCATTTTTCCTTGGAGGAAGATTGGTTTCTTGGCTAAGAAAGAAACAAAATTGTATTTCACAGTGCATAGTAGAAGTAGAATATGTAGTAGCAACAAACAATTGTAACTAGATAATATGGATGAAATAAATTTTGAAGTATATTAGAATAAAATTTGATGAGCCTTTTGTTATACACTGTGATAACACCAGTACAATAAGTATGTCTAAGAATCATGTACTACATTCTAAGACAAAGCATATAGAAATAAAGTATCATGAAGTAAGAGAGAAAGTTGCAGAGAAATAAGTTAGACTTGAGTATATAAGAATAAAAGAGCATATTGCAGATATATTTACAAAGCCCTTACCAAAAGATATATTTGAGTATCTGAGAGGTATGCTTGGGGTTATGCTCCAGCCTACTTTTGAGAAGTGATGCATATTTTTGCATCAGTCCAGTAGTATATGAGCTCTATCTTTTTCTGGACTGGATTTTGGTACTTCCTCTATGAGGGAGTATGTGTTTCTAAGCTGAGTCATGAGGACTCTAGTGAATATATTTTCTAAAAAGTGTCTTTTGATATTGAATTTGTTGTTGACATAGTCATGTATTATTTGTCATTGATGTCAATGGGGGAGAAGGATACATGAAAAATAATCTATTGAAGAGAATTTGAGAGAGAAGGATACAAGAAATATAAAATGAAAAACTATAAAAATTGAATAGGAAAATGAAGAAAATTTTGATTGATGAAGAGGACGTGAAAACATTTCAGAGAAGTAGTGTTGGATTGTTGGTATTCATGGAACTTGGATGGTTTTTCATCTATGTTGCCATCAATGCCAATGGAGGAGATTTTTAGGAATGAATGTTGAATATATCCTATGGGGGAGTATTTGCAGCCATTCTATAGCAGTTGTTGTTGCATTCATAACTGTGATTGTCATTGATGTCAACACAGTGATCTATTGGAGACTAGTAGTGAAGCAGACAATGTTTGTATTAGCACATGTGGGATATTGTAGATCAAGCTATGCAGAGTTGAGGACCTAATCTATATTATGTTTTGAGATCGTGGTCAAGAGCACATATGGAAATTCAATTATTCATGATAGTTATGTGTAATTCAATGAAAGAAGTATTCAGGTAGTGTTCCTGAGAAGTGACTTGTGCAAACTGGATGATATCTCCTAATCGGGATAGAATTTGGGAATGTGAATTTATACAATTGATAAAGACATTATGATAGTGATGTGGATGTGACAGCAAGGTCTGAGGTTTCATGAGTGAAGAATTATCTTGTTTGGAAGCTAACAACTTTATGTAATATTATGTAACACATGGAAGTTGTTATTTTATAATTGGTTAAGCCTTGTTTGCCGACTCATTTATAATTATTTGAGTATGGTATAAAAGAAGGATTGTTTTCCTTTATTGTAATAATAAATGAGAGATAGTATGAAAGTGAATTGAGGAATTGAGAAATATTTGTTGTAAGAGGATATGTGAAGTACAAAGATATGGTATTGAGATCTGATAAAGTAGCTAGTGTGATTTGGCATAGTCAGAGGAGAAAGTGATAAAGTTGTTGAGATCAGTAATCTTTTTGTATTATTCTATTGAGTAATATAGAGATCAATTGGACAGCATGTTCAGTGATCTTTCCCTTGAAACTATTTGGGCAGTGGGTCCTTCTGTCTTCCATAAAATCCTAACAGGGTTAGAATCTTCTAACAAGGATTCAAAGTCTCCTAATAGGGACTCATATGTATAGAATGTATTTCATAAGGATCCTAATAGAGTCCATCCTCTCACAAGGAATTTTCATATTAGTTCATCTTTTGTGGACATCATTCCCACCGGGGTTTACTCTCTGATCAAGAGGTTCCCTAGTTAACATATCTTGTGTTATTGTGTTAATGTGTATGTTTATCTTTATATGGTTTCTTATATTGATTACATGGTTGAAATATATTAAAGGAGAAAACAATTGTAGTTATATGATAACTAATTCACCCCCCCTCTTAGTTATCTTGGTGGACTTTACTTTCTAACATCTCTCTTTCATCCTTACACAACAAGAGAGGCAGATATACCTCCTCTTGTGTATCCACTTTCTTTCCTTTTCTTATATTCTTTCTTAGGTCATGGTAGTAAGACCTACCACCTAGCACCAAGGAATCAACCCTGTCACTACTTTTTCCTACACTCTGTGTTCTTGAAGAATCCATTGCCTCTAATCTTTTCTCTTTTTTTTGAGGCTCGTATGTATCCTCTTCTTTTGGAGCACCAGTCCCCTATTCTTGAATGGGCTTATCTACATTTTGAGGCGGGCTATCCTCCTCATCTAAGCTCCCACTACCAGTCTCATACTCTAAGGATGAGTATGCTTTCTCAGTTTGCAACTTGGTATCCAATTGGGAGTCCAAATGATTATACAAGATCACATACTTCTTGATCATCTTGTTAACCCTAGAAATATAAGGCAAATCGGGGAAAAAACCACTAAAGTAAATTCCAACCCTTTTCAACTATTCCTCCAAATCCATCATGTCACGGATCTTGCCCAATCTTTTTTCAATCTCTTCTTCATCAATGATATTCCTAATAATATCCTCCATATCACAACCCTCATGCTTCCTGATAGAAAAAATACCAGGAATGAGTATATCCTTGCATTTTTTATAAAATCCTTAGGGTCTACATACCTATATGTTTTTTAGGCCATCTTGAAATGATTTAACCATAGAGTAAGTTGTAGCAGATCTCCCTTTCCAACTCCAAAATTTTTCACTTTAAACACCTGGGGAGTGCATGTCTCTTTCCTATGTGGGGCTAGGAGCTCCATATCAATCCAAATCAATTGCCAGATAAAATCCAACAGAGAAATCTATGGTGGCACATACTTGGGAAGAACATGTGGAGGCTATGGACATCCATAAACCTTGATCAAAGTGAAATTATGGCCAAGATAAAAATCTTCCCAGTTGTGATCAATTGGCCACTTATCAACATACTCTCTAGGCCTTAGAAGCCTAAGCATTTTAATTGTGAGCCTTTTGATGTTTTTTCCCATCATGTTAAGAATTGGGTTGACTATCCAATTTTGAAACCCATTAAACTCATTCTCATTTGAAGTATAGTTCCAAACTGTCAGCCAAAATTGTACTGGGTTTGGTTCACCATGAACCATTTTCCTTGGTCTCATCATATTTACATCCATATGGTCAATATTGTAGAACATGATCAAATGCATCAGCAGAGAATATGGAATGAACTTGGATGGCTTATTGCTATCATTGATACATACCAATCCCTCATTGTTGCAGGAGCAGTGATCCTACAGACGCAGGGATGCTAGGTGGCAAGAATTTTTTCAGTTTGTGATAGGAACATTAGTTTAGTGTTTTGATTTGGGGTATTTTAAAGTCTTGGGATTATTTAATGCAATAAGGTCATTTTTTGGGTTTGTATGGGTCTAGGAATAATGTGTGTAAGTGAACAATGTTTAATAAACATTAGTAAAGGCTACGGGTTTAATGTTTAAAAAAAATAAAAATAAAAGAAGTTAGTAATTGATTGGGCATTGTTATTATATTCCCTCCAAGTCGATGGTTAATAGGGGAGGAATTGGAGAGTTTTTGAAATCATTTCATATTTTGGTGAATGAATGAAAAAATAATAACGGTGTCTTTCCTGCATCTTTCTCTTGGTCTTTGTTATGCTCTATTTTACTTAAATTTTTTAAGCTTGCAATTATTTTGGAGGATCGTATTGCTTGTCTATGTGTTTTTTTATGAAATAAATTTTAACATTTGTTTGTGTGTGAGAAGAAGTCACTATAGCTGGGCTTTGTGATTTCTTAAGGGATTTTGGGCACCATTTTACAGAACCATGCCTCCTGATCATCCATTCATCCTATTAAGTGGATAGAACATGGTGAAAGGTGAGTAGGAAAATTGTATCATATTTTCTTCATGGCCATCTACATGGAAATGTCATGTATTGGAGGAATGCATGCATGGTGAAGAGGCAACATCTCTATGTGCTTGTCGTGAGAGAGTGGATGAACTAGAGATTGTGGGGGAGGAAATTCAGAACTGAAAATTGAAGTTGGAAGTTGCAGTGAATTAGATGTTCACTGGTGTTTAAGGAATTTACTATCACCATTTTGGACAGCAAGTCTCTAGCACTGTTGGATAGTAAATTAATTGTAGACTGGGCCGAGTTGGATTCCCAAAGTCTTCTTGCTAGTGTGGTTTTCAAAATGGTGAAGATAGTGTCCCTGTTTGGAGTCTGAAGACTCCGATGTCTGGTATTTTCATCCCTGTAACATGTTTGAATGTTGGTTTGGAACACATGACTAGTGTGTTTAGAATCAATTGTAGAATGTTGGCATTTGAAGGCTCTGTCATTCATAACATGACACTGCTATAGATTTCCCTTGTCCATTCTCCACTCCATCTCATTATGGGGATTATGCTGAGTTCTTGAAGGTGTCTCCTCATCATATTGGTATCAGAGTGAGACAAGGTCTTACTGGGAAAGTGTATGTCTGGAGAAGAATCATAGGCTAAAGCTAAGGCTCACACCATGCCTCCCAAAAGTTTGACTTCGGAAGCCATCAAGAAGATGATGGAAGAATTGTTGGTAGAGAAGTTGAGGGAGTTCAAGGAGTCCAGTGATAGAAGTAAGGAGAATGAGGTGGAAGAAGGTGCTAGTGGAGATGAAGAGGAAGAGAAGCACCAAGATCTAGTAAAGGATCTGCTTACAAACCAAAAAGCATTTGTGGATGGTACTGACAAATTACCCACATATGGGGGTGGTCTCAATATCGAGGAGGTTATTGAGTGGATTGAGACAATAAATAATCACTTTGAGATGAATGAGGTCCCTAAGAATGATAGGGTAAGGATTGCAAAATGAAGGCTGAGAGGATCTTCTCTCTCGTGGTGGAATTAGGAGAAAGGATACAAAATGGAAAGAGTCTGATTTCTTCATGGGAAGTGATGAAGGCAAAAATCAAGGGAGAATTTCTACCTGTAGATTATGAGGTGCAGTTGTTCAAGAAGTTACAAAGCTTGAAGCAACAGGAGATGGATGTAAATGCCTATACAAAGGAGTTCCATAGGCTAATTCTCAAGGAAAAGAAACAAGAAGATGAACCAAAAAGAGTGGCCAGGTATTTGCATGGCTTGAGGATAAACATACAGGAGGAGATTAGCCTCTTGACCCTAGATACAGTGGGGAAGTGTTTTCAGCTTTCTCTTAAGGTTGAAGATAGTTTGAAGAGGAACGGTGATCAGCACCAAGGAGGGAGAGGTGGAAGGAATGACCGGGGTAGGGGAAACTTCAGTAATAGAGGACAAGGCCAGAGATCCCAAGGTGAGTCTAACCCTAGGGAGTAGACGGGTGACTCAAGTAGTAGAGGAGGCTATGATGGAAGGGGATCTAATGGAGGAAGGTTTGGTGGATCATGCAGAGGATCCAAGTTCTCGAGAATGAAATGCTACAATTATGGTTAGTTGGGGCACCTAAAGTATAAGTGTCCACAAAAGGAATCCAATTCTCAGAATGGTGAAAGGAGGGTCACTTATGTATAGGAAGATAATGTGAGTATGAACCCACCAGAAGTTTAGTTAATGACAAAGGCTAAGAGAGAAAGTCTCGTGATAAGGACACTTCTTAAGGAACTAGTAAAGGAAGATACCACTCAAAGGAGGGCTCTCTTTCAAGTTCAATGCAAGGTAAAGGAAAAGTTTTACAAGGTGATAATTGATTTGGGTTCCATGAATAATATCATATCACTTGAGGCTGTAAACAAATTGAAGTTGGAGAGACTTCCACATTCTTTTCCATACAAGGTTAGTTGGTTGAATAAGGGGCAATAGGAAGTTTTGAATGAGAAAGCTTGGGTAGAGTTCAGCATAGGTGGATATAAGGATAAGATACTATGTGATATCTTGCATATGGATGCTTGCCACCTCTTGTTGGGAAGACCTTGGCAATTTGATAGGAAGGCACACCATGATGGTGAGAAGAACTCTTATAGTTTTCCAAAGGATGGGGTAACGTATAGGCTGACTTCTAAAGGAGAAGAGAAAGGGTCTAGTCAAGGTGGACCTAGTGTGTTGATGGTGGGTGAGAAAGAGTTCATTAATACTCTTAAAGAAGAGGATGGAATAGGCTTTGCATTAGTGCTTAAGCCTAAGGAGGATAGCAAGAAGGAAAGTAGAACAATAGGCCTGAAAGAAGTGGAGTTGTTGAACCAATAAAAGGACATCATTTTTGATGTAATGCCTGAGTCTCTACCACCAATGAGAGACATAAGTCATCAGATTGATCTCATTCTTGGAGCAGTGCTACCTAACAAGGCAACATATAAGATGACACCATAGTAGAATGAAGATATTGCTAGACAAGTGCAGGAGTTGCTTGATAAGGGGCTGGTAAGGAAAATTCTTAGCCCATGTTTCATACCCTCACTTCTTGCTCCTAAGAAGGATGGTAAGTGGAAGTTATGTATCGATTCTAGGGCCATTAATAGGATAACTATAAGGTATAGATTTCCTATTCCTAGAATAGAAGATTTGTTAGATTGTTTGGGGGGAGCTTCATATTTTTCTAAGATAGACCTCAAAAGAGGGTACCATCAAATAAGGATAAGAGAGGGTGATGAATGGAAGATAGATTTTAAAACTAATGAAGGGTTGTATGAGTGGTTGGTTATGCCATTCGGTTTGTCTAATGCTCCTAGTATGTTTATACGACTAATGAATGAATTTTTGCAGGTCTTCATTGGGAAGTTTTTTGTTGTCTATCTTGATGACATTCTGATATACAACAAAAATAAGGAAGAGCATTTGCAGCACTTGAAGATGGTTCTACAAAGGTTGTAGGAACAACAGTTGAAGATAAACTTGGAGAAGTGTGACTTCTTGAAACAAGAATTGGTGTATCTTCCATTTGTGATATCCAAGGGAGATTTGAAAATGGATCCAACCAAAGTAGAGGCCATCCTTAATTGGCCAACACCAAGGGTTGCTAGAGAGGTTCAAAGTTTCCATGGCTTGGCCACATTCTACAAGAAGTTCATAAGGAACTTCAACAATATTTGTGCACCCATCTTAGACACCATCAAAGAAGGAGGTAAAGAAAAGTTTGAATGGAATAATGTAGCAGATAAGGGTTTTGAGGAACTCAAGAAAAAGGTAGAAAGGTATCCTATTCTTGTTTTACCAGATTTTCATAAAGTTTTTACAATAGAATGTGATGCTAGTGGGTTTGCAATAGGGTTTGTTCTTAGTCAAGAAGGTAGACCCATAGCATTCTTCAACGAAAATCTGAATGAGGAAAAGAAGAAGTATTCCTCTTATGATCTAGAATTGTATGTCATGGTCCAGGCATTAAAAAAATGGAGGCACTATTTGTTGCCTAAGGAGTTTATTGTGTATACTGACAACCATGCTCTTAGTTTCTTGAATGGATAGGAAAAAGTCAACCATAGGAACATGAAGTGGGTTGAGAGTTTGCAAGCTTATACCTTTACAATCAAATACAAGAAAGGACAAGCCAACAAAGTGGTTGATGCTCTTAGTAGAAGAGTATTGACAATGCAAGAAATTCAAATGCAAAGCATGGGTGTGGATGCATTGAAGGGAATGTATGCAAAAGATGGAGACTTCAGTGAAGCATATGAGGTTTGCACAAAGTTTGAAGGTACTTTTCATTCTGATTTTTTAGAATTCATTATGCAAGATGGACTACTATTTAAGGGTAGCCAACTATGTATTCCCAAATGTTCTATGTGGGACAATGTGGTTCGATAAAAGAATTGTGGAGGTCTTGGAGGTCATTTTGGACTCAACAAGATGTTGGAGTTAGTACAAAGATTTTACTATTGGCCAAAGATGCAAACAGACATCAGGAAATTTGTGGAAGGTTGTCTTGTGTGTCAAAGGGCCAAGGGAGTGTCAACAAATGTTGGGCTTTATCATCCTTTTCCCATACCAAATAGACCTTGGGAATGTTTGAGTATGGATTTTTTGATGGGGTTGCCAAGGACAAAGATAGGTTATGACAGTATGTTTGTGGTTGTTGATAGATTCAGCAAAATGGCTCATTTTATTCTGTGTAAAACCATAAATGATGCTAGTTATATTGCAAGGTTGTTCTTTAAAGTAGTGCAGATTCATGGTTTACCATTGATCATTGTATCTGACAGGGACAACAAGTTTGTGGATCACTTTTGGAGGACCTTATGGAAGAAGTTGGACACTAATTTGTCTTTTAGTTCATCCTATCATCCTCAAATGGATGGGAAAATTGAGGTGGTTAATATATCCTTGGGAAACCTTTTGAGATGTTTGACATGGGAGCATGGAGGTAGTTGGGATGCCATCATACCTCAGGTGAAGTTTTCATATAATGACTTAGTGAATTGTAGCATAGGCATGAGTCCATTTGAAGTTTTTTATGGAAGATATCCAAGAGGAGTTTTTGAACTTAGCAATGTGGATGGTTTGGAGAAAAGGAGTGGACACAGGGAAGAGTTTGCTAAAGTAATGGTGGAAGTGCATGAGCACATGAAGAAAACATTGCAGAAAAATAGCCTTAAGGTGAAGGCTAAGGAAGATTTGAAGTGAAGGAATGTGTAGTTCCAAATTGGAGACTTAGTCATGGTGTACTTGAACAAAGATCGGTTACCTCGGGGTAGTTATATGAAGCTGATGATGAAGAATTTTGGGTGATGTGAGATTCTAGAAAAGTACAGAGAAAATGCCTACAAGATTGCATTGCCTCCACATGTGGCTATTTCACCTATATTTAATGTCTTAGATCTCACATTGTACAAGGGTTCAAATGAAGAAATTGGTGTAGCAGAGCCAACTCTTGAACCAAATGATTGGATTTAGAAGTTACCTTCTAAGGAGAAGCCATAGATGGAATGTATCATTAGCAACAGAGAAGCAATGAGGACACAACACAAAGTGCACATGGAGCATTTGGTCAAGTGGAAGGGCCTTCCAAATTCGGAGGCCACTTAGTTGCCAGAAATGGACATTGTGAGGAAAGGAGGGGACCTACAACAATTGGGCTCTAAGAGGACTTGAGAAAAATTTACCCCCAAGAGTATGTTGTAGGAGCAGCGATGCTACAGATGTAGGGATGCTGGGCGGCAATAATTTTTTAAGTTTGTGATAGGAACATTAGTTTAATGTTTTGATTTGGGGTATTTTAAATTATTTGGATTATTTAATGTAATAAGGGCATTTTTTAGGTTTGTATGGGTCTAGGAATAATGTAAGTGAATAATGTTTAATAAACATTAGTAAAGGCTATGAGTTTAATGTTTTGAAAAACTAAAAATAAAAGCAGTTAGTAACTAATTGGGCATTGTTATTATATTCCCTCCAAGTCGATGGCTGATAGGAGAGGAATTGGAGAGTTTGTGAAATCACTTCATATTTTGGTGAATGAATGAAAAACCAATAACGATGTCTTTCCTATAGCTTTCTCTTGGTCTTTGTTCTGCTCTATTTTACTTAAATGTTTTAATCTTGCAATTATTTTGGACGATCATATTGATTTTCTGTATATTTTTTTAATGAAATAAATTTTAACATTTGTTTGTGTGTGAGGAGAAGTCCCTGTAACTGGGCTTTGTGATTTCTTAAGGGATGTTGGGAACCATTTTGTAGAACCATGTCTCCTGCTCGTCCATTCATCCTGTGAAGTGGACAAAACATGGTGAAAGGCGAGAAGGGAAATTGTATCATATTTTATTCATGGCCATCTATAGTGAAATGTCATGTATTGGAGGAATGCATGCATGGTGAAGATGCAACATCTCTATGTGCTTTCTATGAGAGACTGGATGAACTAGAGATTGTGGGGGATGAAATTTAGAACTAAAAATTGAACTTGGAAGTTGTAGTGAATCAGATGTTCACTAGTGTTGAAGGAATTTACTATCACCATTTTGGAAAAAAAGTCTCTAGCACTATTGGATGGTAAATTAATTGTAGACTGGGCTAAGTTGGATGCCCAAAGTCTTCTTGCTAGTGTGGTTTTCAGAATAGTGAAGATAGTGTCCCTGTTTGGAGTCTAAAGGCTCCGATGTCAGGTGATTTTCATCCCCGTAACATGTCTAAATGTTGGTTGGGAACACATGACTGGTGTGTTGAGAATCAATTATAGAATGCTAGTGTTTGAAGGCTTTGTCATTCATAACATGACACTACTATAGATTTCCCCTATTTGTTCTCCACTCCATCTCATTGCGAGGTTTTTGCTGACTTCTTAAAGGTGTCTCCTCATCACTCAAGCATCCAATCAATTACATACTAGATGTAATCATAGTATATGTTCACATGGGAATTCTATAGGTCCATGATGATCATTAGTAAATCTGCAGGCATTCTATCTGCATCTCCATCAATTCCTAGGACATGACACAAACTGTATGCAATGTAATTCATGTAGAAGTGGAGAGCTTTGAATTCATATGGGGCTTTCATGTGGCTTGGGAGAGGGGAAACATACTTCCAATTTTTGGGCATGTGATGGACAATCTAGGACTTCACAAGCTTGATTTTCTTGACATATTTCTCCTTCTCCTTCCTCAAGTCAATTTATGTTGAGGAAGAAGTATATAAATTGAAAGATTTCATGAATGAACCTCTATCTAGGGTGACTAGGGTAGACTAGTCACTTCTCCTCGTTGACTTGGAGATTGGGTCATAGTTTCTAGCCAATTCTATCAAAAGATCAACATCTAGGTAGAAATCAGGGACCACTAACGTTCCCAATCCCAATTTCTAGGCATTACACACTGCAATCTTCTTATTACAATTTCTATAAAATTAATTGAAAATATGATACCCTGAACCAAAAGGAGTAATAGGGTCCCTACAATTAGCCATAGAGTCAGTAAAGGTATCATCACTAACCTTCTTATTCCATGTTGATCTTGGGAGCAATTGAATAAATTCTTCTAAGTAATTGGACTTCCCCTTTTGTTCATCACCCTTCTCCTTAGCTCCCTCACTAGATGAAGCATGGTTGGAATCTGGTTGACTCATTCTTTCTGCTCTAAAAACACTATGCTCTACAAATTATCTCTTCAAAATTATGCACTACAATAGCTCTGCTTCACAATTGCTCTCTAAAAATTGATAAGTATAAATATAGGAACATCTTGTCTATATATATTTGATCAATGAATGTATGAAAATTGGTAGAATCACTGCAAATCTTCCCTAAGTCACCTTAGCATTCACTTCTACATGAAACCAAATTCAAATCTAGGCTACCCATAAGGTGAGAAGCTGACAAGCTGCATTCAGTTCTTGGAAAGAAAGGAAAAAACTAATGATTACTATTTTATTTCTTTAAAACCCTCAAAAATTGTCAAAAACCCTCACTTGAAATTTGATTGGTTAGCTCATTACTTTTTCCATCTTAGAATGGTACCTTTTCCATGTCAGAGGTACATTTTTTCTTTATTTCTCATAATAACTTAACCACACTTTACTTGGAGATTCAGTGACTGAATACACCTCATAATCTTAGAATAATGTACTCAACCTAGGTCTAATTACAAGATTTAGTGACTGAAGAAAATCTATAAATATCTAAGCACTTGTTGTTAGAAAGTAAAGATCCCCAAGATAATTGAGAGGGGGGGGGGGTGAATCAGTTATCTGATAATTAAACCATTTATTAACTTCAATATCAACTTCAATAACATTAAACCATATAATCAATGCAGTAACCAACCATAGAAAGATAATCATACACAATGACATAATAACATAAGATATGTTAACTAGGGAACCTCTTGATCAAAGAGTAAACCCCGATGGGAATGATGCCCACAAAATGATGCACTAATATGAAAGTTCCTTGTTAGAGGATGGACCTTGTTAGGAGTCTTATGAAATACATTCAGTACATATGAATCTATGTTAGGAGATTTTGAATCCCTGTTAAAAGATTCTAACCCTGTTAAGAGTTATGGAAGATAGAAGGACCCACTACCCAAACAGCTTCAAGGAAAGATCTTTGAACTCACTGTCCAATAGATCTTAGGATTATTCAATAGAATAATATGAAATATGTTACCTCCTTCACACTATGCCAAAACCGCACTCTCTACTACATAAGATCACAAATCTAGATCTCTGTACTTCACAAGTCTTCATCACTAAATTAGCTCTTTTCTTCACTTCATGCATACATTCGCATCACAACTTTCACAATTTCATATCACAAGTATTAAAATCATATTTGTAACAAGGAAAACATTCCTTCCTTTATACCACACTCAAATAATTACAAATTAGTCGGCATGCAAATACAAAATAATAATTTCAACATGCTACATCAAAATTAAATAGAAACTGTCAGCTTCCAGATACAATAACTTTCCAATCATGTGACCTAAAAGTTTTCACTATGAACCACATCACCACCAATGAGTCTCAAACTTCCTTTTAACTACATAGAATCAGATTCCATCCCGATTAGGAGATATCCTCTGATTACCAAAAACTGCTACTCAGGAATACTGCCAGAATACTGCTTCCACCAAAATGCTTATAACTTTCATGAATAAATGAATTTATTTTTGCTCTATTAACCATAGGCTAATAACAAACCAAAGAACATACCATCAACTACACATAACTCAATCTACAATATAACATGTGCGCAAAACAAAATTATGTTTGCTTCTCTGCTAAACTCCAGAATAACACTGTGTTGACATCAATGACAATCATAGTCATGAATGCAACAACCACTGCTACAGAATGACTTCCAAAGGCTTCAGCATTCATTCCTAACAATCTCCCCCATTGGCATTGATGGAAACATATATGAAAAATATCCAATATTCCAAAAATCCAATCACTGCTGCTCAACTGCTCTGCTGCTCTTCATCAATCAAATCTTGCTTCATTTTCTTATTCAATCTCTCCAACAAATGTAGTTCCTCAATGTTTTTCATGATTCTCTCCCCCATTGACATTAATGACAGAAATTCTATCACTATGTCAAACAATAGCTCAATGTCAAAAGACACTATTCAGAAAATACATTCACAAGAGTCCTCAGTGACTCAACTCAAATACACATACTCCCCCATAGAGAAAGTACCAACATCCAATCCAAAAAATAGATAGGGCCATATTCCACTGGATGGATGCAACCAACTACATCATTACTCTAGTCTGACTTCTTTATCTACAACTTTCTCTCTTACAACATGATACTTGATCTCTATATGCTTTGTCTTAGAATGTAAAATAGGATTCTTAGACATACTAACTGTACTTGTATTGTCACAATGTATGACAATAGGCTCATCAAACTTAATTCCAATGTCCATCAACATTTGCTTCATCCAAATTATCTGATTACAATTGTTTGCTGCTGCTACATATTCTTCTTCTGCTATACTCTGTGAGATATAATTATGCTTTTAGCTCAACCAAGAAACTAATCTTCCTCCAAGAAAAAAGGCTCCACCATTGGTGTTTTTCTTATCATCAACACTACCCCCCCAATCACCATCAGCATATGCACATAGGGTAAAATCATCATAATTTTCATACCACAATCCATAGTCCATTGTGCCTCTAAGATATCTCAATATCCTCTTTACTGCTGCATAATGTGACTCTCTAGGTTCAGCTTGAAATCTTGCTACCATTCCAACTAAATATTGTATATCTGGTCTAGTGTGTGTCAAGTATTGCAATCCACCAATCATGGATCTATATTTCTTTTTCTCAATTGCTAGTGTCTCATCTTTACTAGATAGTTTATGCCCTGTAACCATAGGTGTTCCAACTAGTTTACAATTCTCCATACCAAATCTTTTCAACAAATCATTCAAGTACTTTGTTTGACTTACAAAGATACCATCTTTATTCTGTGTTATCTATAATCTCAAAAAGTATTTCATTTCTCCAATCATACTCATTTCAAATTATGTCTTCATTTCATTAGCAAATTTGTCACTAGCTTCATCTTCTCCTCCAAAAATAATGTCATCAACAAAAATAACCAAAACTAACAATCCATTCTCAATTTCTTTTGTATATAAGTTACTATCAACTGTTCCTTTTGTAAATCCCAATTTCAACAAATACTTATCCAATCTAGCATACCAAGATCTAAGTGCTTGATTTAATCCATACAATGCTTTCTTTAGTTTACATACCATGTCTCCTTCTTGAGTCAAAGGAAAACCTTCATGCTGCTCAATGTAGACTTCTTCTTCTAATTCACGATTAAGAAATGTTGACTTCACATTCATCTGATACACTTTAAATTTCTTAAATGCTGCATAAGCCAAAAATATTCTTACTTCTTCAAATCTTGCCACAGGGGAAAAAGTCTCTTCATAGTCAATTCCTTCTTGCTATGAGTATCCTTTACATACCAATATTGCTTTGTTTCTAATTACTTCTCCTTGTTCATTCATCTTGTTCCTGAATACCCATTTAGTTCCAATCACATTTTTGTCTTTAGGTCTAGGGACCAATTCCCATGTCTTGTTCTTTTCAATCTGATCCAATTCTTCTTTCATAGCTTTAATCCAATGTTCATCTTCACAAGCTTCATTAGTAGACTTAGGTTCAATTTGAGAAATCAAACATAAATGTACCTTCTTTCTAGTCATAACTCCTCTATCCAAACTTCCAATAACTTTCTAAACAAGATGATGTCTTGATATATACCTATTAGGTGTCATAGTCACTGATCTTTCTTCAACTGTAGATTCTTCTCTATTTTCTTCAACATGAATTTCATTCAACAATTCACTGTCAGTCTCAAAAAATTGTTTAGTAGTTTCAATGTTAGGCTGAGGGTTAGTTCCTTCATTAGATTCATAATTAATCATTCTTTCCTAAATTTTAAACTTCTCATCAACTTTTACTTTTGCACTTTCAACAATAGTTTTAGTTATCTTATTGTAACATCTATATACTTTGTTTTTCAAAGAATATCCAAGAAAAATTCCTTCATCACTTCTAGGATCAAACTTTCCTATATCATCATCTCTCTTAATATAACATTTGCTTCCAAAAATTCTAAAATACTTAACTGAGGGTGCATGTCCAAACCATAATTCATAAGGTTTCTTGTCTGTGTGTGCTCTGATTTGTACTCTATTAATTGTATATATTATTGTATTCACTACTTCTCTCCAAAATGTCTTTTCCAAATCACCTTCAAACAACATAGCTCTAGCTGCTTCAATCACTGATCTGTTCCTTCTTTCTACAATACCATTTTGTTCAGGTGTTCCAGGGGCTAAAAACTATCTCTTAATACCATTTACTTCACAAAAAGTGTTAAACTCTTTAGATGTAAATTCTCCACCTCTATCAGATCTCAAACATTTAATCCTCATTCCTGATTCATTCTCAACTTTATTCTTCATGACCTTAAACTTATCAAATGCTTCAAATTTTTCTTTAAAAAATGCAATCCACATCATTCTTGTAAAATCATTAACAAGAATCATAAAATATCTTTCTCCATAGAATCCTCTAGTTCTAATAGGACTGCTCAAGTCTATATGAAAAATCTCTAACTTTTCTGTAGATATGAACTTCTTGCAAACAAGCAAACAAGATATGCAAAATATATTCAACTTATGAAAATCATAGGGTTAGCTCTAAAAATCAATTATTATTAGAAATAATAACCAGCAATTAACCCAAATGACAACTCATCATTCATTGAACTATGTAAAAAAAAATAAGTGCATACCCATCACAAAACTTTATTTTTTTTGCTGCATTTGACCTAGTCAACAAGATCTGATTTTATTTTTATGATTTTGGCCACAAAAATAAAAATTCAAAATAGAGACCCCTTCTAAAAAATAGAGAACTTTCCAAAAATGTAAAAATTTTAGAAAAATCTCTTCATTTGTGCCTTAGAGGCCTATTTTATCAAAATAGACTAATTTTTGTAAATTGACTATTTGAGCTATTATATTGCATCTAAATTTAAAACACAAAGAATGGACCCCCTGTAGAATTTAAAGATCTTTCCGAAAATATAAAAATTTCTAAAAAATATTCTGATTTGTGTCAGATATTAATTTTTTCTAGAATTTAGAGAAAAAATTATTAAAAATTCAAAACATCTCAAAAAATTCTAAATTTTTTACTGTAGCTTCCTTGATATGTGTCCAACTTGAAAAAATAATTTTAGAGAAAAAATTTAAGCCGTTTGGGAGATGAAATTAAATCTTTGAAACTTTAAGGTTTTAGCTCCCCAAAAAAATCAAAACTAGCATGTAAAGGTGGGTTGCCCCACGGTGGGCACCAGAAATGTGTGTGTGAAAATTGTACCTGATCTATAGACACAACACTTTAGTAAAACATTAGAAGTTAGCAAAAATCATGTAAAATTGAAATCTAATCTAACCAAGCTATCTACTGCCTTCTAATAGGTGTGAGATTAATGTTCTTAGATTGTAATTGAGAACAGTGACCTAAATGACACCTAAATGAAGGATTTGAATGCAATTGATTTGAATATAAAATATGAATGCAAAGTAATCTATATTTTTTTTGGATATTTTCTATGCAATAAGATGAAAAATGATATGAAATCTATGATATGTAAAAACTGATATGCTATAATATGCTAAATGATCTAACAATGATATGAAGAAGAATCTAAATGAATATAAAAAAAACAAATTGATCTCACAATAGCTTTGATTTGCAATAAGCTTTGATTCTCCAAATTTCAATTCTCCAAAATAGTTGTGCAATTCGTAGACGACTTTGGCAAAGTAAGCTTGCAAAATTATGAGATGCTTTGAGATGAGCTGAAGCTTTAATTTTATATAAATCCAAGGCTTTGGAGGTGCATGAAAAAAAGCCATAAATCACTCAGATTAACTCAGCTTGATTTTTGAGTTATCTGATAATAAAGATAATTTAATTCACAAAAACATGCAAATTATGCAAAAATAGCTTTTTAACTCAAATTAGAGTTTAGATAAGCTTTTTGAACTCCAAAAGGATGTTGAGTTCTAAAAAGTCAACACTTTGCATTGATTTTTTAATTTGGAGTTTAACTGTTTCTTTTGAATGTGCATAATAATTATGAATTAATTAAATAAATAAAGTGATTTATGCTCAATTTAATTGATTTTTAAAAATAAATAATTGATTTATGGGTTAATCAATTATTTAATCAATTTTTTAAAAAAAACTATATTATTAAATAATGACAACTTGCTTTAATTAATTAAATAAAAATTTAATCAATTATTCATAGGATATTGGATTTATTGTCAAAATTAAATAATACAATTAATAATAGATAGAATTAAATTTAATTACACAATTAAGTGGCAAGATATTAAATCTAATTAATTAAATATAAAAATATTCAATTAATCAAACTTAGGATAAATGTGATTTATCGCCAAATAATCATTAAATTAAAGATAATTAAGATAATTAGGAATATTGCTAGGAATATTCCCCGATGTAAAATTTAAGATAATCAATTATGATTTGATGATGTTTAGTTGTGCCTTAGATTAGGACTTCGATGTTGATTTCGTTCGATTTGTAGATGTAGGAGGTTAATGAACTTATAGCCCATTTTTGGGGTATTACATTTTGCCCCTCTTTGAATTACTGTGCAAAGCGTAGTGGTTCAAAGACAGTCTGTGTTTGATAGAGATATGAAACTGATTCGAAATTGATAATTGATATGAGACAGAAGTTGATTGATATTGATTTGATATGAAGATAATAGGTCCTGAATGACCAAAGATAATGTTCACTATAGCAGCGATGAACCAAGGATTGCGAAAAAAAAAAGTGTCAAAACGCCTGATTCTGAACCTTATGATTGCGAAGAAGTGAGTGACCGGTTCTAGACTTGATTGTCTTAGAAGAACTAGCAGGTATCACATCCGAACCCTTCAATTGCTGAAGAACCAAGGAAAGAACACTATGATCTGATGGTTGCAAAAATTGATATAGTTTACAAGATTAGGAGAATACCAGATTGATATGGATCTTGATGAATCTAATATGCCCCAAGTGATGATAGATTTTCCCCGAGCGATGAGGTTTTTTTGATGAATCAATAACTAGACATGGTTGTTGTCTTGATTACTCAGGAAAGATTGATAGAATTTGATTTACAGACTTTGAATGATGTGCAATACCATGCCCCCTTCGGGATTAAAATTGAAATCTGACAAGAAAAAGTCAACGTTGATACTTCAGAAGCATGCTAATTGATTTGAGAAGTCGGTAAACACATTCGAGAATGCATTCTACATCATTTGGAGGTTCTAGAGACCAAGTTTGACTAGGTTGAACCATGAGTTGACCATGGTTGACCAAGTTGAAATTTTGATAGTTTGATGGAAGATAATCAATTAAGTTGAATTCTAAATCAATACAATGCCCACTAGCTATGAAACCATAAACATATGAATATCAATTTGTATGCGCAAGAATCAATACAACACCCACTAGTCAACAACCATGGATATATGAATATTGATTTTATTTTTGGAATGTCAGATTAGATATAAGCACTAAGGCATAAACGCTAGGATGACCTAAATATCATGTCCATTTTGATATAGCAATTTGTATAAGCATCAAAACATAAACGTCATGATGACTTGAATATGCCTTGCATGACAAACACATCAAACATCCAAGAGATTATTCTAAATCCGATGTGAATTACCCGTAGTGACCCTTTATCGTTCACATCCTTAGGTAAGATCTCATTTCACAGTAGGAGAAAGAACTCACTCAAAAAGACAATAGTTAGATCAAACTTCCTTGAATTTTTTGGGTATCAATGGTCGAGGTAAGCATGGCCATCCAATTCGAGATAGAGGTTCTTACAGTCGGACACCATTTCAATCCAAAATTTTTAAAGTTGTTAGATTTTCACATACAAGCAGAAGACAAAGAAAAGATTATGCCCCCATTCATCACTCTCTAAATCCTGTAAAAGACATAATCGAAGGGCTCAAAGGGACACAATATGCAAAAATCTCAATGTGAATCAATAAAAGAGACTTTGGAATCCATATAGCCATAGGCTTTTCATTTCTTTTTGATGATCTAGAGAGAATATCTTTAATGATGGATTTTGGAACCCATACTTGTCTTGTAGTTTTTTTCTTAGATATCTCTTTTGACTTTATGTTTCCATGTCTATTAGAGGAGACATGGTGATCTTTTTTTGATGGATTCTTGTATTGCTTCTTTTTCTTGTATTGAACATTCAAGTTACTTCCAAAGGACTTGGGACTTGTGGAAGAAGAAGGAGGATATGACTGGTTTAGATGGGTGGGTGGATGAAAAGGATTCAAGGGTATGCATCTATGTTGAACTTGAGGAAAGATAGGAGATGGAGGTATGTAAGGACCCAAGATGGATGATGAATTAGGAGAGTTAGGAGGGGAAATTAAAGGGACATAAGGACCCAAGATGGAAGGTAGACATGAAGCCCTTAGTAGTGGTGGAAGAGGTCCAAGGATGGAAGTGGAAGATGCAAAAGGATAATCAATAAGTTCATCAGCATCTATATGACAACCAAGGATATCAACATCTTTAGAGTGAGCATTAAAATTTTCAATAGAATCAAGTACATCTTGAATATGAGCACCTTCTTTGATAGGATTGTTCAAAGCTTGCAAACACTTAGGAAGAGTAGAAATTGTAAGTGAACATGGAGTGGTAGAATAAGAAGATGGAAGACTTTGATCTTGATAAGGATCTTTGGATAGCATAAGCGCATAATTTTTCTCTTGATTTTCAATAGGCTTAACATTGGAAGGAACAACACCATTTTTACCAACCTTAATGGAAGTATCATCTTTGAAAAGTGAAAGTGTAGTAAGGTTATTTTGATTGTCAATAAGCTCAATAGTGTAAGTAGTAGCTTGATCTTGCTTAGAAGAAAACTTAATACATGGTGGAATGCATGAAAAAGGGTGTGCAGGATCAAAAGAACCTTGAAACGGATAAGAGACATCATGAAAAGGATTGGATGACATGGAGGGTTCTTGATCTTGATCTTTCTTTATGTTCTTTTCTTTATGATTTGTGGAATTCTCTTGACATGGAGCCACTTCTAAAGACAAGGAAGCATGCTGGGATTGTATGGAAGACTTTGGAAGGGATGGTGGAGGACTAGATGAAGTAGGCATTGTAGCATATAAAGACTTAAGCTCTTTAGGTATAGCATTATTGAAAGTATTTGTAGCCAAGTGAAGGTTAGCTTGAGTTTCTTTAAGAGGTGGCCCTGGAGGATAACTATAGGAAACCGCATGAACAGTATTAGGGCTTGTGTTGAATGAAGGTTCTATGAAAGATTTGAAAGACTCGAAAGCTTTAGGAAAGGTATAGGTATTGGAGGAAGTAGGGGATGGAAGGGAACCATCACAAGACAAAGATCCAACATTAACATGATCTTTCTTGAGAGTGTAATCTTTATTTTCAGCCTGAGAGTTCTTAGAGGAGAGATCCTTATAGTATTGACATTTCAAATTAGTATGGTACATTTTATATTCCTCAATAGAAGTAGATGTATCATCTAGATATTGTCCACAAAAACTATCAAAGTCTCTTTCAAAATTAGAATCATATAGATCACCATCATGATCTATCCAATGTGATGGTCCATTTGTAGTTAGTAGGAACACATGACGAGGAGGACTCTTAGGAACAGAGGTGTCATAGGTATCATTACATTATCTGTCATCATAGTCATCATAGTCTACAAAGATGGATGTGTCACTCTCCGTGGAAGAGGTATCATAAGGGTTATCACATTGCTCAAATTCTATCTGGGGCATGGTGACATGTACAAGTCCTTATCAAATGGAAAATGGCATAGAGCTTCCATGGAGAACTCCTTGGGTTTCTTCTCTTTCTTAAGATTGTTAAGTTCAGCTTGCACAACATGCATCTGTTTCATCATAGTGGTGATTAAAATTTCTTCTTCATGTGTACTAATTCTTTGAGACATGTGTACTGATTCTCAATGGCTACTGCTCTATTCTTGACACAATGATTTGTTTGATAGATTCTGGAATTAGGCTAAAAAAACTAAGTATTTGGCAATTCTGACAATTTTCTGACAACTCTCAAAAATTTTCCAAATGACACTCTGCAGACTTGTATGACAGTGGGTATGCTATGAAACGATAGTTGAAAAGCTCATTCGATAGTTGAAAAACTCGCACGATAGTTGAAAAATTCACACGATAGTTGCTAACAGGATTTGACTTTTTGAATTTAACTAGCAGAAAGACTCGTACGACACTGGGTTCTTTACCATACGATAGTTGGGCAGTAATGAAATGACACTTTGAGAAAACTCAAATGACTTTTTGACCTCCTGAGATGAATTTTGACTCCAGAAAAGAATTTTACTTCAGATTTTGCAAATTTTGAGTTTTTAGATTTAGATTGTTTGCAAATTTTAATGTCTAGATTTGAGGATTGTAACAGATTTCTCTGTTTTCAATAACCAGATAGATAAACAAGCATGAAAAATAGCAAGTACGTGATTTTGAGCATGTCTAAAAATAATGAACAAGGGCAAAAGCAACCTTGTGCATGAACAATCAAGTGACTTATTTGTTCTAATCCTCAGAAGCGCTAATTGTGTATGTTCCAAAAATGTTTTGCAATAATGCACATATACCCTATAAAATGAAAATTTGGCCTTGCTAGGGTTTTTAGTAATGGTTTGACTCTACAACTTTTATGATCCAAAGGGGTGAACTCCAATCCCGGTGCACTAGAGTTTTGACACAGTCTGAGAACTTAATCTTTAGGAGCTGCTAGGGAGATCTGACAACCCAACAATGAACCATACCTGTAGAGATTTCTTCCACAAGGACATTTATATAGTGGTTGTCACTACCACGGTGAAAATGGCTATTAGCGCTTGAGGTTCTGTCAACACAGTTTTCCCTGTGAAGGGATTGTTTGCTACGGTTAACCCTCTCTAAAGGTGACTCACAGTATGATACCACAAGGGGACTTGGCTCCAGATCCAAGGTTTTGATGCCTCTTCACTTTTAACCCAAAAAAAGCAAGTAGATTAATCTGATAGGCTAAGACAAAGTTTGTCTCACCAAGGTCTATGATATCAACCCCATGTGATCTATCAACCTCTCCGAAGAGAGAATGTATCAATCAATAAGGGAAGATGCATGAACCAAGTAGAACGTGAGATGCACTAACACTAATACATTTGGGGGCATTTTGTGATGGCTATGTGTCGCAATTGCGATGGCTATGTGTCACAATAGCAACACCCATAGATGTCACAGTTTTTTAGTCGCAAATTGCGACGTCTATGGGTAACCGTCGCGATTGCGATGCCCTCCCGTCGCAATGTCACTAAGATTTGTTAGCGGCATGGGCGTCGCCCCCCCGTCGCATGGCTTCGGAGGCCCGTCGCAATTGCGACGGGCCTCCCAAGCAATTACGACGGGTGCCTGCATCGCATTACGACGGGCGCCCGTCGCAATTGCGACGCCCGTGGGTGGATAAAAAATAATAATTATTTAATACATTGCTAATGAACCACATTAATGCTTTTTTCTTTCAACAGATGAGGACAGTCACTGTAAAGACAACATGATAATGTACACTCACTGTAAGGATAGTCACAAATGAGGACATCTCACAGTGACTGTCCCTTGTGTAATTGCCACTTGAATGTATTGCTATTCAGCCACATTAATGCTTTTCTTCTTCAACAAATGAGGATAGTCACTATAAAGACAACATGATAATGTACACTCACTGTGAGTGTACATTATCATGTTGTCTTTATAGTGACTATCCTCATTTGTTGAAGAAGAAAAGCATTAATGTGGCTGAATAGCAATACATTCAAGTGGCAATTACACTAGGGACAGTCACTGTGAGATGTCCCCATTTGTGACTATCCTTACAGTGAGTGTACATTATCATGTTGTCTTTACAGTGAGTGTACATTATCATGTTGTCTTTACAGTGTCAATATATGCATTATTACTTAAACTAAAGAGTACTCTAAATAATATGTCATTGTGGAGTTCTGATTGCTTCCAATTTGATATACGCTTGTTCTACTTATGTATCCAGCATCATGTAAGAAAAGTTGATGCTTTTAAAATAGATTCATTTAGCCATGAAATGCCTGTGCATGTTACATACAAGATTCCAAGGCCCAAAACTAATTACTCATTATAATTCATGTACAGAATGATAATCAACCACAATGAGGCATGCGTAGGTGCTGCTTAGATTTTGAGGCATCAGAAGCTCGTAGAAGAAACTTGACCAATGGCTCATGGAATGCAACAAAATTATTGCCTAAAATAGGAGCATTGGTAACCACAGATGATGGTTCTGAAAAGAACACTTCACCATCAATGTCACGTGAGGGAACTGCAATTTTTGATGGCAAGCAACTTGTAGTATATAAGAGAGATGCAGGTACAGATGCTTGGAGAAGTTCCCAATCTTTATCTATTGGACAGTTTTCATCTTGCTCTTATAAAACATCTGAGGGTAACTCAGACAAGTCTGACAGATCACTTAGAAATAATGGGCATTCTTCTATGTCAGTGGGTATGCCAACTGGGATTGGTTTGCATTTAAATAGCCTTTCCTGTTCAATGTCATTAAATTGTGGAACTGGGCTGCTAACAACTTCAAAGGGAGCTGCTGGCATATAGGGAATGCTGACTTCGTCTGGAGTGAAGGAGGCTCCCAGTGACAGTCGAACAAGTTCTTTACTTCCTGTAAGCTCAGGTGGAAATATTTCAGTATCAACAAATACAAGCATGGCTCCTGGAATGCTTGTGTCAGTTGTGGAAAAGACTAGAATTGATCAACAGGAGGTGCAGTCTTCTGGAAACACACAGATTGGAGTCAAAAAGTCCACTACATGTTTCCGATCCCTAATTGTGAGTCTTTGTGCACTAGAGTGGGTTTATTATTTGGTTCCTATGTCTTTTCTATTTGTCTCGGAACTTGAACATTGCTATGAAGGTCTGTGTGTTAGCACTTAAGAAAAGAAAATTGCAATCCAGAACATTCTACGTACCTCTTAGATGCAGCAGATCAGATAATTAAATAAATAGATGTTTTTGGATTTTTGCATTTCAATTCATGTATTGACATGACTAGATTTATAGTTTTAATTTAAATGAAATTCTTACTAGTACTCTTGCAGGTATTGTGAGTGTTTTGCAGCAGGAGTATACTGCGTTGAGTCCTGCACATGTCAAGAGTGCTTTAACAAACCTGAGTATACAGATATGGTTGTTGGCACACGCCAGCAGATAGAATCACGCAATCCACTTACTTTTGCTCCTAAAATTGTTCATGGTGCTGACTCTCCACCAACTAATGGGGTGAGAAAATACTGAGAGGTTTTCCTTTGTTCTGGTGTTTTGTTTTTATAGTATCACTATTACTTAACTATCTATGGAGAGTTCTTATCTTTCTCACTATCTTACTTCAGTAGAGAGAGTGCACCGAGACTCCAACATCGGCAAGGCACAAAAGAGGCTGCAATTGTAAGAAATCAATGTGTCTGAAGAAATACTGTGAATGCTATCAGGTAGATATCTTCAATTGATTGCTTAATTTAAGGTTAAAGGTTGGAGAGTAGTTTATGTGTATTCTGATTAGTGCTCGTATCTTTTATTTTAGGTAGGGGTTGGCTGCTCAGATGGCTGCAGATGTGAAGGTTGTAAAAACACGTTTGGCAAGAAAGAAGGTATCCGATCACTTTTTTCAAATATCAAATGCATCATATTATCTCAATCTATACATGAATGATAATACAAATATTGAATGCATTATATTCTGTCATTCTATACATGTACGATGATTCAAATATCGAGTGCATTATATTATCTCAGTCTATACATGAACGATAAATTTCATTTGCAATTTGTATAGGAGGATCAGATGACATAGAAGACAAAGAATCTTAGGATGAGGTATGGGAGAAGGCTATATCAGAGGAAAAGCTAGGGCTTTGTTACTGTCCCTTGTGACAGTAACAAAATTTGATGAAAATAATTTTTTTTCACTCAACTTTGACATTCACAACTTCCTCTTTTATTATAATAAGAAAAAATACAGTGACTTTAGAGAAAATAATGAAACTAATACAATTGCAATACGGTGGTATTTAGAACAAACAGAGCTTCACAACCATCAAAGAAGAAAAAAGCACATGCATATATCGAGTACTCCTCAATCAGAGAGATAGAGAAGAATTCAAAACATACCCAGATTGAACATGGCCATACCAAGACCAACATCAGACAATATTCTTATTGACTGCTCTAGGATAGCTGGTATTTCAACTTTCCATCTGCAAAATAGATTATAAAAACATGAAAATATATCAGAGATGTTTGATATTGATACAAAACAACATAGATTCATTTCTTCGTACACCTGTATATCATAAAAATCCTTGCACACTTTGAAAAATTGTATTGCCTTTTACTTACTCAAAAGTAATTTACATAAAGCAGTCATTTGATTAACATGGATCCTAATATTCACAAGTACATGGTCATGTGCTCCATCGTAGCATCTTATAGATTTAGATCTGTTCTCTGAAATAATTCAATGTTTTGTTTACAATCCACAAAAGAAATATTTTCCCTCGTCTACTTAATCCTAAACAAAAGGCCATATAGCAATATAGATAGAACTATATAATAGAAACCATAAACAATGGTAACCTTAGCAGCAGCAAGAAATTGTTTCAAAAACTTTACCTTATCATACCCAGATTGTTGCTTTGCCTGGCGGAGGGAAATTTGATCAGTAAAATTGACACAGAGTATGCTTTCTCCATTGTCATGCTGGATAACAAAACACCAACTTTAATGGGCATGTACTGTCCCTTGTGTAATTGCCACTTGAATGCATTGCTATTGAACCACATTAATGCTTTTTTCCTTCAACAAATGAGGACAGTCACTATAAAGACAACATGATAATGTACACTCACTGTAAGGATAGTCACAAATGAGGAAATCTCAAAGTGATTATCCCTTGTGTAATTGCCGCTTGAATACATTGCTATTGAACCACATTAATGCTTTTTTCCTTCAACAAATGAGGACAGTCACTGTAAAGACAACATGATAATGTACACTCACTGTAAGGATAGTCACAAATGAGGAAATCTCAGAGTGACTATCCCTTGTGTAATTGCCGCTTGAATACATTGCTAATGAACCACATTAATGCTTTTTTCCTTCAACAAATGAGGACAGTCACTATAAAGACAACATGATAATGTACACTCACTGTAAGGATAGTCACAAATGAGGACATCTCATAGTGACTGTCCCTTGTGTAATTGCCACTTGAATGTATTGCTATTCAGCCACATTAATGCTTTTCTTCTTCAACAAATGAGGATAGTCACTCTAAAGACAACATGATAATGTACACGGGCTGTAAGTGTACATTATCATGTTGTCTTTATAGTGACTGTCCTCCTTCAAGTGGCAATTACACAAGGGACAGTCACTGTAAAGGCAACATGATAATGTAGAGAAACGTTGTCATTTGTATTTTCAACAGTGCCAAGAGAGATTCCCTCCGCGAAATCACAGCTACAATTTCTGAGTACGTTGGGTTTATTTTTCTTTTGTCATTATTATGTAATCTGGTATTCAGCTGTTACAGAGCTAAAATACCCAAAAATGAGGACATATCTGTGTTGAATTTATTGTTAGCGGCTTTGGTTATTTAGAAGTTTAATTTTATTTTTTCATCTTTCAAGCACAAATGTTTTGTGGACCGTAACATCTTCATTGTTTCAGGTATGCAATGAAACAGCCCTAACTTGCAACTACCTTCACGGTACTTGTGTACATTATCATGTTGTCTTTACAGTGACTGTCCTCATTCAAGTGGCAATTACAGAAGGGACAGTCATTGTGAGATGTCCTCATTTGTGACAAGGATAGTCACACATGAGGACATCTCACAGTGATCGATTGTCCCTTGTGTAATTGCCACTTGAATGTATTGCTATTGAACCACATTAATGCTTTTCTTCTTCAACAAATGAGGACAGTCACTCTAAAGACAACATGCTAATGTACACTCACTGTAAGGACAGTCACAAATGAGGACATCTCACAGTGACTGTCCCTTGTGTG
Source organism: Chamaecyparis obtusa (assembly GCA_027943335.1). Classification (NCBI taxonomy): domain Eukaryota; kingdom Viridiplantae; phylum Streptophyta; class Pinopsida; order Cupressales; family Cupressaceae; genus Chamaecyparis; species Chamaecyparis obtusa. Next base: position 488,521 of record BSBK01003551.1, read on the forward strand.
ATTGCCACTTGAATGTATTGCTATTCAGCCACATTAATGCTTTTCTTCTTCAACAAATGAGGATAGTCACTCTAAAGACAACATGATAATGTACACTCACTGTAAGTGTACATTATCATGTTGTCTTTACAGTGACTGTCCTCCTTCAAGTGGCAATTACACAAGGGATTTGTGTTTTCATTTGTGTTTTCAACAGCGCCGTAACCCTTCGTGAAATCACATCGGGATATAAGGGAAAAAAAAACAAGAACGTTGTCATTTGTATTTTCAATAGCGCCGAGAGAGATAAACAAACTTAAAACTCAGACTTAAGAAAGATGAAGGCAATGCTTCAAAAGGCCGATGCCCTAAACACGGGAAAACACAATACCACCATTAAATGATGTCCTAGTCACCGTATCAATGCTGCCAGCTCTGTACCAGTATGCTAACTTCTAACTTTCATCCTGTGATAAAGGTAACTTCATTAATCATACTTGAAATGGCAGCTTACGAACTAAAGCTGATGAACATTTATAAACTAAAAGTTTAAAACTACAGATTACAAATGTAGTAGTTTCATATGAAAAGAACTTGATGTCTAAAATTTACCATTAGAAGTATCCAAAGGAATACCACAGTACTGTTGAACTTGGAGAATTAGAGATGATCTACACAGCAAGGTTCAACAGTTGTAAGGACTGTTACACCATCTTTAGCATTTGAATACATTTTCTCCTTGGCTTCTGGTGGATCCTCAAAGACCCCCAATGATGTTTTCCCTACAATTATCAATTGTCTGTTAGTATGAGATATTAATAAATAAGCATTAATCACAATATTAGGCAAACAATGTTCTTGATGTCTGAATCTAAATCACAGAAAGCTCTAATAAAGCAGTTCTCAGTTTCACATTAAACCAAGTTTCAATTTCAAATGGTTATAATAATTTTTGCAAGTTATAAGTAGCTGGTTACAGTATATGACATAAAAAGAAAAAAATCATTTCTATTCTTTTCTTCTTTTTCTCTTTCAACGAAGCTTTTGCACCACACAAATGTATACCAAGAATTTCTCAGGAGGTTTCAAGACCATTGCATACCAAACTTCTTCTCTGTAGATGCTACTATGTGTCGTGCTCCAAACGGGCCCATAAATGTGGTTGAATAACAATACATTCAAGTGGAAATTACACAAGGGACAGTCACTGTGAGATGTCCTCATGTGTGACTATCCTTGTCACAAATGAGGACATCTCACAGTGACTTTCCCTTGTGTAATTGCCACTTGAATGAGGACAGTCACTGTAAAGACAACATGATAATGTACACAAGTACCGTGAAGGTAGTCGCAAGTTAGGGCTGTTTCATTGCATACCCGAAACAATGAAGATGTTACGGTCCACAAAACATTTGTGCTTGAAAGATGAATAAATAAAATTAAACTTCTAAATAACCAAAGCCGCTAACAATAAATTCAACACAGATATGTCCTCATTTCTGGGTATTTTAGCTCTCTAACAGCTGAATACCAGATTACATAATAATGACAAAAGAAAAATAAACCCAACGTACTCAGAAATTGTAGCTGTGATTTCACAGATGGAATCTCTCTCGGCGCTGTTGAAAATACAAATGACAACGTTTCTCTACATTATCATGTTGTCTTTACAGTGACTGTCCCTTGTGTAATTGCCACTTGAAGGAGGACAGTCACTGTAAAGACAACATGATAATGTACACTTACAGTGAGTGTACATTATCATGTTGTCTTTAGAGTGACTATCCTCATTTGTTGAAGAAGAAAAGCATTAATGTGGCTGAATAGCAATACATTCAAGTGGCAATTACACAAGGGACAGTCACTATGAGATGTCCTCATTTGTGACTGTCCTTACAGTGAGTGTACATTATCATGTTGTCTTTAGAGTGACTGTCCTCATTTGTTGAAGAAGAAAAGCATTAATGTGGTTCAATAGCAATACATTCAAGTGGCAATTACACAAGGGACAATCACTGTGAGATGTCCTCATGTGTGACTGTCCTTGTCACAAATGAGGACATCTCACAATGACTGTCCCTTGTGTAATTCAAGCAGCAATTACACAAGGGACAGTCACTGTGAGATGTCCTCATTTGTGACTGTCCTTACAGTGAGTGTACATTATCATGTTGTCTTTAGAGTGACTGTCCTCATTTGTTGAAGAAGAAAAGCATTAATGTGGTTCAATAGCAATACATTCAAGTGGCAATTACACAAGGGACAATGTCATGAGCCATGACATATTGAACTTAGTATAATAATAAAATGATTAGATGATATATAATAATCTATTATTAACGGTATATAACAATAATAAATAATTATTATCAACAGATAATAATAATATATAGTTAGCATAATAAGTAATATGTTAATTAAATAATATTAAAATATTAATAAGTAATATAATTATGATTATAATTATAATATAAATTAATAATAAATAATTATTAATAAATTATATATATTATATTATAATAATATATTAAGTAATAATATTAAATCAATTATTGATATAATAATTTTAATATATAAATAATATTAATAAACCTCTCAATATAAAACAATATGTTATCACTATAATAATATTTATTATAATATTATTAATATTACTAACATCATTAATTATAATATTTAATAATAACAATAACATTAATAATAATAATAATAATAATAACGTTTAAAGCAATATCGAATATCTGTAATCGATATACTACGTTAAACATCTGCATTATCTATCATGATGAGGAATGAAGAAGTGATACAACAATCACTAGTCATTACACATCGATACCATGAGAGGATGATTAATGAACCGAATACTATGAAGTCAAGATCAACATGATATAAATAAGGGATAGGTCACTATGTGTTTCAGAAGATGTATTGATAAGCAAGAAGGATAACCATTCATATATTATAAATAATCATTAATTGCACAAGTTTAGACAATGACATATCCGATAAAGCAATATCAAACATGAAGACCCACTAGCAAATATGCACCATCACTTCCTATGTTATCATGACAATAACATAAACTAGATTGAATTCTACTATCTATATCAATAGACACCACATAGGAGGATATCGACTAAAGGATTGAAAGATTATCGATTGTCTGAGATAAACCACATCTTGTAGAAACACAAAAACATCAGTGATTATATCACAAGCTATCGATGAATGAGGCATCAGTCGTGGATAATAAGTACAATGTATCCTTAAGTATTAACAGGAATGGAAGTCAATTTGAAGATCAAACTCCATTACCAGCAATCAACCAATAAATGGACAATTATCAGAAAATGATATCGACTTATATCAAAGTAGAAAGATTGGATATAATCATAACAATATGGGATAAGGCAAGAGTTAATATCGATTGACTAAATACTAATGATAGTTAGACCAAACTAATACAAACACAGTGGATGTTAACTACTGGTTGCACTACCAATTAGGGAAGATTACCTTCATAAAAAGATTTGATATTGAGTCAATCTGGGAGTTATCTATGATCAGAAAATAATGAAATAATATTATGCAAACTATTGGATTATGGAAAGGTGTGATTAACAAAGGGATATGGAGGAAGAAACAAGACACGTCTCATTCATAGCATCTCTTCATTTGTTAAAGACAATATAAGAATGCATTCTCATCAGTCACTCAAGGCATCATTGGAACTTTATTTACTTATCCATATTTGGATATACTCAATAGAGCATCTGCCTTTGGAAGTTTGGTTTCAAGTTTATCATTGCAGATCAGAGACAGCACCATGATTGCACAAATAGAAAGGATAGTCAGAAACAACATCAATATTTGAAGTTGCAAGCATATAATTCAGAATCTGAAATAGCAACATATCACTCATAGCGATATTACACATTTGCATAATTACATCATCATATCAGACACAGCAAATACATTGCTGCAAGCAATACTTATTGATTGTGTATCGATATTGTTTATATTAGACATAGCATCATTATACTATCACTATAAGTGATAGGAAACATCATATTCATAGCATATTTCATATCATTATATCCGACAGTGCTATTAAACATATTGGTATCAATATCATCTTGCACACATATTGTGATTGAATCTGAAATAGCGGTTGATATCTTAAGTAACCTCCATTACTTAGTTTAATTCTAAGTATCTAATAGAGTAAGTCTGAGAAGTGGAGTAATTGTTCTTGTTTTCCAAGTTAGCCAAAAAGGGGACATTACAGACAATCACTGTGAGATGTCCTCATGTGTGACTGTCCTTGTCACAAATGAGGACATCTCACAATGACTGTCCCTTGTGTAATTCAAGCGGCAATTACACAAGGGACAGTCACTGTGAGATGTCCTCATTTGTGACTATCCTTACAGTGAGTGTACATTATCATGTTGTCTTTAGAGTGACTGTCCTCATTTTTTGAAGAAGAAGAGCATTAATGTGGTTCAATAGCAATACATTCAAGTGGCAATTACACAAGGGACAATCACTGTGAGATGTCCTCATGTGTGACTATCCTTGTCACAAATGAGGACATCTCACAATGACTGTCCCTTGTGTAATTCAAGCGGCAATTACACAAGGGACAGTCACTGTGAGATGTCCTCATTTGTGACTGTCCTTACAGTGAGTGTACATTATCATGTTGTCTTTAGAGTGACTGTCCTCATTTGTTGAAGAAGAAAAGCATTAATGTGGTTCAATAGCAATACACTCAAGTGGCAATTACACAAGGGAAAATCACTGTGAGATGTCCTCATGTGTGACTGTCCTTGTCACAAATGAGGACATCTCACAATGACTGTCCCTTGTGTAATTCAAGCGGCAATTATAGTGAGTGTACATTTGTGACTGTCCTTACAGTGAGTGTACATTATCATGTTGTCTTTAGAGTGACTGTCCTCATTTGTTGAAGAAGAAAAGCATTAATGTGGTTCAATAGCAATACATTCAAGTGACAATTACACAAGGGACAGTCACTGTGAGATGTCCTCATTTGTGACTGTCCTTACAGTGAGTGTACATTATCATGTTGTCTTTAGAGTGACTGTCCTCATTTTTTGAAGAAGAAAAGCATTAATGTGGTTCAATAGCAATACATTCAAGTGGAAATTACACAAGGGACAATCGATCACTGTGAGATGTCCTCATGTGTGACCTTTGTGAAGGCAAGTGCCAATTTGTACCCAAGTTACCAATATTGTGGCAAAAGTGGGAATGAAGCATTTAGGGGTCAAATTGGGCAAAGAAGTGTAGAAGTCGCCTATGTGAGGTCTAAATAGCATAACTAAGTCATGGTTAGGGTCTTATGGTGTTTAAGTTTTGAACCAAAATCCCAAAGGTTGTAACAAGTTGTTAATGTTGTCATTCACAACATTGACAACATTTGTGCAAGGGAGCATTTTCGAGTAAGATGGTTATGTAACTATATGAAACCATTGAATTAGGCATCAGATCAACTATAAGAGGCCTCCATCGATCTGTGCAAAAGGTTGGGGGGAAAAACATTTGGAATTAAGAAGATTTGTAGAGTAACACAGTTTTAGTGAATTCTTGAGTTTTTTTGTTTCTTTGTTGTCAGTTGATTAATGGATGAGATAGCTTGCAGTGTCTATTGGAAAAGTTAGTACAAGTTGTTTTGTTATTCTATGTTGTGTTTTTTTTGAGTTTTGAAGCATTCCAACTAGTTTGTTAATTCTTTTGTTAAGTACCCTATCGTTGGTTTGAACCAGGTAGGTTGAACAAATGGAGTCTTAGCTCATCATTCCATTGTCAATTTTGTACGGGCTCTTGGAATGGGTGAGGAGACTCCATGTACTATATGTTTGGAAGGAGGGGCCCTGGGAAGCTCATTTTCTATGTTTGCAATGATGTCCTAGGTGAGTCAGTTGAGCACAGTTAGGGATGACAAATCATTACAAGAAGATTACAACAAGTTGAATGCATTGGTTGCTTCAACTAAAATCTCATGGAGAGGTAGACACACATCTAAAGAAGCCCCAAGTCAAATTAGAAGATTGGGTGAGTTTCTTTGGTTGCTAAGAAAACAAACTCTTAGTCAGACTGTCCAAGTTGTGTCAAAATACTTGTTTTCAGGCATGGCTGTAGGAGTTGGTGTACAAAAAATCTAGGAGGAGAAGACCTTAGATATCTTGGAGTTCTCAATAAAGGGCATCTGAATCCTAAGCCCTTTAGGTGGCTTAATATAAACAAAAAGGCTTGACAAAGGCCTAATTGCTAGCAGCCTATTTTTGGGTGCAATTGGCATGGTTTGATGAACCGGATTGAAGTACTGATGAAAAGTATAGGTGAAGGAGTAATATTGAAACCAATAGAGGTCCTAGTGGCCAGCCTCTCCATGGAGTAAAGTTCTAGTTGAATGTGTTTCAATTTGTGAAGACAAGACTAGGAGTGTCCTAGTAGCTGGATTGGTATTGAGCAGAGTTCATTGTATTTCTTGTTGGTGTGCACTAGTTGAAGGAGTGGGATCTTGGGTAGAGATACCTAAAGAGTGTAGGGATAGTTAAGTACCCTATCAAGTCAAAACATTGGCCTAAAGAGACCCTAGTGAAGGATAGGGAGTGAGCAAGACAAAGTGTTACATCAATTAACAAGATCATTTTTTTAATATTGTGTACATTATCATGTTGTCTTTAGAGTGACTGTCCTCATTTGTTGAAGAAGAAAAGCATTAATGTGGTTCAATAGCAATACATTCAAGTGGAAATTACACAAGGGAATATCACTGTGAGATGTCCTAAGTGTGACTGTCCTTGTCACAAATGAGGACATCTCACAGTGACTGTCCCTTGTGTAATTGCCACTTGAATGAGGACAGTCACTGTAAAGACAACATGATAATGTACACAAGTACCGTGAAGGTAGTCTCAAGTTAGGGCTGTTTCATTGCATACCCGAAACAATGAAGACGTTACGGTCCACAAAACATTTGTGCTTGAAAGATGAACAAATAAAATTAAACTTCTAAATAACCAAAGCTGCTAACAATAAATTCAACACAGATATGTCCTCATTTCTAGGTATTTTAGCTCTCTAACAGCTGAATACCAGATTACATAATAATGACAAAAGAAAAATAAACCCAACGTACTCAGAAATTGTAGCTGTGATTTCGCGGAGGGAATCTCTCTCGGCGCTGTTGAAAACACAAATGACAACGTTCTTGTTTTTTTTGCCCTTATATCCCGATGTGATTTCGCGGAGGGTTACAGCGCTGTTGAAAACACAAATGACAACGTTCCTTTTTTTTTTGGCCCTTATATCCCGACAATGTCGCAATTGCAAGTTAGGGCTGTTTCACTGCATACCCGAAACAATGAAGACGTTACGGTCCACAAAACGTTTGTGCTTGAAAGATGAACAAATAAAATTAAACTTCTAAATAACCAAAGCCGCTAACAATAAATTCAACACAGATATGTCCTCATTTCTGGGTATTTTAGCTCTCTAACAGCTGAATACCAGATTACATAATAATGACAAAAGAAAAATAAACCCAACATACTCAGAAATTGTAGCTGTGATTTCATGGAGGGTTACGACGCTGTTGAAAACACAAATGACAACATTCTTGTTTTTTTTGCCCTTATATCCCGATGTGATTTCACGGAGGGTTACGGCGCTATTGAAAACATAAATGAGAATGTTCTTGTTTTTTTTGCCCTTATATCCCGATGTGATTTCGCGGAGGGTTACGGCGCTGTTGAAAACACAAATGACAATGTTCCTTTTTTTTTTTTCCCTTATATCCTGACAATGTCGCAATGGTGACGTTGCCAAATGTATTGTCATCACAATTGCGACGGTGTCGGGCTATATTTGAAAAAAAAAAGCCAAAATCGCATGACATTTGCCTGCCATCACAAATTGCCGTCGAAATTTCACCCCAAATGTATTAGTGTCCCTTGTGTAATTGCCACTTGAATGTATTGCTATTCAACCACATTTATGGGCCTGTTTGGACCACGGCACACAGTAGCATCTATAGAGAAGAATATCCCAGGTGTAACAAGTTGTAAGAATATACCAACAGTTCTAAGAAGTTCCCTAGCACATAGTAGCATCTACAGAGAAGAATATACAACATGAGGGCAGCCACTGTAAAGACAACATGATAATGTACACTCATTGTATGTGTACATTATCATGTTGTCTTTACAGTGACTGTCCTCATTCAAGTGGCAATTACAGAAGGGACAGTCATTGTGAGATGTCCTCATTTGTGACAAGGACAGTCACACATGAGGACATCTCACAGTGATTGTCCCTTGTGTAATTGCCACTTGAATGTATTGCTATTCAACCACATTAATGCTTTTCTTCTTCAACAAATGAGGACAGTCACTCTAAAGACAACATGATAATGTACACTCACTGTAAGGACAATCACAAATGAGGACATCTCACAGTGATTGTCCCTTGTGTGATTGCCACTTGAATGTATTGGTATTCAGCCACATTAATGCTTTTCTTCTTCAACAAATGAGGATAGTCACTCTAAAGACAACATGATAATGTACACTCACTATAAGTGTACATTATCATGTTGTCTTTACAGTGACTATCCTCCTTCAAGTGGCAATTACACAAGGGATTTGTGTTTTCAACAGCGTCGTAACCCTCCGTGAAATCACATCAGGATATAAGGGCAAAAAAAACAAGAACCATGTCATTTGTATTTTCAACAGCGGCTTTGGTTATTTAGAAGTTTAATTTTATTTGTTCATCTTTCAAGCACAAACATTTTGTGGACCGTAACGTCTTCATTGTTTTGGGTATGCAATGAAACAGCCCTAACTTGCGACTACCTTCACAGTACTGCAAAATCGAAGAGGGAAAAGCAAGTTAGGATGGAAATAAACAAACTTAAAACTCAGACTTAAGAAAGATGAAGGCAATGCTTCAAAAGGCCGATGCCCTAAACATGGGAAAACACAATACCACCATTAAACGATGCCCTAGTCACCGTATCAATGCTGCCAGCTCCATACCAGTATGCTGACTGCTCACTTTCATCCTGTGATAAAGGTAACTTCATTAATCATACTTGAAATGGCAGCATACGAACTAAAGCTGATGAACATTTATAAACTAAAAGTTTAAAACTACAGATTACAAGTGTAGTAGTTTCATGCAAAAAGAACTTGATGTCTGAAATTTTCCGTTAGAAGTATCCAAAGGAATACCACAGTACTGTTGAACTTGGAGAATCGGAGATGATCTACACAGCAAGGTTCAACAGTTGTAAGGACTGTTACACCATCTTTAGCATTTGAATACATTTTCTCCTTGGCTTTTGGTGGATCCTCAAAGACCCCCAATGACATTTTCCCTACAATTATCAATTGTCTATTAGTATGAGATATTAATAAATAAGCATTAATCACAATATTAGGCAAACAATGTTCTTGATGTCTGAATCTAAATCACATAAATCTCTAATAAAGCAGTTCTCAGTTTCACATTAAACCAAGTTTCAATTTCAAATGGTTATAATAATTTTTGCAAGTTATAAGTAGCTGGTTACAGTATATGACATAAAAAGAAAAAAAATCATTTCTATTCTTTTCTTCTTTTTCTCTTTCAACGAAGCTTTTGCACCACACAAATGCATACCAAGAATTTCTCAGGAGGTTTCAAGACCATTGCATACCAAACTTCTTCTCTGTAGATGCTACTGTGTGTCATGGTCGAAACGGCCCCATAAATGTGGTTGAATAACAATACATTCAAGTGGAAATTACACAAGGGACAGTCACTGTGATATGTCCTCATGTGTGACTGTCCTTTTCACAAATGAGGACATCTCACAGTGACTATCCCTTGTGTAATTGCCACTTGAATGAGGACAGTCACTGTAAAGACAACATGATAATGTACACATACCCTGAAACTACAACCATAAAAATGGTTAAGCCAATGGTGGGGAGAGCCTATTTAGGCTTCCAAATGACTGAGGAAATTGAAGAGATCCTCATTGTATTCAAATTGCTTTCAAATCAATAAAACTACCTGTTTCAGAGCAATTTTCTGTGCAAATCACGGTGACAGTACGGTGTACAGATGTGAAGGGGTGATCAAAACCTGTCTGAAAGTTGGAGCATCTCCATTTTATGCTTTTAGAATTGGTTTGATAACTTCGAGTCATTTTATATCAGAGTTATTCAATTTTCTTGTCCGCTGGTCTAAGAAACCCTTGTTTTCAGGGTTTAGCCATTCAAATGGCCCTAACTTGAATTTTGACCGTTGGAAATTCTTCTTCCTCGGTACAATGCAAGTTAGGGAGGTCCTTTTTCATATTCCAAAAGCTTTGAACCAGGAGGTTGAGGATACACCATTTGGGAGCAAGCCCTAGGTCAAAAGCTTCTATGTTTTTGACTAGGAAAATGATATATAGTGAAAAATCAGAAGGTTGCGGTGTGTGAAGGACCTTAAAACTTGGTTTTTGTGTGGGTAGAAAATGAGGGAAAGGGGGGAAAATAACAACTAGGTTTTAGGCCCAGATACTCTACCATTGATCATCACATTATTTTGTAGGGACTTGATTGAAAAAATCTTGGACAGTCAAGGTGCATAAGATGCTTATTGTTTTGTGGACTTAAAGAAAGCATTCAACGTGGTACCCAGAGATAAACTATGGAATAGAATAAAATAATCAATCATCTAAAAATTATATAGAGAACTTGTGCATGTATTTTATGATAAGGTTAGAGCTAAAATGATAACAAGAAAGAATATGTCTAAGTATTTTGGTGGTGACACTAGATTCAAATAGTTATTCCCCCTATATCATATACATTTATAAGTTAGAGGCATGATTAATGAAGATAGATGGGGAAGTTATTCAATTGGAAAACTATGGGGTGAAGGTTCTTTTATATGTTGTTGATCTTATCTTTTTTTTTTTTTTAAAAGACCATGCATTGAGAGAGCACTTGAAGGCCTTGGAACACTTTTTGTCAGAAGGTTAGAATGCAAGTCCATATAACCAAGACTAAAATAATGGTTGTATTATTAAATAGAAAAGATAAAAATATTACCATTCTTTTTTAAGGTAGCTTGCTAGAAATAATGAAAGGATACAAATGTATTAGGATTATTTTCATTGTAAGTTCAGTTAGAAGAGAAAGACAATATAGATTATATTCAAAGATAATCTACAAATAGATTTGAGGGCCAGTTGTCAAAGGTCCCATTATGATATTGTACACAAGTACCGTGAAGGTAGTCGCAAGTTAGGGCTGTTTCATTGCATACCCGAAACAATGAAGACGTTATGGTCCACAAAACATTTGTGCTTGAAAGACGAACAAATAAAATTAAACTTCTAAATAACCAAAGCCGCTAACAATAAATTCAACACAGATATGTCCTCATTTCTGGGTATTTTAGCTCTCTAACAGCTGAATACCAGATTACATAATAATGATAAAACAAAAATAAACCCAACGTACTCACAAATTGTAGCTGTGATTTTGTGGAGGGTTACGGCGCTGTTGAAAACATAAATGACAATGTTCTTGTTTTTTTTGTCCTTATATCCTGATGTGATTTCGCGGAGGGTTACAAAAAAATAAAATTAAACTTCTAAATAACCAAAGCCGTAACCCTCCGCGAAATCATAGCTACAAATAAAATGAAAACACAAATGACAACGTTGCAAGTTAGGGCTGTTTCACTGCATACCCAAAACAATGAAGACATTACAGTCCACAAAATGTTTGTCCTTGAAAGACAAACAAATAAAATTAAACTTCTAAATAACCAAAGCCGCTAACAATAAATTCAACACAGATATGTCCTCATTTCTGGGTATTTTAGCTCTCTAACAGCTGAATACCAGATTACATAATAATGACAAAAGAAAAATAAACCCAACGTACTCAGAAATTGTAGCTGTGATTTCACGGAGGGAATCTCTCTCGGCGCTGTTGAAAACACAAATGACAATGTTCTTGTTTTTTTTGCCCTTATATCCCGATGTGATTTCGCGGAGGGTTATGGTGCTGTTGAAAACACAAATGACAACATTGCAAGTTAGGGCTGTTTCACTACATACCCGAAACAATGAAGACATTACGGTCCACAAAATGTTTGTGCTTGAAAGATGAAGAAATAAAATTAAACTTCTAAATAACCAAAGCTGCTAACAATAAATTCAACATAGATATGTTCTCATTTCTGGGTATTTTAGCTCTCTAACAGCTGAATACCAGATTACATAATAATGATAAAACAAAAATAAACCCAACGTACTCACAAATTGTAGCTGTGATTTCACGGAGGGTTACGGCGCTGTTGAAAACACAAATGACAACGTTCTTGTTTTTTTTGTCCTTATATCACGATGTGATTTCGCGGAGGGTTACGACGCTGTTGAAAACACAAATGACAATGTTCTTGTTTTTTTTGCCCTTATATCCCGATGTGATTTCGCGGAGGGTTACGACGCTATTGAAAACACAAATGACAATGTTCCTTTTTAATTTTGTGCTTATATCCCGACAACGTCGCAATTGCGACAGTGCCAAATGTATTGTCATCGCAATTGCAACGGTGTCGGGCTATATTTGAAAAAAAAAAGCCAAAACCGCATGACATTTGCCTGCCGTCGCAAATTGCCGTCGCAATTTCACCCCAAATGTATTAGTGTAAGTATCCTCCCCACCTACAAGGGATCCCTCATTGAGAAGGGTTTCGCTAGGAACCCACTCTCTCAAGATTCACAAATAGTGTTCATGGGGGCTAATTACTATGTGAGTACAGATATATTCCAGAAAGCAAATTTATCCAAAAGTATTCAAAAGCACAAGGTGGTACACTTAACGCTTAAAGAAGATATGAGGTGAGTCCATAAAGTGGAGCACTTAACCCCTCACACAAGTTAGAAATGAGTCTACAACTTAGAAAACAAGTGAGTTCCAAAAAGCACAAAAGGGTTGCCTGGTGGAACACTTAGAGCTTCTTTCCTATAGACCCCTCCCCTTTAATGTGGTGCTGATATTGCAACCACGGGGTGAAAAAAAGGGGCCGACAGATTTAGCAAGTCCAATAACCCAAGATAGCAATCTAGATCAATCACAAGTAATCTAAGACTGCCAATAAATACCTAAGGTGTCACAACCTAGTATTCAATTATGCAAATTCATAGAAAAAGCATGGAAAGAAACACTAAAGCTAAACACATGAGAGATTTATTTTAAGGTTAAATTGAAATGTTATTAGATGAAGGAGAATGCCTAAGATCCTTACAATGTGCTTAGTAGATTTTACCTGATTTTTAGCAATTCTTGTTGAGCTTTTCCATGCAAGCAAGTGATGAACTCTCCAACAAGCAAACAAGCAAACAAGATATGCAAAATATATTCAACTTATGAAAACCATAAGGTTAGCTCTAAAAATAAATTATTATTAGAAATAATAACCAGTAATTAATCCAAATGACAACTCATATCATTCAGTGAACCATGTAAAAAAAATAAGTGCATACCCATCACAAAACTTTTTTTTTTTTTGCTGCATTTGACCTAGTCAACAAGATCTGATTTGTTTTTATGATTTTGGCCACAAAAATAGAAATTCAAAATAGAGACCCCTACTAAAAAATAGAGAGCTTTCCAAAAATGTAAAAATTTTAGAAAAATCTCTTCATTTGTGCTCTAGAGACCTGTTTTTATCAAAATAGACCAATTTTTGTAAATTGACTATTTGAGCTATTATATTGCATCCAAATTTAAAACACAAAGAATGGACCCCCTATAGAATTTAAAGAGATTTCTAAAAATATAAATTTTTTTGAAAAATATGTTGATTTGCGTAAAATATTAATTTTTTTTGGAATTTCAAGAAAAAATTATTAAAAATTTTAAACATCTCAAAAAATTCTTAATTTTTTACTGTAGCTTTTCTGATATGTGTCTAACTTGTTAAAAAACATTTAGAGAAAAACTCTTAGTCATTTGGGAGATAAAATTAAATCTTTGAAACTTTAAGGTTTTAGCTCCCCCAAAAAATTAAAACTAGCATGTAAAGGTGGGTTGCCCCACGGTGGGCGCCAGAAATGTGTGTGTAAAAATTGTACCTGATCTGTAGAAACAACACTTCAGTAAAATATTAGAGGTTAGCAAAAATCATGCAAAATTGAAATCTAATCTAACCAAGCGATCTACTACCTTCTAATAGGTGCGAGATTGATGTTCTTAGATTGTATCTGAGATTAGTGACCTAGATGACACCTAAATGAAAGATTTGAATGCAATTGATTTGAATATGAAATATGAATGCAAAGTAATCTATATTTTTTTTTGATATTTTCTATGCAATAAGATGAAAAATGATATGAAACATATGATATGTAAAAACTGATATGCTATGATATGCTAAATGATCTAACAATGATATGAAAAAGAATCTAAATAAATGTAAAAAAAACAAATTGATCTCACAATATCTTTGATTCTCCAAATTCCAATTCTCTAAAATAGTTGTGCAATTCGTAGACGACTTTGGCAAAGTAAGCTTGCAAAATTATGAGATGCTTTGAGATGAGCTGAGGCTTTAATTTTATAGAAATCCAAGGCTTTGGAGGTGCATGGAAAAAAGCCATAAATCACTCAAATTAACTCACCTTGATTTTTGAGTTATCTGATAATAAAGATAATTTAATTCACAAAAATATGCAAATCATGCAAAAATAACTTTTTAACTCAAATTAGAGTTTAGATTAGCTTTTTGAACTCCAAAAGGATGTTGAGCTCTAAAAAGTCAACACTTTGCATTGATTTTCTAATTTGGAGTTTAACTATTTCTTTTGAATGTGCATAATAATTATGAATTAATTAAATAAATAAAGTGATTTATGCTCAACTTAACTGATTTTTGAAAATAAATAATTGATTTATGGGTTAATCAATTATTTAATCAAACTTTTATTAAAAACTATATTATTAAATAATGACAACTTGCTTTAATTAATTAAATAAAAATTTAATCAATTATTCATAGGATATTGAATTTATTGTCAAAATTAAATAATACAATTAATAATAGATAGAATTAAATTTAATTACACAATTAAGTGGCAAGATATTAAATCTAATTAATTAAATATGAAAATATTCAATTAATCAAACTTAGGATAAATGTGATTTATCGCCAAATAATCATTAAATTAAAGATAATTAAGATAATTAGGAATATTGCTAGGAATATTCCCCGATGCAGAATTTAAGATAATCAATTATGATTCGATGATGTTTAGATGTGCCTTAGATTAGGACTTTGATGTTGATTTCGTTCGATTTGTAGATGTAGGAGATTAATGAACTTATAGCCCATTTTTGGGGTATTACAGAACTTACTTTCACAATATTATCAAAGTTTATATGACAAAACCTCCTATGCCATAACCAACTATCATCAATCTTAGTCATCAAATATGTCATCTCAGTAGGGTTCAACTGAAATACATTACCTCTGGTTCTAGATCTAGTTCCAATTAGATTTCTATCTTTATCCTTAATCATACAAGTTTTCTCAGTAAACCAAACTTGATATCCCTTATCCACTAACTGTCCAACACTCAAAAGATTATGTTTCAATCCATCAACAAAGTAAACATCATCAGTATTAGTCTTTCCATCAAGAGTAATAGATCCTATACCTTTAATCAAACAAGGTGCATTGTTACCAACTTTAACAACTCCTCCATCATAATTGTTAAACTTTATGAACTTTCCTTTATCACCAGTCATATGATGTGAACAACCACTATCTATAATTCAATCAAATTTTTTTTCAATTTGAGAAACTAAGGCTTTTTCTTCTTTAATATCAGATTCAGAATTTTGTTCCTTAATTGCTACAAATCCTATGTCATCAAAGTTATCATTATCACTGTCACTCAAATGTCTTTCAATTCCTACTTCAATTTCTTCATCATTTGCATAATGACATTCTTTAGATCTTCTAGGTTTAAAATTGTTTCTATACTTCTTAACTCTCTTAGGACATTTAGATGCAAAATGACCATATTCTTGACATGTCCAACATTTAAAGATTTTCTTACCATCTGGTTCTCTTTTCACAAGCAAGGCAATACCTTCTTCAATCTTCTTATCTTCATCAGATTTGGATCTACTACTACTGGCATAATCTCCATTCACACTTGTACTTTTAGAAAAATTAGGTCTGATGCTAAGAGCACTAAATGTTGTCTCCACTCTAGGTAGTTCTCCTGATAATCTCAAATTTATCTCTGCTACTTCCAATCTTCCAAGAAGAGTCTCTCTTGAAAAGTTTGGTGTACAAGGTATCACTTGTTCAATCATTTGTGTAGTCTACCTGAATACCAGTGTCAATGTTCTCAAAATCTTCCATATTACTTCATTCTCTATCTTTTCACCTCCATAAGACTTTATTCCTACAACAATTTCTGACATCCTACCAATATAGCTTCTAACAGATTCATCTTCCATCATTCTTATGTCTTCAAATGCACAAATCCAATTATGTAACCTAGCTTTCTTTGCATGTTCATCACCTTCAAAAGTAGAATGTAAAGCTTTTCAAATATCATGAGATCTAGTTAAACCTTTTACCTGACTATATTCATTCTTTGGAAGTGTTGATAAAAGTGCTTTTCTTGCAAGTATGTTACACATGAATAGATCTACCTCATCTTTAGAACTTGTTTCAAGATTGTCTTCTTCACTTATAGTCATTTCATTCTTTGTAATCAACTAATAACCTGGTCCTAAACACAAGAGATGTGTCTTCATTTTTTCTTTCTAGCTATCAAAATTTACTCCATCAAACTTAGGGGTTTCTTTCTTGAAATTCTCCATGGATCTCCTTAAGTTGTTAAACTTCTCTTTCAAGGACCTGTCGCTCTGATACCAATTGTTAGAAAGTAAAGATCCCCAAGATAACTGAGAGGGGGGGGGGGGCTGAATCAGTTATCTAATAATTAAACCATTTATTAACTTCAATATCAACTTCAACAACATTAAACTATATAATCAATGCAGTAACCAACCATAGAAAGATAATCATACACAATGACACAATAACACAAGATATGTTAACTAGGGAACCTCTTGATCAAAGAGTAAACCCTGATGGGAATGATGCCCACAAAATGATGCACTAATATGAAAGTTCCTTTTTAGAGGATGGACCTTGTTAGGAGTCTTATGAAATACATTCAGTACATATGAATCTCTGTTAGGATATTTTGAATCCCTGTTAAAAGATTCTAACCCTGTTAAGAGCTATGGAAGACAAAAGGACCCACTGCCCAAATAGCTTCAAGGCAAGATCTCTGAACTCACTATCAAAGAGATCTTAGGATTATTCAATAGAATAATATGAAATATTTTAGCTCCTTCACACTATGCCAAACCCGCACTCTCTTCTACACAAGATCACAAATCTAGATCTTTGTACTTCACAAGTCTTCCTTCATCACTGAATTAGCTCTTTTCTTCACTTCATGCATACATTCGCATCACAACTTTCACAATTTCATATCACAAGTATTACAATCATATTTATAACAAGGAAAAAATTTCTTCCTTTATACCACACTCAAATAATTACAAATGAGTCAGCATGCAAATACAAAATAATAATTTCAACACGCTACATCAAAATTACATAGAAAATGTCAACTTCTATATACAATAACTTTCCAATCATGTGACTTCAAAGTTTGTGCTATGAACCACATCACCACCAATGAGTCTCAAACTTCCCTTTAACTATGTAGAATCAGATTCCATCCCGGTTAGGAGCTATCCTCCGATTACCAAAAATCGCTACTCAGGAATACTGCTTCCACCAAAATGCTTATAACTTTCATGAATAAATAAATTTCTTTTTGCACTGCTAACCATAAGATAATAACACACCAAAGAACATACCATCAACTACACATAACTCAATCTAGAATATAACATGTGCACAAAACAAAACTGTGCCTGCTTCTCTGCTAAACTCCAGAATAACACTGTGTTGACATCAATGACAATCATAGTCATGAATGCAACAACCACTGCTATAGAATGACTACCAAAGGCTTCATCATTCATTCCTAACACTTGTGTTGACTGGAGTTATATCATGAGAATAAGTGACCAAATATATCTCCCAGTCTCTATACACTTTCCTTAACTCATTCTTGATTTGGAGAACTAGCGACCACAGTATTCTCATAATCTCAAGACATAAACATTAACACTAGTTTCATTCAGAGAATGAGAGATAACCTATATCGCCAAGTTGCTAGATATCTTACTTAACCTCATAAATTTCTCTAGATTAAGTGTCATCCTTTGATCTTTTTTATCATCTACAGTCCTCATTAAATCGCCAAATATATCAAGATTTGAGTGTTACTTTATGAGAATACGAGATAACCATCTCTAAGCCTTGTCGTTGGATCTCATAATGTAAAATAATTAACTACCAACATTCTAAGAATTAGAAAATACCCTATTCCCTGAGTCACCAAATTTTTTATCTTAACCATCAACCATCTAGAGAATACATGACTGAACAAACTGTCATCTTCTTATAACCTTATTGCTAGGTTGCTAAATGTTTATAGGCTTAACCGCTCGACCCAAAGACCTAGAAATAACCCCTTTCACCGGATCATCAGATGCTAAGTCACTAACCATCAAAATTAAGAGATCAAGAGATGACTTCCTTCATCGAGTCATTGAATGTTAAAAGATCAGTTCCAAGTACTTGGAGACTTGAATAAAGCCATGTTCCCTTGGTCACCAAATAAAATCAACTAAGTACCAAGGACTTAAAGATCAAGCAATAACCACTAGAATATTACTCAGTCACCTGATCTCTAAATTAATAAACTTAGTACTTAGACATCACAAGACTTAGATAATGAAGGGAAACAATCACCATGTGCTTAATAATAAACTTAAGTGCCACAAACAAGTAACACACAAATAGATCAAGGGTAGGGTTTTTAACATAGGATAAACAAATTTATGAAACCCTACAAAGAACAAAGGACCTATTTCCCAAGCTAAGGCAATTTTTCACAATTTGTGAAGGCATGGAAAATTTGGCAAATAGTGGCTCTGTTTGTAGATGATTGGTAACTTGTGCCCATGCAAGAACTTAGAATTTACTGGGAGAGCAGACCACAAACCTGACAATAATTACAACTACAGAGAGCACTGAGAAAAAACCTATTTACAGAGGCCCAAACCAGATAAAAATGAATTACACCACACCTATACAAAAATTTACAACATGCACAAAACCTAACTACTTCTCATGGAAATAAAAATACCTCTAATAGAAGTACATCTTCAAGAATTGTCCATGAACATGCAATTCTTGAATGTCACCAGTGAGTTCTTTGACAATGTATGAATCTGGTCCCCATTTTTCATGAATCAAATATGGCCCTAACCAAATTGGATCAAATTTTCCATGTTTCTCTTTGTCTCTACAACTTTCTTATCATACAAGTTCTTAACTTGCAACTGCATCTTAGCATTCTTTGACATTGATTCTCTCCTTGTTTCATCCAACTTGATCAAATCTTTAATCCTCAGTTGCATCTCATCATGTAAACCATCATCATATAGTTGGACAAACTCGTACATTTCTAATAGGTTGTTTTGAGGAATCCTTGCATGTATTCCATATACTAGATCAAATGGTGCACACCCAATTGCCTTCTTTACAACTACTCTATTAGCCCACACAACCAATGGAAATTTTGAATTCCATGCTTTTTTATTCTTTTCAAGGATCCTCTTAAGAATCTTTATCAGGCTTTTATTGGATGATCCTGCTTGTCCATTTCCTTGTGGATGATAGGGTGAAGAATATGAATCTGGATCCCTAAACTTTCATAGAATTTCTTGTACTCATTGGATCTAAAACACATTTAATTGTCACAGACAATTATTTTAGGACAACCAAACCTTGTAATAATGTTATTCAATAAGAACTCAGTTACCACCTCGCTTATTTCATTCCTTGTGGGAATAGCCTCTACCCATTTTGTAAAGTAATCAGTGACAACTAAGATCCTTGAGTGTCCTCCACTAGATTTGTTCAGTATCTCTCTAATAAAATCCATTCCCCACTGTTGGAAATGGTCTTGCACTTCTACTAGCTTCACTGACACATTTCCTAAAAAATTTAGCTTACCAAAAAATCTCTAACAAGAATCACACTTCCTCACCAATATTTCTACATCTTTTAAAATTGTGGACCACCAAAACCCTACTCTCAGAATCTTTTGAGTAGTATTTTTACTCATGTAATGTCCACCACAAATCCCTTCATGCATTTCTTTTAGCAGTTTGTCAACCTAACTTTCATCTACACATTTCAACAAAATGCAATCAAGATTTCTTCCCCATAACTTGCATCTGATGATAGCATACTTAAGTGCTTGAAGATTTAGAGCTCTTTTCTTTCTATCATGCAATCCTAATGGACATTTCATATTCCTTAAATAATAAATAATGTCTTGATACCAGATACAATCATCCATATCACATGTGTAATTAGTTTCAACTTGATTTATCTTATTTGCATCAAGATTGGACTGAGCCATCAATTTTGTCAATCCTCAACCTCCAACAAGTTTGGTAATTTGGATATCAATATTAAATTCTTGGATTCTATTTATCCACTTACATCTCCTCCCAGACACTTCTTGTTGTGAAAATATGTCCTTAACAACATCACTTGGTACAAAATAAATCATTGTTGCACCCATGAGATAACATCTAAAATCTTTCATAGCCTTTACAAGAGCATAAGCTTTCTTTTCATTAATATCATGTTTTAGTTCAGCAACTTGTAAAGACTTACTGAAGAAAGCAATAGGCTTCTCAAAACCCTCATTCTTTTTTTGTAATAAGACTTCAACAATAGTTTGAAAAGAAGTGTTGTGGTTCCACAACCATGCTCCTCTTTTTTAGCCACTTGGCTAAAGGCCCCCCCTCTTTTTATCTTTTTATGGGTTTTCTGCTTGTCAATCTAGTTTTGTCCCATGGTCATTTTGTTTTGGTCTAGTTTCGCACTTTTGCACTTTCGAAGTCGCTTATTTGTGAAAGGACTGAAAGCTCAAAGACTCTTTTTCTTAAATTTCTAACCATTAGCACCCTTGGAGTTTTGGACTTTCAGAGGTCTGAAACACTAAAAGTCTGATTCCCTAAAGGGAATTGGCCTTTCGGTGTTATAGTCTTTCAGAGGTCTGAGACCCCCAAAATCCTGAAAGGCCGATCGACGGAGGTGGCTAACATGACCCCCACAAGTTGCCTATATAAGGTAGAGAAGCACTTGTTTTCTTCACTTGCATTTTCTATTAGTGATTTATTTTCAAAGTTTTTTGCATGCACATTTTCCCAGTCTTCAACTTCTAGGCTCTGCTTGTCTTCATTTGGTCTTCTCGTCCTTCGGCGTGCTAGAGGTAGGTTTTCTTCGCTTCTCTCTCTATTTGTTTTTTCATTGTTAGGTTTTGTTTTTTTAGTTTTTGAGCATTTTCATTAGGGTTTTAGTTTGTCTTCTTGTTTTGTACTTCTTAGGGGTCATAGGGTTGTCCCCTTGGACCCCTTAGCCTTGATTTTGTGGTCAAACTTGTTTTAGGGCTCATTTTCAAGCTCTAACCCCAAACCCTTATTTTTTTCCTTTTGGCCCTAAAATTTTTGGACTTTTAATGTCCAAAATTTTGGAGAGGCTTCTTATATCAAAAAAGTGGCTAAGTCCTTTTCGGTGTTTCAGAGATTGCACACCCTGAAAACTTTACAGCCCCGAAACGTCAAAGTTTGAAATACCATCCTAAATGGATCCTTTTTCTTCGCATTTTCAAAAGTTTCATAGTCTAAATATTCTACTTTGTTTCATGGATCGAAAGACTGAAAATTTTTCCTTATGTATTCTTTTTTCAGATTTTTGACCTTTCAGAGGTCTGATACCTTCAAAGGTCTGAAAGTCTAAAATTTGTTACCTAGGTGTTTTAACTTGGTTTTTTTCAGGTTTTGCTTGATGGATTTTTAACTCATTTTCATCAGAGTTCCTCCTTGATTACCAATATGATGATTACTGATCCCTATCTCCTTTTCTCTTTACAGAAATGGTAGAGAAAGTCAACTCACCAGCTATGAGGTATTAGTTCAAAGGTTAACATGCACCCTCCAAAGTGGGGAATTTACATGCTGAGATTACAGACACTAACATCTGTAAAATTAGTTGGAATGACTATTTGGTGAAGTGTGCACAACTGGCAAGAAAGTCCAAGGACTACACTTCATTAGTGTATTGTTCTTTGGTGAATGTAGCAGCACACCCTATATCCATCCTTTCTTTAGATTTGATCACCACACTAGCAAACCACTACATGGAAGATGAAAGAATGCTAAAAAATAGCATGGGTGAAGTGGTTAAGGATCTCAGGCCAAACAATATTGAGGATGTCTTCCATCTACCCAAAGGGATAGACAAATTTTAAAGCTTGTCCATTGGCAAGGGTATGGACTTCTATAACAGAGATATCTCATTATCCCATGAGATTGTGAACAAGGACTATCCTCTACAACCCCTACCCAGGAATAAACTAGAGAAGATAGACATGAGGAGAGGGTACATGAAAGAAGATATCCAAGAAGCCATCACCATGATCAGTCAGGTGTATGGACTTCCCAAGTCTATACAATTGGAATCGTGGATGATCTTGCTCATTGAGAAGATAAAGGAGAGACAAGAAAGGTTCGACTGGGCCACCATTCTCAATGAAAACCTGGATCAATAGTTGATTGTAGTAAAAAATGACCCTCACTTCTACATGATGTCCTATGTTGTGTATATGTTGGCTGCCAGGGTAGTGTACCCTGGATTGGTTAAGGTTGGTGCCATGGGTGATCAGAATGTGTGGCCATTCATAGTATACTCACAGCTGGTTTGGAAGGAGTACTATACACATGATAGTCTGGTATTCCGCATCATTAATGATGATTTTTTTATTTTCCATCATATGCTCCATAGAAGGAGACTATGCTAAAAGAATGTCAACAAAAGCTATAGCTAAGGTGAAGGCCCTCGGGGCATTCTACATTCAGTTCAAGACCTTCTCATACATCTGGGTGGCAGGAAGTACCCTAGCTCCAAAGAAGTTGTCGAGGTACCTGTCGGATAGGATAATTCTATTGGAGATGGCTCAACAACTATCAAATGCTCATGAGCATATCTGACACAAGAAGAAACATTGTTGGGATTTCCCAATCTCCATAGGTCCCCATTTCTTACAAGACATGAATATATGTAATTCATTGGCCTTCGAATGGGATGAATTCCCACTGTAAAGTTATAATCTCATAAGGACCAGATTTGACCCTATTGGTACATTCAACCACATTATGGGGAGGCATTATGTGCATGAGCCCCACATTGAAGACCATTGGATAAATTGCCTTGATGATTATGAGATTAGGATCTGTGACTACTACTGGATGAGTTTAGAACTAGCACAAACTACTCTATTGTTATGGGTGCAACAAAAGGTGAAGGAATTTGATTATGAGGATGTTTTGGATCCTATTTACAATGTGGATAAGGTATACACTAGGGCCATTCTGAATGCAGAAGTTGATAGGGATGAAAATGATGACATCAATTTCAAGGCTAGACACATCATCAAGGAGACTAAGGAATGGATTTCCCATCCATTTCCAATGGATTCCATGTTGATGAAGCAACAACCATCTCATCCCTCCAAAGAAAAGAAGAAGAAAGGGGAGAAGGTACTAATGCCATAGTTTAAAGAGGTTGCACTGCAGAGGCTAGAAATAGTGTATACACACAAGTGTCTTATGACATATGGATTGGCTACTCATTCAAAGAAGCCAAAAACTAGAATGACTAGAAGCATAGCACCTCCAAATGCTCCTTCTTCTAGTGCTCCATAACCTCCAGATGCACCCAAGAAGGTGCCAAAAGTCAAAATAACTGAACCTAATCCTATCAGGGTAATAAAGGGGCATGTGTTCAAAAGGAAGAGAGCCTTGACACCAACATAGATGGAAAACCTTGTCAAAGATGAAGAAGATGAGGAGGATCAAGTTCCCCTCAATAGAAGGACCCAATCTGCAAGGTTCTTAAAGGAAAGGAAGCTGCCAGAAGAAGATGTACAAGGAGCCCAAGGAGAGAAGATAAATTTGGACGCTCTAGGTAGTGATGAGTTTGAAATCTCTAATTTTGAGGGCCTTCATGGGTTTAAAGAGACTAAACAATAGGGTCCGGCTATAGGACAACCCTTTGCCTTTTATTCCTTCCCTACACAATTCACTAGTCATCCTGATAATGTGGGAGAGAAAGTTCAACATGAGCCAGTCGAGGATGTTCCTGTGTGCTAAAATGTTGTCACACTTCTATGAATCCTTACATGCAAGAAAACTCAAGAATGAGCCCTCACAAACTGATCCATAGCTCTCTATGCATGGAGTTGCAAGATTTGTAGAATTACTCTCAGCTAGAGCTATAAACTGATGACCTTGCTAGTCAACCACACAATGAGAGATTCCAAATCAAAGACAAGGGCAACAATGCCAATATCTCCAATGAAATCAATATGGATGCAATTCAATGTAAAATAATCTATGAGAATGAAAGATGCAAGCTATACTATGAAAGGAAAATACAAGTGTTACAAATCCTCCTATTAAGCTATGTGAGATTAATCTAAAACATGAAAGGAAATGATACCATGATGATGCAACTATGATGCAAGCTAGGATGTGATGTAGATGCAAGATGAATGCCAATGATGCTCCAAATCTTCAAAACTTGATGCAAGAATGTCTCCAAAAGCTTCAAGATGACTTAGAAAACCTGTAGCATAACAATAGCATAAAATTCAAGTGTGTGTAAAATGAAGAAGAGAGCTCTTATTTTATAGAGAATGAAAAATCAATGGAGGATCGAGATTAAGAGGCAAAAGACTTAATCAATGATGGAGAAAAATGGAAGCTTGATCCTTGTGCACAAATATCCTCCAATAAGAAAATTAGAAGCATTTACTTTATGTTGAGCATTTACTTTATGTCCATGTGAGACAAAAAGTACTTTTCTTTTATTTTTTATTTTATTTTTCTTTATAAATAAGAATTAAATGCTTTATTTGTGCAACATAGGATAAGAGGAAATGTGGAGATTTTTTTATTTAAATAAAAGGGGAGGAAATTCCTTTTAATTAAATAAAGGCTTAGGATAAAGTGATTTTATTATTTAATTAAAAAAGATTTTTAATTAATTAAAAGGGAGCATGTTCTCTTAATTAAATAAGATTTTTTTTTCTTTTTTAAATTAAATAAGGCTCAAACCTTAGGAAATATTGAATTGATTATGATTTGATCAAGGAAATTGATATAATTAAAAAATGTTGATTTTTGAAAATATTGATTCAGGGATTTGATAAATTGCAGAATGGGGGCCCAAGGTCTAGGCGACCATTTTAGGGTGCATACATTTGCCCCTCTTTGACTAATGTGAGATCGATTTGGGATCACATGTAGTCAAAGAAGAATTGAAATGTGAGATCGATTTGGGATCACAAAAAAACACAGATGTGTGTTCAATGGATGGGAACACATCGGGACAAGCATAAACAATAGCTGAAAGACAAGACCAACACTGTCGCTGTAGGTGCAAATCAAGCCTTAGACAAAACTATCGCTATCACTACTAGGCAATAATCAAGTTTGAAAAATAGGAGATAAAAATTGAAAGACAAAATCATCACCGTCACTGCTAGGTGATAATCAAGTCTAAAAATAAGAATCTCAAGCTGAGTTGAATGATAAAGCTGAATCAAAGATTAAAGCTGATAGGCACTGCCCCCTTGGAATTGAAATCAAAATCAGATAGAGGAGAACAATAAATTGATAAACTTGATCAACTCACAATAAATCATAATCGAAGGATGGAGCATGATAGGATAACCATCAAATAGTGAAGATATGCCCCAGGTTGACTAGGTTTGACTGGGAAAGATATAGGATAAAAATTAAGTCAAACCTTAGAGAAAGGAAGTGAAAGGGGTGAATGAAAGACTAGAAGTTTGAAAGACATGAAAATGAAGAAATTCCATCAAAGATCAAAGAATTATGCCTCAAAAGGTCAGTCAACTACATAGAAGAATGAGAAAGCTTGGAAACGCGACTCAGATTTCAATTTTGAGTCTGAAAATGGATAGAAAATGATGTGATATGAAAAAATAGAAATTAAAGATATGATCAAGAAGAATCAAAAAATGAGCACAGTTGACCAACTAGTTCGTAGATGATAAAAAAGAGAACTCTCTCCATATGCAAGATGCAAAAACTAAACTATGATGAACCTAAGAATGCAAGCTACTATGAAAGTGGTTGACTTGCAAGGTCACAATGCCTATAGACATCTAATTATCATCATCGAGCATTATTGGTAGCGTCGTAAGATCATACAATGCACACTAGCATAACTATGTGGATATGAATATGATCTTTATCAGATAGAAATGTGGAAATCTCACCTAGGCATCAAAGACATGTAGGTCTAGATGACTAATGCAGTGAGATCACCTAAATTTGATATGGTGAGATTATGCTTGTATCAAGACACATGAAAGTCAGGATAACTAGAAGCATGCACTCGCAAAACAGTCAAGGATAATACCTTGTCAATCCATAGTGTCAAGTAAGACCAGCATAAATGCTCATGATAGTTAGGATCAATAAAATATACCCACAAGCAGATAAAGAAATAAAACATGTTCTCATACCCTCAGTCTTCTAGCTATGCATCATCGAAAACTTCTCAGGGAGAGACCACTCATCAAAGAAATCCTCATAGACAGCACACAAAGAAAAATAAAGTCAACATATCTCAACAAGTTGATTGTTTAAGTGTGTGTGTGTTGGTCATAGAGTCAAACTATGGTTATCATATCTACTAATGAGAAATATCACATCATACTAGACTATTGGGTAAGACATCTAATAAGTGTTAAGAAACACTCGACGCAAGGGTAGTGTTGAAAAACACTATCTGGGGTGGTGTTGAAAAACACCTGTTGTGAAATGCCCCAAGAGACGAATGCACCTAAAGGACCTATGCTAATAGTTATCCCCCCTAGACAAAGATAAAGACCAATTCCAAACTATGCCAAATAAGGTCAAGACATGATGGAGAAAGGTTCAGTGTCAAGGACGCATGCTAACAAATAGGGGTGCAAAGGCCTCAAGTAGCGCCTATTTCCAGGTTTTCACCACTTGGAATTATTGCAATTTTTTATTTTTTCAATTTTTTTTTTTTGTAATTTTGCTACCAAGGCGCCTGTTTCCAGGGTTTCACCAAGGCAGTTTTTCAAATTTTTTTTTGTATTTTTTTCAATTTTTTAATTTTTTTTATATTTTTTTCTTTTTAGGACTTTATATGCTTTTTAGGATTTTTTCAGCATCATATATGAATTTTTTTTTGAAATTTTTCAGGATCAATAAAATATATACAAAAGATGCCCCCAGACAGAAATGGGCATCAAGGATAGAACTTCTTTAGGTGCAAAATGTTGATGGGCTCAGGGAGCTGTTCTCCATCTTCATTTGACAATAAATATGCACTTGTACCAAAAGCTGCTGTAATAATGTATGGTCCAAGCCAATTAGATTTGAACTTGCCCTTTTGTTCTCTATTCTATTGATTCTTAGGGTTCTCTCTCAAAACAAGATCACCTATCTAAAATTCCCTAGGGCAAACCTTCTTGTTGAATGCTTTGGACATACACTTCTGATATACTCTCATGTGATCAAAGGAAGCCTTACGCTTCTCATCTAGAAGTTCTAGTTCTTGTAACCTCATGGCATAGTAATCCTCATCTGTAATCAAACCTTTGAGAGAGATTCTAAGTGAAGGTATCTCTACTTCTAAAGGCAACACTGCTTCAGCGCCATAGGTAAGAGCAAAAGGAGTAGCTCCTGTAGGTGTATGAATGCTAGTTCTATAGGCCCATAGTGTCAGATTGATTTGTAAGTGCCAATCCCTACCATTCTTGTGTACTATTCTATGAAGGATTTTAAGAATGGTTTTATTAGAGGCTTCTACCTATCTATTTCCCTATGGAAAATAGATGGAGGACCAATGTTGCTTAATTTTAAACTTCTTGCATAAATGCTTTAGGTCCTTATTCTTGAATTGACCTCCATTATTAGTAATAATCTCAGAAGGCACTCCAAATCGATAAATAATATGATTTAGAATAAATAGGGAAACTATTTTTCCTAAGGTAATAGAAAGAGGGACTGCCTCTACCCATTTCATGAAATAATCAGTAGCTATGATGATAAACTTATGTCCACCTGATGAGTTGGGGTGAATTTTCCCAACAAGGTCAAAGGCCCAGCGCTGAAATGGCCAATGAGAAATAGAAGGAATTAGCTCCCTCCCTGGAGCGTGAATAAGGTTTCCATGTTTTTGACATTTCTCACAAGATTTAGAGAAAGCTACTACTTCAGTTTGCATTGTGGGCCAGTAATACCCCACCCGAAGCAACCTTCAGGCCATGGCAAGACCATTAGAGTGTCCACCACAAATGCCCTCGTGAATGTCAACTAACGCTTGGTCAGATTCCTCCTTTTCCAAGCACCTAAGAAGTGTCCCATCTAAACCCCTCCTATATAAATCACTAGAGATAAGGGTGTGGTGAGAGGCGTTACAGATGAGGTTTCAGCATTAAGAACGGTTGAAAGTGTCAGGGATGATGCCATCACATAGATATGAATAGATAGCACCATAGCGGGAAGATTCATGTGTGACAAGGGTACAAATGACATTACTTTCAGATGAGTCAAATATGGGGTGGTGTAGCTCTTCCACCTGGAATTCAAATCTAGATTCATGTTGTTCCAACTATAGGAGTGAAGCTAATGTAGCCATAGCATCTGCAGCTTTGTTTTCTACTCTAGGGATCTGTTGAAATGTCACAAAGGTAAAGTAATGTCTCAATGAATCAACCATCTTTTTGTAAGGTATCAATTTATCATCTTTGGTTTGATACTCCTTATTGACTTGGTTGATAATTAATTGTGAATCCCCAAAGACATCCAACTCTATTATGTTCCATTCTATAGCTAGTTTCAATCCATTGGTTAATGCTTCATGTTCTGCAATATTGTTTGTACATGGGAATAAAAGTTTGTAGGATTTTGGTATATTATACCCATGAGGAGAAACAAACAATACTCCTGCACCTGATCCATTTTGCATGTTGGAACCATCAAAGAACATCTTCCAAGTGTGAGTGGTCATGTATAGAATGTGTTCATCTAGGAACTCTACCTGAATAGGCACACTATCCTTAACTGGAAAATCAGCTAACTGATCAACAATAGCTTGCCCTTTTATGGCCTTTCTCTCAATGTACTCTATATCAAACTCAGATAAAACCATCATCCACTTAGCAAGTCTACACATGAGGGCAGCCTTACTAAGCAAGTACTTAAGGGGATCAATTTTTGCAACCAAATGTATAGTATGAGCAAGCATATAGTGTCACAAATTTTGGGAAGCAAACACTACTGCAAGACAAGACTTCTCAATGTTATTATAATTGATCTCATAAGATACTAGAGTACGACTGATGTAGTATATGGCCCTTTCTTTCCCAGTGTCATCTAATTGAGCCAACAATGCCCTGAAGGAAGACTCTATTGCTGAAATGTATAAAATCAATGGTTTCCCTAGAATAGGAGGCATCAAAATTGGAGGATTAGCCAAATACTATTTTATTTGATCAAGGCTCTTTTGGTAATCCTCATTCCGCACACATGTGACTCCCTTATGCAATGTTTTATTGAAAGGTTGTGCTGTATCTGCAAGTTGTGAAATAAACCTCCGTATAGATTGGAGTCATGCTTGAAGACTTCTCATTTGACTTATGTTCTTTGGAGGTGGCATATCTAAGATAGCTTGGACCTTTTTAGGATCAACCTCTATTCCTCATGCTGAAATTATGAATCCTAAAAGTTTACCTGAGGTAACTCCAAATGCACACTTTTTCAGATTCAATCTAAGTTGAAACTGTTCCATGCGATCTAGAATCACTTCCAAATCATCGAGGTGTGTATCCTATTTCCTAGATTTAGCCAAGGTATCATCCACATAATCTTCCATGTTCTTATGCATCATATCATGAAAAATTTTGGTCATAGCTCGTTGGTATGTTGCTCCTGCATTCTTTAGGCCAAATGGCATGATGTTCCAACAATAGGTTCCCCATGCACATGTGAAAGCTATTTTCTCTTGATCTTCGGGAGCTAATTTTATCTGGTTATATCTGGAAAACCCATCCATTAAGGAGTATATCTCATAACCCACCGTCATATCCACTATCATGTCTATGTTTGGGAGTGGAAAGTCATCCTTTGGGCATGCTTTGTTGAGGTCTCTGAAGTCTGTACAAATGAGAATGGACCCATCATGTTTTGAAATTGGAACAATATTGGAGATCCACTCAGCATAGTCAATAGCTCGAATGAATCCTACGCGTAAGAGCTTTTCTAATTTAGCTTTAACAAGAAGAGCTATGTGAGGGTGCATTTTCCTCAACCTTTGTTTGATCGGTTTTATTCCTAGAGCTATAGATAGATGATGCATAATAAGATCAGTGTCAAGCCCTGGCATATCAAAATATGTCCAAGCAAAGTTGATTTTCTTCTTTTGCAAAAACTTTGTATATGCCTCTTTTTCTTCAACTGATAGAGACTAAGCTAGGTGCACTATTTGGGGAGCCTCTTCTATATTCAAATTCACTGGTTGTGTGGGCTCAATGAGAACTGATGACCTATCTTGGAAGTAACTTGGCAAGTTATTAAGTACCCCATCCTTAGGCACCTCAAAGAGGTTTTCACCCTCGGATACGTCATTTATTTTTACTATTTTGGGTTCTAGCACTGCCACAAAGTGGCTTTCGCCATTAGACCTTTTTTTCTTTTTTTCTTTTTCTTTTATTTTTAGACTGAGGTACTTAATATCAGGCTACATCATACTTGTTTTCAGTTCACTGGTGGAAGAGACTACAAGTTCAAGAGCATTTAGATAACAGTCAATTTCATAGTCATTTTGAAAGTGTAAGAGCTAAGGCTCTTGGTGACGTTGAGACCAATCAATTAGGTGGAAATGAACAAGGGGTAGGTCAATGACTAGTTCAACATTGTGTATGTGGAAGGTGTTATCTCTGGTGACCATACAATTGGGATTCATCAAGTCTCCTTCTAAGATACCCGAGTTAGGATTTGTTCTACCAAATGAAGCATCATCCACTAAGGCAATTTGAGGAGTCCAATCCTCTAGTCCTACACTAGGCTCATTGGTCACATCAGGTTGAGTACTATAAGTATGGACAACATCCATGTCCAAATCAACTGTTGCATCTAAAAGTGAGTCCCATTTGAACTCATGTGAGTCTGTCTCTGAATCATTATTTGGGCCTCGTGATGTAGAAGCCTCAAGGTTAGGAAAGGTTTCCCTTTCTCTAGCACTAGCATTGTTACTATCTGTCATAGCTAGGATAGCAACACTTTCCATTGTTAATCTAGCATTCATATAGTCACTATCCATCGCAGCTGGGATAGTAGGACTGTCAATTGTCAAATCTTTTGAATCTCCCCAAAGGAGATTTGTTGAAGGCACCTAATCATCAGACATGTATTGCTGATTAGAGAGATTAGGTGTGTAGTCTGATTCATTGTCACTATCTGTCGCAGCTAAGATCGGGACACTTTTCTATTTCTTATTTGCAAAACCTAAGCCAATTGTTGACTTATTCCTTCATCCAAAAAGGGCATGGTTAAGAGGTTTAGCTTTGGCAGCCAACTGATGACTAAGGGGACCATGTCCTGGATAACCCATATTCTTGACCAATGTATACCCTCTCCCATAAGCTCAAGGAGAAGGTGCAAAATCCTCATTATGTCGATATTTCTCCTCTCGGTAAATCCAGTCCCTAATGGAAACCTCCTATTTTTCCTCCTGAATCAAAACTGAGGATTCTACAAACTTGTCGAACAATGTCATGGCTGAAGATGAGGGTTTCATATCTTGAGAAGGTTTGCCATAAGACCTAGGGGAAATTGGCAATTTTGTGAATGAATCAATTTTTTAATCCCCCATGCCAAGATCCATGGCTTTGAATTTGTCTTTGCATTGTTCAAATGTAGTATCAAAAGTGTTAGCCTCCCTATTCAAAGGAATGTGAGACCCTGCTGAAATTGTGTTGACTGACAATGTGCTATCCCCGGGTATGCAAACTTCTACTCCATTGTAAGGGAACTTCACACACTAATGATAAGTAGATGGGATTTCTTGCATCTCATGTATCCAAGGTCAACCCAACAAAATATTATGAGCCAAAGGACCGACATCAACAATCTAAAACAAAATATCTTTCTCTACAGGACCAATTTAGATAGGAAGAACAACCAATCCTTTAGAACTACGTTCTGCTTCATCATAAGCCTTGATAGTTATCTTCTTCCTTGTGTCAATGACTTCTTTTGAATAACCCAAGGCCTTCAATAAGCTCAAAGAACAAATATTAAGCCTAGCACCCCCATCTATCAACATGCGCCTAACACAGGTCTTGTGGATCATAACCTCTATATGAAGGGCCAAATTGTGTGGGTGGCTTAATGACTTGTAATCTTATTTTGAGAATGTAAGGTAGTGAGGGCTAGCCAAGTGGTTGACCATATTCTAGAATTGATCTACATCTATATCATTAGGGACGTTAGCCACTCGCAAGGCATCCTCAAGGACACACTTATGCTTAGGGGACAATTCCAAAAGCTCAAAGATTGAAATCTGTGTTGGTGTACGTTGTAATTGGTCAACAAGATTATAATTCAACTCGGGACCAACAACAGATTTAGGAAGAACACCTTTTGACACTGGCTGCTTAGACTTACTAGAGTTAGGACCTCTAATAACAATGGGAGCTTGATACTGACTCCTAGTGATTGCATTGAGGGGTTCAGACATCCTTCATGAGTGAGGACCTCTTAGTACCAGAATGGGTCCTTCATCAGGCATAGGATTTGAATCCACATCATTTCCATAAGGGTCTTTCCCTCTCATCATGTTGACATTATCATCAACAACTTCAAGCATATTAATAACATTTTTAGCATTTGTGTAGGTGTAGTTGATAGCAGCCTTGTCGTTCTTGTTGTTAGAATTCTCTCCTTTCTCATATTTGGGAAAGGGTTCTTTAAAAGCTTTATGATCCACATTAGTGGTTAAACCATCAACTTGTAATCTTCCGCTTTCAATAAGATCTTGGACAAGATGCTTAAGTTTAAAACAATTTTCTATATCATGTCCAATTCTATTGTGAAAGACACAGAAAGTCTTCTCATCCCACCAATGAGGTTTAGGATCCGGTATGTGAAACTTTGTAGGATCCTGAGGTTGTGACAAATTATGAGCAATTAACACCTTGAAAATGTCTGCATAGGAGTCCCCAAGTTTGGTAAATTGTCTCTTTTCTATTTTAGGTCTCCCTTGATACTTGGGTTTGTTTTCTTGTTCTGAAGATGTTTGCAACTTCATGGCTTGGACTACATTAGAGAGATTAAGAACTCCTTCATTCTTAGGTTGTGATGATTCAAAAACTCTATCATTGACCACTTGCTTATTCTTATTCCAATAGGAGTTCTTTTTGTCCTTATTACCATTATTGTTGTTGTTTTGGCCATTGTTGTTATTAGTTGTTTTGGCCAAAATTCCTTGTTCTTTTAGGACATCCTCTATGCAACACGCCACTTCTACCATGGTATCAAAATAATTAAATGGGATCTTCCTTACTTCATACCTTAATTCCGGTACCAAGTTGCTCACAATGATGTCTATTCTTTCCTCCTCAGGAATTGTCCTTGGATATTTTGAGCACAAACGTCTCCATCTTTGTAGAAAGGTAACAAAGGATTCCCCTTGATTCTGCTTGAGTTTGCACAAATCAAGCATGGTGACCAACCTTGATAAGTTGTAAGCAAAATGTTCAACAAATCTCTAAATGTCTTAACTAGAGGAGTAAGGTTAGTAAACCACTCCATGGCTTGACCCTTGAGACTCCTTGGGAATAATCTCATCAAGTAGGAGTCTTCATGGTGAAAAGAAAACCTCATTATGTAGAACTATCTAACATGGTCATGAGGGTCACCAATGCCATCATATTTGTCATAGGTTGGAAACTCAACTTTCTTAGGAAACTCAACCAACACCACACTCTTGTCAATTGGGTTGTGACATATGGAGTCCAAATTAAATGTGCTCTTAGGAGCCCTCATCCTTTCTATATCCTTTTAAAGTTGTTTGATCACCTCATTAGTTGATGGATCTTACTTCTTTACCTTTCGGTCTACATCAAAATTATATGGGACCTTAGCACCTTTGTTGATGAGACTTTCTAGGAACTGATCCTTGTTTTGTTCCACATACCTTTCTACATATGCTTGAAAGGATGGTTCTTGTTGCATAGTCATAAAATCTATATGATCAAAGTTGGCATAACTTCCTCCATGTTGTGAGCCATGATATGCTCATTGGGAGGGTTGCTTTGAAAGTCTAGGAGGTGACTATCTCCTATGGTAATCATATCTTGAAGTCCTTCTACCTCTAGGACTTGGGGATCTTGAGGGTGTCCTTGACCTTCTTCCAGGACTTGGTGAGGGAGTAGATGGGGGTGAGTGGGTCCCACTATTAGTACCCCTCCCATTGAATCAGTTTTGAAGTTGTTGTGCATAGAGTCTATCTTCTTCTTCTTGAGCGACTCTTTTCCTTAAGTCCAATAATGCACATTCCTCTTCCTATAGTTGTCTAAATTTCTCTTTTTTAGCATCTTGTTCATCTAGATAGGCTTGTTTCTCCCTTTCAATGCTTTTCAATCTTGTATTTGCATATTGAGAAGTATCTCTAAGTGGAGAAGGTTGCCTTGACTGTCTAATTGCATTGGTTTCATTGATGTGGTGGTCACTAGACTCGTTGCTTTGGTCTTCGTGTTGTGACCCTGAATCTGAGTGAGTTTGTTGGTGATGTCTCTCAGCTCATTGGTGAGCATCAAGATACCTTGTGTTTATCAGGGGGGATCTAGGTGGACTAGCATATGCAGACCTAGCAGACATCATGTTACTCCTATGCCGTTGAAATATGTCATCAAGAGTCTGGTTCATTGCTTCTCTTTGTTGTCGAGTGAAGGTGTAACTCATGTCCATACTTGATGAAATGGGTGCTAGAGAGGTACTCACTTCACTAGGATTACCTTTCAGATTAAAACAAATCTCAGATTCACTCTTAGGAGATTGATCAAAAAAGAGTCCTTTTCCCTTATGCTATTGATGAGTCTTAACTGGTGGTAACTGGCTAAAGACAATAGGGGGTCGCTTCTCTTAATTGACTTGGTACCTTGTTGTAACTGACATGAAAGAAAGAGATTCTTAATGATAGGGCGACCTTGCAAAGTGTCAACACCAAACTAGGATAATCAAAGTTCTCTATTGTCCAAAATGAAATGAAAAGATAGAAATAAAGGGGCTTTACCAACACTGTCAAAGAGGTGCTAAAATCAAAGGATGAATATCCTTGCACTTTTGAATCAAGAGGTTGGACTAAGCTAAAATATAATTGAAATTGATTAAATGAAAGTGATTTGGATAATAAGAGCACTAAAATTCTCCAAGAATGTAGCTAACAATTCTAGAGATAAGCTTTCTCACCAAGAATAACCTTCTAACTTGAAAACTATTTCCAAAGTGGCCTTGTAAACCAATTGATGCTATTCCTAGAGGGAAAAAACCAAAGATTTAAAATCAAAACAAGTCTCTAATGTCAGGATAGAAAATTGAGCAAGCTGTAAAAAAGTTGGGTGTTTCAACTCAGGAATTTAGTTGTTTTATGGTTTAATCAGACACATTAATAGATTTCCAACATTTTATCAAGCACATAAGACAGCAATCAAGGAGTTCAAGCAAGCAATTATCTTTAAACAATGAGCAAGGGGCAAAGCAACCTTGTGCATGAACAAGTATAGTGACTTAGTATTTCTACTCCTTAAAGGTTCTACTTGTGTATGTTCTTGAAAATATTTTAGCAGGCACATAGAACACAACAACACCTTAACAAGCTGTCTACAAGGATATACATGGCTTTTGAAAAGGATTCCTTGATATACGCAAGTGAGGCTCAAATCCGTAGATGAGAAGAATCCAAAATCACACAGTCGAGGGGAGACGGTAACCCAAATCTCCTCCTTCACTTCTCAAAGGTATAAAGTTCTTTGAGGCTTAGCCAAGAGTGATATCAAACTCAATTCCCAAGAGAGATGTCTTTCAATTCACCACCCACTATTTATACTCCATCAGAACATGGGAGTTAAGGTCGTCCCTTGAGGTGGTGTGTCCCCAAGCAGGCCTTCTAGAAATAAAAAGTAAGTAATTCACTATCAAAAGTATTTAAAGCACTAAAGGTGGAACACTTAACTCTTCAAATAAAAGTGAAGTGAGTCCAAAAGTGGAACATTTAACTCTTCAAGTGAATGTGAAGTGAGTCCAAAAGTGGAACATTTAACCCTTCAAGTGAATGTGAAGTGAGTCCACAAGGTAGAACATTTAACTCCTCACACAAACTCAAAGTGAGTCCAAAAGTGAAACATTTAACTCTTCACACAAACTCAAAGTGAGTCCAAAAGTGGAACATTTAACTCCTCACACAAACTCAAAGTGAGTCCAAAATTAGAACATTTAACTCCTCACACAAACTCAAAGTGAGTCCACACCTTAGAAAACTAATGAGATCAAGAAAGCATAAAAAGAGGAAAACTTTGTGGAACACTTAACGCTCTTTTCAAGTAGACCCTTCCCCTATGTATGAATGTTGATCTTGCATCCAAAGGGTGGTAATGAGGGGTGACTAGAAATAAGTGAGTCCAACACCCAATTTAGCTAACAAGATCAATCAAAAGTAATCTAAAGTTTTTTATCAATACTACTCACAAATGACAAAGGATTGAATCAATGGAATATTTAACTTTCCAAGCAAACATAGAGTGAGTCCACAAAGTGATGTATTTAACTCCCTATGTAAACAAGGAATGAATCCATGCCCTCAATCACTCAATGAGATATTTGATATTGGAACCAATAATTAGTTAAGGTTTAAACACAAGCATTCACTTACACAAACTTTTATGAAAGCAAATCTATGTTCATTCATTTCTCATTAAGAGCATCAATTGAAATGTGTTCTATGAAAGCATGTAAACACTCAAGACAAACACATGAGAGGTTAAATTTTAATCTCAAGATCTAAATGTTGTAGAGATGGAACAAAGTACCTCAAGTCCAACGCTTTGTTTTAAGCATTTTCCATGAAAGCAAGAGCACCTTCAAATGAACAAGACAAGAAAATAAGCAAACAAGATATGCAATGTATATCCAACTTATGCAAACCCTAGAGTTAGATCTGAAAATCAATTTTTAGGAGCAATGATAACCAGCAAATAATCCAAATGATAACTCATATCATGCATTGAACAATGAAAAATAAGTGCACACCCATCACAAAATTTTATTTTTTTTGCATTTGACCTAGTCAACAAGATCTAATTTTTACCACATGAATTCAGACCCTAAAACCAAAATGTAGAAAAGAGACCTCTATCAAAAAATAGAGAGATTTTCAAAAATGTAAAAATTTTAGAAAAATCTCTTCATTTGTGCCCTAGAGACGCATTTTACCAAAATAAACTAGTTTTTATAAATTGACCAAATGAGCTATGATATGATTTCTAAATTAAAAACACAATGAATGGACCCCCTATATAATTTCAAGAAATTTCCAGAAATGTAAAAATTTCCAAAAAATACACTAATTTGCGCCAAAAATCAAATTTTTATGAAAAATCAAGAAAAAATCATAAAAAATACAAATTACCTCCAAAAATTTTAAATTTTTTTTTGGAGCTTCTCTAATATGTCACCAACCTAAAAAAAACATTTTAGACCCAAAAACCAAGCTTTTTAGGAGATATGATCAAATCTTTCAAATCTAGGGTTTTTTTTGTCTCCAAACAAATCTACACAAGGGTTAGCTCCAAAAATAATCAAAAATAGCATGCAAGAGGTGGGTTGCCCCATGGTGGGCACCAAAAATGTGTGCTAAAATGTTGTCACACTTCTATGAATCCTTACATGCAAGAAAACTCAAGAATGAGCCCTCACAAATCGATCCATAGCTCTTTATGCGTGGAGTTGCAAGATTTGTAAAATTGCTCTCAGCTAGAGCTATAAACTCATGACCTTGCTAGTCAACCACACAATGAGAGATTCCAAATCAAAGACAAGGGAAACAATGCCAATATCTCTAATGAAATCAATATGGATGCAATGCAATGTAAACTAATCTATGAGAATGAAAGATGCAAGCTATGCTATGAAAGGAAAATACAAGTGTTACAAATCCTCCTATTAAGCTATGTGAGATTAATGTAAAACATGAAAGGAAATGATACCATGATGATGCAACTATGATGCAAGCTAGGATGTGATGTAGATGCAAGATGAATGCCAATGATGCTCCAAATCTTAAAAAATTGATGCAAGAATGTCTTTAAAAGCTTCAAGATGACTTAGAAAACATGTAGCATAACAATAGCATAAAATTCAAGTGTGTGTAAAATGAAGAAGAGAGCTCTTCTTTTATAGAGAATGAAAAATCAATGGACAATCGAGATTAAGAGGCAAAAGACTTAATCAATGATGGAGAAAAATGGAAGCTTGATCCTTGTGCACAAATATCCTCCAATAAGAAAATTAGAAGCATTTACTTTATGTTGAGCATTTACTTTATGTCCATGTGAGACAAAAAGTACTTTTCTTTTATTTTTTATTTTATTTTTCTTTATAAATAAGAATTAAATGCTTTATTTGTGCAACATAGGATAAGAGGAAAAGTGGAGATTTTTTTATTTAAATAAAAGGGGAGAAAATTCCTTTTAATTAAATAAAGGCTTAGGATAAAGTGATTTTATTATTTAATTAAAAGATATTTTTAATTAATTAAAAGGGAACATGTTCTCTTAATTAAATAAGATTTTTATTTTTTTCTCTTTTAAATTAAATAAGGCTCAAACCTTAGGAAATATTGAATTGATTATGATTTGATCAAGGAAATTGATATAATTGAAAAATGTTGATTTTTGAAAATATTGATTCAGGTATTTGATAAATTGCAGAATGGGGGCCCAAGGTCTAGGTGACCATTTTAGGGTGCATACAGTTGCAAACATACCTCTGAAGGAGACTGTTGATTTGAGAGGAGATTCTTCTATATGTATCACCTCTAAAGAATACAATGCAGCCCAGGTCCCCTCAACTTCACATCAAGCTCCACCTCTGCCTCCGCCTCTACATCAAACTCCACTTCCACCTCCATATCAAACATAATCTACAACTCTACTTCCACCACTAGTTCAAACCACTACATTGCCACCACAACCTCCACCTGTTCATATCCCCATGCCAACGTTGCCTCCACCATTGATGCATTCACCCACTCCCCCTCTCGCTCCTACTCCTCATGTGCAGAACCCTCTAGCATTATCCTCATAATAGGATGGTGGGTAACCTGACTGTCCATGATAACTTGACATGTCTACTCATGTAATTAGCTGGAATTTGAATATGAAAGATTTGAAACATACCAGTACTTGATCTTTGAAACCAGTAGACCTCCAGAGTCTCCAGATATGTAGAAAAATGACCTCTTCTATGTCTATAGTACTTTATCATCATATCAAAGATAACATACTTGAACATAAATCTAAACTTTAGTCCCACGGGGCATGCCAAAATTGTTATACACTAAGTTTACACCCTTGTTTCAAGCTCTGTTGTTCTTGATAACTTAGTATAACATGCGAATCATCTCCAGGTTGTGGGACCTATGCTAACTAAGATGAGACCTCCAAGTTCTAGGCTGGTTCCTCTTGGATAATCACCTTAATTTACTTCTTTGACAGGAAAGTAAATTCTTTGAGGGGAAAAGGGATAGGAGTGCATGAAAGGGAAATAACTGAAAGCAAACTACCTACTAGGTGATACATCAAATTGAAATGAACATAATACACTAACAATATTAGCATGAAAGGTCTCAAATCTAATAGAACACAATCCTTCTAAAAAGGCTTGCATAAGTGTTTCACAGAAGGGTCTGAACAAAAGACACAGACTGTGACCTGCAAGTAAATGTTCTCTTCAGCAAAAGGGTATAGGAATGAGACAGAATGACAGGGGGCTGAAGTATACCCACAAAATCAATCAAATAAAATCAAACACAATAGTAAACATATAAGTTGAAAGAAAGAAGGGCTCTGAAAATCTGAAATTTCTCTAAAAAAGCTAGTATATCATATTCAATAAGAGAAAATTTAGACAAGAAGGCATAGGGACAGAGAAAATGTCACAAAATGCCTTTGCAATATCCAAACAATCAATGAAAATTTTACAACTACAGAAGTCAGAGGATAGAAAGAATGCCATAGATAACCTCTAAGAAAGAAAAAAACTCCCTTTACAATTGTCTAACTCTGAGCTCTAAAATCTCTAAAAAAAACATTATATACATCTCCTTTTTGTACATAGGCAGGAGTCAAAAAACCTAACTAGGGTTACATAAATTTTCAGATAATAATCAAACCCTAATTCTATCATGTCTAATCATAAATGTATCTTGAAATATCTTGATCAATCAAATATGTGCTTTGAATGCAATCTCCATCTCGGTACTGTATCTACCTGCGGACAAGCTGCCTTGATTTATTCACCTCCCTGCAACTCGACCCTATCATGAATACTTGCAATTTGAAGTACTGGAGACCATAGGTGGTGCCAACCTTTTAATTATTTCTTTGGCATAGGAACATCAACATTGTACCCTAAGAAATCATAGGAGATGGCCACCAGATCTTTCTCAACACTTCCCCGATTGCAACTATCCTGAAGACATAAATTTTCTAAGCTACCCGAGGCCACATTCGATTGATAGCAAGAGACTAGCAAGAAAATATTTAAATTTGAAAATAAATGGCTAGCTAGTCAAAAATGAAATGTGACCATCAATATAAAATTTCCCAGCAAATTGAATGACTCAAACCAATCCTATGATAGTCGGGAGACCCTTTGAAAATTTTTCAACCACATCATTGGTCGGAAGCCAATAAAAATTGAACACCTCAGCATGACCAACAGCATAGAAGGCAAAAAAATCTTCACTTTGCATCAGATGGTGGTCACATGATCACATGAGCTCAAAAGATTCCATGCAATCATGTGACAACTATAGATCATCATCGACTACCACCTCACATAAGATCCTTAGACCCACACCAGATGCCACCTGTAATACTCAGTGACCAATCAGAAGCAAGTGCGTCAGCACCTCTTGGCAACACAGACCCACACCAGACTAAGATTCTCATCGGACTATTGTCGCAAGATCACATGGGCCCAAAAGATTCCATGTGATCAAGAGACAACCATAGATCTAAATTCTACT
Organism: Chamaecyparis obtusa; assembly: GCA_027943335.1. NCBI lineage: Eukaryota > Viridiplantae > Streptophyta > Pinopsida > Cupressales > Cupressaceae > Chamaecyparis > Chamaecyparis obtusa. Next base: position 530,209 of record BSBK01003551.1, read on the forward strand.
AACATCCCTACAGATCCTCCGACACGGTCCCACTGATAGAGTCCAGCTGTCATCCAGCCAACCAATAAAGAATAAGCACATCACCAGGAAAAGACCCACCTGATAGAGCCCAGAGATAAAGAAAGATCAATGGTTGGCATATGATCACATGGGCTTGGAATATTCCATGTGATCATATGGAAATCGTTAGATCATCATCGACTGACAACCCACTGGGCCTGCTGACATAATTCCACATCACTAGCCTTGACCAATCAGAAGCTTGCACATCGGCATGACCTGGCATCGGACCCACTAATAACTAAACTTTGTAGATAGTGAAGATCAACATCCATCACATGATTGCAAGAAATATTCCTGTCCTATGTGATCATGCGCCAGTCGTAGATCTAGATTCCTTACTTTAACCACTGAACTGAGACTGCCAACCAAATGGTAACCGCTCGCCAGATCATCGAATGTTAAGGACTTAACCATAGGAAATCTGAGAACTCATGACCAATGAGAAAATAAAGAGCATGTGGAAATAGAAACCCTTGAGTGGCCAAAAAAGTAACTGGGAATTAGAACAGGCCTTAGGGTTTTGAGGGTTTTTTGGCTCCAACAACTAGAATTTTTTTTAAAAAAATTTAAACTTGCAAACCAAGGGTTAAAGAATTGCAGAGGCTAGAGGATAGGACATAGGGCCATGAAACTTTAAGGTTCTCAACAAGAGTAAAATGCAAACCCTAGAATAGAATCAATCAAATAGCCAAATTTGTATGGAACAGGAAAAATTGGGTAACAGGAGTTAGCACTAAAGAAGATCTTTAGGAGATGTTCTATCAGAGGGAAGAAATCTAGAAAATGCTATCTTGAGAAGAGGAAATAAGGGGGTTTGCAAATGACTTACTCACCTTCCGGGAAGAAAAACAAGAATGCCTTAAAGGGGTTAAGATGGCTGATTTTGAAGAGGTGCAAGAGATTGTGGATAGGTTTCGTAAGCTCATCTAGAAATCCTTCCAAGTAAATAAGCACCTAGTTTTGACATAGCCAAATTTTGTATGGAGAAAAAATATTTTTTCACACTTAGCCATTTTTGAAGACCAAGATTTTTGACATTTTGGCCTTATGAGATTTTTGGCCTCCAAAAGTCCAAAATTTGAGGATGAGTTGTCTCCACACTCAGTCAATTTTTAAACTTTATTTTTTTGGGGTAATGGTCCATATTTGAAATTTTTGGGGCATCACCGCCATTAACTCCAATCTTCTTCAACTTTATTTTTCAATTAGAATGATCACTTCCATGAGGTCCTTTCTACATGATTTAAGGGTGTCTTCCAGTTGACTCCACGAACTAGAGGTATAACGGTGAATAAAGGGTAGAATCATGAGTTTCATGAAGAACATGAATGAGCTCCAGACTTTTTTTTTGATTTTTTTTGTGCATAATATGCTCCAAAATTGTAATGAACGAGGTTTAATTCTATGCTAGGATAGTTTAAACTTGTTTTAGGTTTAGTTTATTTCATGTAATCTTTAGTTTAGATTTATTTTTGAGTTTTTATGCAACTGAAACCCTAGCTGCAAAATTAAGAGCACAACTCTATAAATTGTATGAAATCCATTTAACTAAGCTCGGTTATTATTGCAATAAAATACATATACTTGGTGCTTCAATCATAGAGTGATTAGTCTACTATCTTTGCGATATTTATGAATGTATGTTTGCTCATTTGTTTATTTCAAAGAGCTAGTTGAGTGTATGGTGATTTTAATATGCGATCCTTTTAGTATGGTGTTTAGCTTTGTTGCATTTCTTTGTTGTGATGAATTATTGGTAAGACCTCTCATTTTTGGTGCTTTAAGATAAATTTGTCTCACATGTGCATACATTTGTGGTGGCTTCGTGATCTGATGAATTTTGACTTATCATACATCTGCATTCATTTCCATTGATGATTACATTTGCTAAGCTTGGATTGTGATTATTTGGATCTTTCTTTTGTGGGTTTTTACTAATCTTCTTGGTACTTTAATTTGCAAAGCAACATAATATCTGTTTATGTCCATTAGTTTCTTAATTTAGCAAATTTCTTTCAAATTAATATCACCTTTCTCCTTACTTTCTTTTCAAATCATTTATAGTAGATTAAATAGATTAACTTTGCTTTCATTTAAAAGATCCAAAAAATCCAAAAAGAGAAGTATTGTTGTGTTTTAAAGTTTGTTTTGTAGCCCTTCAAGATACAAACCAGCAAAGGCCTCCTCATGAACATATTCAAATTTATCTTTCATTGAGCTATCCAAGTGGTTGAGACATAACCCAGAAGGAACCTTTAGATTGATCTACATCACTCTTCCAAGAGGGGACTTTTCTCATGTAAATTCCTAGTCATTGTCTCATGTAAAAATGATGCTCAACAAAAGTGGCACTAGAAGGAGGGCCCTTGAAAGGGAAACCCCAAAAAATTGGATCATTCTCTCCCAAAAGGTTTGAACGAGTCCTCAGATCCTCACCAAACAAAGGGGAATTCCTAGAACTCAGAGAAGTTTGCAGTCCTCGCAATAGTAAAGTGAAACAAGAGGAGGATGTTTCACATCAGCCTAATCTTCCTCCATTTCCGTACATCGCTACCCCACTTGTTGTTGCTCCACAACCAGCTCCAATGGCATTTTTCACAAATGCAAAAATTTCTCCATTGGTTTTATAGGGATAGCTCCATGAGCTTCCCAAAAACCCTGAGAAATTGTTTCCATGCTTCATCTATGGGGAATCCAAGACAATAAAAGAACATATCTATGCCTTCAAGGAATTATGCAATCGCAAGGAGATTGCACATCAGGACATTATGTGCTACCTTTTCTCCTACACATTAGGGGAGTTTTCATATAATTGGTATTTGAACTTGCCATGGGAATCTATCTCAACATGGGGATAATTTGAAGTAAAATTCCTCAATCAATTCAAGCTATACGTAGATCTATCTAATCTTCACCACCAATTCAGCTCGGTGAGGAAAGACCATAACGAACCAATTTCCATATTCAATCACTGCTTGCACAAGATGTACTAGAGATTGGAAGCTCCTTACACCATACCTGAAGGGGCTGCCATAAAAGTATACCTGAGAGCCTTAGATCCATTAAATTCCATATTTTTCAAGAGGTTTCCCCTAGGTGACATCAATACTCTGGAGAAAGTCTTTAACAAATCCATCACATTCATCCAACAAATGGATCCGCAGGTATGTGGAAACTATAGTATTTCACCCACTTTAGGGAATGCTGCCATGATTGGTCCATTCACAGCACACAATCAACCCCTGGTGAAACATATCCCAAAAATCAATCCAGTACCAACCCCATACACCACTACCCCACCACTTTCCATCATGTATATAGGGTACGATGCACATAAGGAAGCCCTATGTGAACAAAAGGTTATTGTCCCAAATGAGCCTAACCATGCTTTAGTGAATGAGTTGGATGCCATGAAAAAGACTTGATCCCATCTAACAAGTGAGATCATCAGGATGAAGCTTAATCTACCTCATAGCCAAGGGAACTACCAGCGACCAGCTGCTACCCCAAGCACCTATCCTCAAAATCAGAGCCGTAATTATGGAAACAATAACAACAACAATGGAGGTTATGGGAATGATTCTCAAGATAAACCATTTGGTCAACAATGAACTAATGGGTCACGGAACACATGTCCCAACAATGGTAGTATACCCTCTAACAATGCCAATTCCTTTAGTTCATCTGAGGTCAATTTACCCAAGCCCCCAATGTACAACAATCAGACTATAAATACAGGGGGGAGTTTGACAATTAGTGAGGTCAGGAACCCGACAACTCCCAGACTTGTTTTAATGCCATGGGTTTTGATTCTTATGACCTGGTTATAGAGGGAGGCCCTATGGATAACAAGACTAAAGAGGAATTCATTTTCCTGTTCAATCAACAAAGTCATCCTGAGTATTCTGAGATCCATTCTTTTTAGAATAACAATAGAAGAAACTATAATCTAAGAAGTAGAAGAGAACCTCTAACTGATGGTATTCCCCTAAGAATGCATACCACTCCACCAGACCCATAGGCTAACAATAACCCTACATCTCCTAGAGGTTATAGTGCCACTATTGCCCCGGCAACACAACACCAACCCACCATGCTGAAGAACCTAATTTGGACCATTGAAATGTATAGTGCACTAGAGGAATAAATAGAGTTAAGGACAATATGTTGATGTATGACATGTTGCAAAGTTTTCCTTCATAGAGGGAAGCCCTCCTAAGGTCCTTGGATCATTCTAAGTTGGCCTCATCCAGCAGCAATGCTAGAAATTCATCAAATGTCAATACAGCTGAGGCAATTCCAACCATGTTCAAAGATTAGGTAGAAGTATCCCCATTCTTGCTCAGCCTCAAGATCTTTGGAAAGAACCTACATAACTATCTGATTGACTCAGGGACTTCATGTAACATCATGCCATTATACATATGCCAAAAGCTAGGGATGAACCCTCAACCAACCAATAGGGTTGTGATCCAACTTGATAAAATAGAGGTCAAAGTCATTGGGGTCCTGAAGGATACAAACATATAGTTAACCACTGACCCCAAGATCTAGGACTCCATCAACATACATGTGGTAGACATCCTAGAAACATATGACATGTTACTTAGAAGGGAATAGACTAGATCCTTAAGAGGTTGGTTCTCCAGTACAAATTTCACTCAACTTTGGCTACCTTGGAAGGGACTAAACAACAAAATCAAGATTGATGCTAAACCTAAACTCAAAAAAATGATAATAAAATACAATGCCCCAAATGAATTCTTATTCTCACAAGCTAATCTAGGGATGTATTGGTTCGATAGGGTCTTAACATTTCACATCAAGGAACAAGAAAATTCAAATGATAACCCTGTATAAGGTTCGGTGCATACTCAAATTCTCAAGGAGATCCTCGCGGAGTTTGTAGGAAATATAATGAAGAACATAAAACATCTTGGCCAATATGCTAACCCATACATATTGATGTTGCTAGGATATTGTCATCTGCACCACGTGAGCCAGCCATTCAGAGTTTGAATACCAAGATTGCCAAAGCACGGTAATTCAAGTAATGAACCAAATTTATTGCACGTCTAAACTTGGAAAAGGGGAAACAAAAAACTTAGGTGATGAAGGGCCATCTCATTTGAATGACCTTTTGTCCCCACAAGATAATTCCTTATACAAGAAGAATGAAGCTCCTCCGATGATGGTTTCCCGGCCTCATGTCACGAGGTATGGTGTGATGCAAAGGAAAAATAGAAGATGAAATGGGTTTCTCTTTCCTTAAGGGAGAACCCAAAAGTAGGGAACATGAAGGTCCCAACCATAGAGATGCCATTGCCACCAGAAACCCCCACTAAACCCCAAATTGGAACACATCCATCCAAGGTTGCATCGGAACCCCAAGATAAACCATTTTCCCACAAGAGTCACCATGTTTGGAGACTCCGATTCGATGACTCTAAATGTAAACAAGGAGTAGGGGCTAGGATCAAATTGATGAATCCCTAGGGAGGTTCATACTATGCTACTTATAGGTTACAATTCTACTGCACCAACAACATTGTTGAATACGAGGTGTTGTTGCGAGGTCTCCTCATGGCAAATGAAAAGAACTTAAAGGCCTTTTTTCATAGAAGACTCATAGTTGGTGGTCCGGTAGATTTGGAGCTAGTAATCATGCATGGATAAGTGACTTTCCTCATACTATAACCACATGTGGGTTTTGATCAAATACTATGAAGCATTTAATATCCAGAGTGTCCCAAGAAGAAGGAATAATAGCGTTGATGCTTTGGCAGTATCGACAATTCCCCTACATCCATTGGAAAAGTCTAAACTAAAAAAGTTCTCCATTGAGCTGGTGGCTATGCTAGACATCCCAAATAATATCAAAAACTTCCAAGTATTCTAGGATTACCAATAGATACAGGAGTTCATCATGAGTGTTAGGGTCTTTGAAAGACAAAACATTGATGAAGAAGGAGATGAGATCAAAGAATCAAATGATTTAGGGATTTTAAATTTGAATACTAACTCCATCCTAAAAGGAATGTTATCCCTGGAAAGAATTTTTGACAAAGACAAATATGATCATGAAAAGAGGAAGATTCTAGTTGTAGGAGGTGAAGACTGTGAGCTCTACAATTTGGGGACATAGCTTGAACCCAGGGAGGTTCGTATTGGAAAAATTGGTACAGCTGAGGAAAAAATGAGGATGGTAGAGTTACTCATAGAATACAAAGATGTCATAGATTGGAGCTATGAGGACTTAAAAAAATATGATCCTACCATCATTATACACAACATCCCATTAAACCCAGATGCTAAACCTTTTCACCAAAGGTAGAGGCTGGTGAACCCTATGATTGAGCCAGTGATCCAGAAGGAAGTACAAAAGCTTCTTGATGCCAAGATTTTTTTTCCTATCTGACACTTGACCTGGGTAGAAAATGTCATCCCAGTGAGAAAGAAAAGTAGAGACGTTTGACTCTATGTGGACTTCTAGAATCTGAATAGGTCTTCTCAAAAGGATAACTACCTATTTCCATTCCTTGACAAAGTGTTGCAAGTGGTAAATGGATCCTAAATGATGTCTTTCCTTGATGGATACTCTAGGTACAATTAGGTTATGGTAAAACAAGAAGACCACCTAAAGACATCATTCATGACAAATTGGGGGATATTTTCTTGCCATCGTATGCCATTTTTTTTGATAAATGTGGGAGAAAATTTCCAATGAGCTATGGATGAGGCGTTTAAAGGCCTACTCAATAGGTGTATTATTATTTATATTGATGATCTCATAGTTTTCTCTAGAAATCACATGGACCACATCGAAGATCTGCGTAAGGAGTTGAAGAGTTGTAGATGATATGGAATTTCACTAAATCCCATTAAGTGTGTCTTTGGGGTAACTCAAGGCAAAATCCTTAGAAACATCATATCTGAAATAGGTATTTCAATCAATCCCAAAAGAGTCGAGGCTATCCTCAAATTGGTCCCCCCGAATAGCCAAAAGGAGCTAAAATCTTTCTTCGAAAAGATCAACTTTGTCAGGATGTTTATTAGTGGGTTTGTGGAGATAGTGCATCCATTGAATGAAATGTTGAAGAATGATGAAAAGATTGAATGGAACACTCCTGCTAAAGAAGCCTTTGAAGAGATTAAGACATCCATCACTACCGCTCTAGTTTTGGTCAGCCCTGACTACCTTCTACCATTCAAAGTCTACTCTTTTGCATCAGAACATTCATGTGTGGGAATCCTCACCCAAAAGAAGGAAGGGGAAGATGAGAGATAAGTTGTCCTCTAAAAAATGCCAAACTTAAGTACCCCAATCTCAACAAACAATCTTTCGCATTGGTCAAGGTTGTCAATAAGTTCATACATTACATCCTTAGGAGTAAGGTCATCTCTATTGTTCTCGATCCTACTATCAAATCCTTGTTAATGCAAAATGAGATGGGAGAATGAAGGGGGAAGTGGATGGCTATACTATAAGAATTTGACATTGAAATTTAGCTAATGAAGTTAGTGAGAGGTTAAGGCCTCACCAAAATGATGGCAAAAATAGAACAAGATTTAGTGTGCCAAGTGTACACTGATGAAGGGATAGTCACTGATGTCTGGTATCAAGATATAGTCTACTATTTTCTCCAAAACTGCTACCTGGAAGGATTGAATGGTTTCTAGAGGAGAGCCTTAAACAATAAAATTGGCTCCTATATGCTAAAAAATGGAAATCTCTACAAGCATAATTACGATGGCCTTTAGTTGCATTGTTTAGACCAGACAGAAGCTGAGCAAGTTCTCACAAAATTTCATGACAAGTATGGTGTAGGACATGGGTCAGTCAAAGCTACGAACCATCAGATATTGAGATCTAGTTATTATTGGCTGACCTTGTTCAAATATACACATGAGCACATGCATTCATGTCATGTCTGTCAAACTAGCGTCATTCACAAGAGACATCTGATGATGCCCTTACAACTAGTTTATGAGGTACATCCATTTACCCAATGGGGGATAGATTTTTTAGGAATGATTAACCCTCCTTCTTCTGTAGGACATAGGTACATATTGACCACAACCGACTACTGCATGCGATGGACAGAGGCACAAGTTCTGAGAAACTACACTACGAAGGTGGTAACCAAGTTCTTAGGGGAGTTCATTATCACATGGTTTGGTATGCCTTTCTTTTTGGTATGTGACAATGTGCCATATTTCTCATCTACATCCCTCATCCAATAGGCCTTTGAAACCCAGGTAATCCTGAAATTTTCATCAAACTATTATTTGCAAGGGAATGGGGTTGCCAAATCAACAAATAAGAACTTAACAAGAATAATCAAATGCCTATTGGATGATAACCCTTGGGATTGGCACACTCAATGCCCTATGGACTAACCAGGTGGTAATAAAAAATGCTTTAGGGACTTCCCCTTACCAATTGGTATATGACCTGCAACCCATTTTTCCTATGAACCTAAAAATAGCAATTCTAAGATTCATGGATCAATACGTCGAAGGTGAGGATCGAGTGTAGATTTGCCTCATGAACCTGTTAGATCTAGAGGAAAAGAAAACCATGGCTTTAGAGCATGTGGCCAAACATCAAGCTTTCATCAAGCATTGGTTTGACAAAAGAGAAACAATAAAATCCTTTAGGATATTTGATCTAGTTTTGATGTGGGATAAAGAAAAAGAAAAACCAAGCAACCACACTAAATTCCAACGTCTTTGGATAGGCCCTTTCCAAATTGCAGAGTTTTTAGGAGAGAACACTTTCAAAATCAATTTTCTTGATGGGGAGTTGGTCCTATTGCATGTTTTGTACGTTGATCTATTTGTGCACATTGATACATGTTTGGATTTTGTGATATATAGACATTTAAACATTGATGTATGTATGTTTGATTTTTTTGATATACAAACATTTACATTGATATGTAGGTGCATGTTTTGTATGTTGATCTATTTGTACATTGATACATGTTTGGATTTTGTGATATATATAGACATTTAAACATTAATGTACATGTTTGATTTTTGAGATATATAGACATTTACATTGACATGTATGTGCATGTTTTGTACGTTGATCTATTTGTATATTGATACATGTTTGGATTTTGTAATTGAAGCCAAAAATTAATTGATCTAACTAATGTTCAATCTAATATTGATCTAAATTAAAATCTTGAGCTAAATTAAAATATGACCCCTTAAGCCCTATTATTCACCCTTAATCCCTATCTAGATCAATTAATTAAAAACCAATTAATCAATCTTACTGAAATTTTTTTAATCAATTAAAAGTTTATATGACCCCTTAAGCCCTATTATGCACCCTTAAGCCCTATCTACATCAATTTAAAATTGAAAAATAATTAATCAATCTTACTGAAAAATCTTTAATCAATTGAAAGTTTAAATAAATCTTTAAAACCTAACTTTAAAATTAATCTTTAATTTATGTTGAATCTTTCATCAATCTTAGAAATTCAATCTATAGGTAGAATCAATAAAATCAATTTATTTAATATAGATCCTTAAGACCTAATATGACCCCTTAATCCCTTAAGACCTAACAAGACCTAATAGGACCTAATAAGACCCCTTAAGACCTAACATGACCGCTTAAGACCTAACATGACCCCTTAAGCCCTTAAGACCTAATAGGACCTAATAAGACAGGCCCTAAGACCTAACATGACCCCTTAAGACCTAACATGACCCCTTAAGCCCTTAAGGACCTAACATGACCCCTATAGCCCTTAAGGACCTAACATGACCCCTTAAGCCCTTAAGGACCTAAAAAGACCTAACATGACCCCTTAAGACCTAATTTGATCTCACGTGACCTAATATGACACCTTAAGACCTAATAGGACCCTTGAAGACCTAATATGACCTAACAAGACCTAATATGACCTAAAAAGACCTAACATGACCTAATATGACCCCTTAAGATCTAACATTAAACTAATAAGACCTAACATGACCTAAAAATACCTAACATGACCTCTTAAGCCCTAACATGACCTAATAGGACCCCTTAAGACCTAACATTCAACTAATTATAAGACTTAACATGACCCCTTAAGCCCTTAAGACCTAACAGGACCTAATAAGACCCCTTAAGACCTAACATGACCCCTTAAGACCTAACATTCAACTAATAAGACCTAACATGACCCCTTAAGCCCTAACATTCAACTAATAAGACCTAATATGACCCCTTAAGACCTAACCATGACCTAATAAGACCCCTTAATACCTAACATGACCCCTTAAGCCTTAACATGACCCCATAAGCCCTTAAGATCTAACATGACCTAAGAGGATCCCTTAAGACCTAATATGACCCCTTACGACCTAACATTCAACTAATAAGACCTAACATGACCCCTTAAGCACTAAAATTCACCTAATAAGACCTAATATGACCTAACATGACTTAATAAGACCCCTTAAGACCTAAAAAGACCTAACATGACCCCTTAAGACCTAATTTGACCTCACATGACCTAATATGACCTAACATGACCTAATAAGACCCCTTAAGACCTAAAAAGACCTAACATGACCCCTTAAGACCTTATAAGACCTAAAAGACCTAATATGACCTAACATGACCCCTTAAGACCTAATATGACCTAACATGACCTAAAAGACCTAATATGACCTAACATGACCCCTTAAGACCTAACATGGCCTAATAAGACCTAACATGACCCCTTAAGACCTAATATGACCTCACATTACCTAATAAGACCTAACATGACCTAAAAGACCTAATATGACCTAATATGACCTAACATGATCTAATATGACCACTTAAGACCTAAAGACCTAACATGACCCCTTAAGACCTAACATGACCTAATGTGACCTAACATGACCTAAAAGACCTAATAAGACCTAACATGACCTAAAAGACCTAACATGACCTAACATGACCCCTTAAGACCTAATATGACCTCACATGACCTAATAAATCACATGACCTAATAAGACCTAATATGACCTAACATGACCTAAAAGACCTAATATGACCTAATAAGACCTAACATGACCTAAAAGACCTAACATGACCTAATATGACCTAACATGACCCCTTAAGACCTAATAAGACCTAACATGACCTAATATGATCTAAAAGACCTAACATTACCTAATAAGACCTAACATGACCCAATATGACCCCTTAAGACCTAACATGACCTAATATGACCTAACATGACCTAAAAGACCTAATATGACCTAATAAGACCTAACATGACCTAAAAGACATAACATGACCTAATATGACCTAATAAGACCCCTTAAGACATAATATGACCCCTGAAGACCTAAAAAGACCTAACATGACCCCTTAAGACCTAAAAAGACCCAACATGACCCCTTAAGACCAAAAAAGACCTAACATGACCTAATATGACCTAACATGACCTAAAAGACCTAATATGACCTAATAAGACCTAACATGACCTAACATGACCTAACATGACCTAAAAGACCTAATATGACCTAATAAGACCTAACATGACCTAAAAGACCTCACATGACCTAATATGACCTAATATGACCTAACATGACCCCTTAAGACCTAATAAGACCTAACATGACCTAATATGACCTAACATGACCTAAAAGACCTAATATGACCTAATAAGACCTCACGTGACCTAAAAGACCTAATATGACCTAATATGACCCAATATGACCTAACATGACCAGTTAAGACCTAATAATACCTAACATGACCTAATATGACCCCTTAAGACCTAACAAGACCTAACATGACCTAATAAGACCTAACATGACCCCTTCAGACCTAACATGACCTAATATGACCTAACATGACCTAAAAGACCTAATATGACCTAATAAGATCTAACATGACCTAATATGACCCCTTAAGACCTAACAAGACCTAACATGACCTAATAAGACCTAACATGACCCCTTAAGACCTAACATGACCTAATATGACCTAAAAGACTTAATATGACCTAATATGACCTAACATGACCCCTTAAGCCCTAAAAAGACCTAACATGACCCCTTAAGCCATTAAGACCCCTTAAGACCTAATAAGACCTAACATGACCCCTTAAGACCTAACAAGACCTAACATGACCTAATAAGACCTAACATGACCCCTTAAGACCTAACATGACCTAATATGATCTAACATGACCTAAAAGACCTAACATGACCTAATAAGACCTAACATGACCTAATATGACCTCTTAAGACCTAACAAGACCTAACATGACCTAATAAGACCTAACATGACCCCTTAAGACCTAACATGACCTAATATGACCTAACATGACCTAAAAGACCTAATATGACCTAAAAAGACCTAACATGACCTAACATGACCTAAAAGACCTAACATGACCTAATAAGACCTAATAAGACCCCTTAAGACCTAACATGACCCCTTAAGACCTAAAAAGACCTAACATGACCCCTTAAGCCCTTAAGACCCCCTTAAGACCTAAAAAGACCTAACATGACCTAATAAGACCTAACATGACCCCTTAAGACCTAACATGACCTAATATGACCTAACATGACCTAAAAGTCCTAATATGACCTAATAAGACCTAACATGACTTAAAAGACCTCACATGACCTAATATGACCTAATATGACCTAATAAGACCCAACATGACCCCTTAAGACCTAGCATGACCTAATATGACCTAACATGACCTAATATGACCTAACATGACCTAAAAGACCTAATATGACCTAATAAGACCTAACATGACCTAAAAGACCTAACATGACCTAATATGACCTAACATGACCCCTTAAGACCTAATTTGACCTCACATGACCTAATATGACTTAACAAGACCTAATATGACCTAATATGACCCCTTAAGACCTAACAAGACCTAAAATGACCTAATATTACCTAATACCTAACATGACCTAATATGAGCCCTTAAGACCTAACAAGACCTAACATGACCTAATAAGACTTAACATGACCCCTTAAGACCTAACATGACCTAATATGACCTAACATGACCTATAAGACCTAATATGACCTAATAAGACCTAACATGACCTAAAAGACCTAACATGACCTAAAAGACCTAACATGACCTAATATGACCGAACATGACCCCTTAAGACCTAACATGACCCTTTAAGACCTAGTTTGACCTCACATGACCTAATATGACCTAGCAAGACCTAATATGACCTAATATGACCTAACATGACCTAATATGACCCCTTAAGACCTAACAAGACCTAACATGACCTAATAAGACCTAACATGACCCCTTAAGACCTAACATGACCTAATATGACCTAACATGACCTAAAAGACCTAATATGACCTAATAAGACCTAACATGACCTAAAAGACCTAACATGACCTAATATGGCCTAACATGACCCCTTAAGACCTTATATGACCTCACATGACCTAATAAGACCCCTTAAGACCTAAAATGACCCCTTAAGACCTAAAAAGACCTAACATGACTCCTTAAGCCCTAAAAATAAGTAACATCATCCCTTAAGCCCTTAAGACCCCTTAAGACCTAAAAATTAAAATCCAATTTACCTATGTAATCAATCTAATCAATAAATAGAAATTTATAGACTAGAAAAGGTATTCAATTTAGGAGATCAATCTATTCTAATCAATTGAAAAAAGAATCAATCTAATTTCAATTTAAATTCAATTTAAATATAGACCTATCTAATCAATCTAAACAAAAAATAGAAATATAGACCTATCTAAGTAAATTGAAAGTTCTAGAATCAATCAAAATTCACTTTATACCTATCTAATCAATCTAATCAAGTATAAAGTAAATTGAAAGTTCTAGAAGAGAGAGAGAGAGAGAGAGAGAGAGAGAGAGAGAGAGAGAGAGAGAGAGAGAGAGTAGAAATATAGTTCATCAATTAAAATTCAATTGAAGTTTAATCTTGATCCATAAATTTAATCTAATCATAAATTTCAAATCAAATTTATAGTTTGTAAGTTTCAAATAGGATTTAAATTAAGTATGCACAAATTAAAATCCTTCAACCTAAAGCTCCTGATACGATCCTCTCTATCCTTTATTATCTCCAAAAGTTTTTCATGCTCTTCAATAGGCAACTTCCACTTTTGGTTTTAACATGACCCTTTTTTTGACACAGTTTCAAACTACAATTTTGTCGCTATAACCAAGTGACTATAATGCAGAACTCTCTCTCCATGCAAGTATTCAATAAATTGAATTCCATTTTTGTCGATCTTATCTTGTTGATAATAGGTGCCTTCAATAACAATTGAATCGGTTGGATATTTTTTCCATCACCATCGACAACTTCTTCAAGCAACTTGTGTTTTTCATTGGTGCATCTTAGTAGATAATAATCTACACCTTCTATATTCTCAAGATCCACAACCACAACAAAAATATCACCTGCACAATTAATATTTGTGTACAAGTTTGTTAAATTTAAACCTCAAGAATATAATATATATCACAAATATATATAGAAAAAAAAAAATGCACCTGTAACAACTAAATCAGAAACACCTTCATAGTCAGCTGAATATATAGGATCATGGATGTCTATGACATTGTCATCATCTTCATAATTCATACTTTATGATCCCATTTCGAAACATATCCAGTTGCAATATTAACACATTGACTCATTATGTTGTTGTTAAGACAATCTTCACAAAAGCATGATTTATCTCTTAGTTGGATCAGTGGAGGCTTGTGTTGTCCCATAGTCATCACTTGATGCAAACTTCTTATTCCAATAATTGATTGACAATTGTAGGGATTCGATCAATCAATATTTGGATTGGATGGATTGATATATAGATCTCAGTTTGAAATTGTGAAAAATGTGAAATGCAATATATACACATTCATACATTGTGTAGTTCACATGAGATATAATATATATAGATCTACAACAAGTTAATTTAACACACATGTGATAGACCTATATATAGTTTTTTGAATTTGAGTTTGAAAAATAAAAGTAAATTAAATAAATACCTATCACTTCCCAAAAGTAACATTTGTTTTATTTTGTGTCTTGAGCAGTGAAATGATTTTGACACCATTCAACAATTTTCTTTGAATTCTCTATCATGTTACCTAGAGAGATATATTTTTAACAATTCGGTATATATATACATGTGTACATGTAATGCAAAGTTAAATAGTCTAGTCAAGTAAACAAGTTGAAAATCAAATGTATGTACACATACCTTGAAGTTCATGTTGTCAAAGTGCACGCTTCACACATGCTCCTGCTCCATCATGCTCTCCTTTTCCATGTCCACTTTCAAAGAATTTCCAAAAAAACTTAACGTTGTGTCTAGAATGTTGCATGGCTAACCAATTAAAGGATTTTGCAGACTTAAATTGACCTACAATTCAAATAAATACAAAAAATGTATTTATGTGACACAAATATATCTAGAATTGAGAAAATTTATAATGCACACATACTTACCTACACACCCATCAGACTAGATCCAATGTTGTGAAGCATTTATCCCACGACTCACAAGATTGTTGAAAAACATGTTGAAATAATGAACCACATAGCTCCTATCATGAACCCTGTCATCACTAATATAGAAATGAACCTCCTTGATGATAATGTGTTCATTTAGATCTATACCATCTATCTCATCCAAATTGTATTATGCATGTTTATAGGTCACATGCACAAATATTGCAACTTGATCAGAATGATAATATTGACTCTGGAGATCCTTTTGAGGGGAAAATGTATAGTTCTCCACAAAATCTACAACTGAAAGAATACAACCAGGTGGGAAATAATTTTTGGAATCATGAAACTATTTAGCTTGCCATTGTGCACCATGAAAATGTTGGATATGTGGATAAATCAAAGATGAAAATCTATCCATGAGCTGAAGGTACGATAATTCATTCTCCTTTAATGTAATTTTTTTTTATTCACCTCCTGTTAGGGATTTTTCTTGTAGGATCAAACTGATATTGAATTTAGGCTTCTTGGGGCTAATTCAAACAAGAGAAAGACCTAATTAATAAGGATTGGATAAGATCCTCCTTCATTTTTGAGCTCCACATACTCATGTAGGTATTACCTTTTAATGATGACTGATTACACAGTGTTTACATGAGTGGACACTGATCTGCTATTAATCCTTCTAATGCATCAATCTATAAAACACTCTGCATATGACTAGGATCAATTTAATATAGAGCTTAACCAAGAAAAATATGATTGAAAATAAAGCAATGATCAGTGATTTAAGGATTCTCATCCTTCTTCCTTTTAAGGAGGGGCAACCTAAATGATTCTCTCTTCAAGGAATCAAGAAATATAGACTGTGTGTTTTAGGAACAGTCCTATCTATTTTGTGTAGTAAACATGAAATGTAACATGGGCTAATAAATGATGTGAAAGTTTCAATTTTTTCTCTAAAGATCTATGAAAGATAAAACCATAAGAAAAAAACACCAAACCAATGCCTTATCTAATGGGCAAAAGAAGTCCAAATGCAAATCAACCAGATAATTTTAAAAGAAATACAACAGTATGCCTTGCATACCAGCCACAAATCCAAATAGATTTCCTTACATACTATTCTCTTAACCAAACACTATTATTATCAAAAATCCATACAGTTATATCTACTCTTCAAGATGAACTATGAGAACTTTTAATTCTTTCCTTGAAAGAAACTCATAAATCAATCAAACAAGTTGCTTTACAACTGGTATATTTTAAATGCATAACATGTAAAACATACAAGAGTACAATATAAAGGTAAAGAGACAACAACAATATATGACAGAAGCTGCAGTGTATTTGTATTAAAACCAACTTTCCAATTACATTCACAATTCCGTTACTCAGAAGATCAGACACAAAACTTGGAAGTTTGCTTCAAAGCAATTCTGTTCAAATTTTCTATATCTTTCTGACCCCTAAAAAATGAGTGTTCAACTCTATTTATATCCCCTTTTCAACCACCTTGGAATTCCCTTATGAATGGGAATGCAACAAGCTTCGGATGGTTGAAAACCCTAACCCTAAGAGAATAAGAGACAAATCATAAAAATAAAATACAACAAGCCCTTAGGTAGTGGAAAGACAAAACATTCTTGGACTATTCTGCATCCTTGGCCATTTGAAACTGACAGCTTCAACTGCAAGCATTTATGATAGCTCCTTAAGTTTAATGAGATATGGTGACTACCATTTTAGGCTAACCTACACCATTCTTAAATGATAGCTTATCATCCCTGTATTCTAAGATCAAGTATCAGGTACATCAAATATCCTCCTCATTCTTCATCCAAAATGTCGAAGTCAACTACAGTAGATCTAACTTTTTTGGGCTTTGTCAGTTCATCCCATGCAGTTACTTCTTCATTTGACAACCAATTAAAGTTCTAGAAAAGTTGTAGCTATGATTTTTGTCTCTCCCACCTGGCATCCATAATTGCTTTGACATCTATTATAAATTTGGTGAGATCTGTCTCTACCTTAATAGCTTCATCTAGGGTTTTTTTGAAGCTTTCTAAATCAATATTATTATCTTCACCTAAAAATGCCTCCTTCCTAGGCAATGAAAAATCAGTTTTTGATCTCCACTGATCAAGACTCTTTATGGTTCCATCTGTATTCATGATTGAAGGGATAAAATTGTTGGAATAGGAGCTGAGCATGGCTATCTTAGCCTCAATTAAATTTGCCTTACCTTTAAAAAGTGGTAATATGGCTTTAACTCTGTCAATCTCCTCACCAACCCTCACAACTGTCTCTGAAATGTCACTTCCCAAAGATTGATCAAATATCAATCTTTCAAAAAGTGGTGCTCTGACAGACCAAACAGTGTGAAATCCACTCAAAATTTGTACATAATTATTAACCTCCTTCTGCAATTCTGGCAATTTTCCATAAGCATTAAAAACAAGATCAAATCTATCCTTAATTGCATTTACTCTATGCTACAGAATGTTCAATAGGGCTTGCAAGATAGCCTCATTATTCTCATCATTTATCTTCTTTCATTCTACAGCCACCTCCTCCTCTGTCATTCCTTGTGCCTCAATCAATACAGGCTGCTCAGGAGGTGCAGGAGCTACTGCAGGAGTATTGATAATTTGTAGTTGCAACTCCTCTACATGCTTTTCTAATTTTGTTACCTTCATAATCTATAAATCCCTATCCTTTACAAGGGAACTATAGTCACTCAATAGAGTACCATACCTCTTAGATAGCTATTTTGTTTTATCTTCATTCAATTTTGCAAACTGGGTCAAGACCTGAGATATCTCAAGGTCCCCTATATTGTGGATAGACCACACAATCTTATCTCCTTCCATCTGTTCCTTCACATTCAAAATTTGTGGCTTCTTATCCTTAGGATATAAGCTCCACATGGCTAATGCTTGATTCTTTGGGCTATACCCAAATCCTTTGATGATATCCCCTACTTGGGTTTCTGAAGACAAAGTGACATCTTCTTGTCTCTTAATTTGATCAATTATGAAATCAGAATATAAATTCCACCTAGGCACAAGAAGCATGTTGCTCTATTTTACCAATTGCCTAGCCTCATCTAGGGTCAAACTCTCAGCCTCAAGGTCATATTCTTTTAGCTGTTGTACTGCCTCATCTAGCACTTGACTCTCTTTAGTTATTTGCACACTAGATGCAACCTATTGTTGCTTGTGCCAAATTAAGAAGCTCCTGAATTCATCTGAATTAACAAAATTATCATCATTCAGGAAAGCATCCTGCTCAATTATCCTCTCATCTTGGCCAAGGGCCAAAGGCAATTCAACATCTTCAGTCTCATATCTCTACTATATTTTTTCCTCTCTTACTATTTTTCTTATCTAGTGATGATGGACACTAGTTCCTATATAGAGGGCACCTACTCTATCTCTTTTTCTTTCAGAAGGCTCCCCAATGAGTAACTTTTATTTTTTCTTGAGGGGCTCAATAGTATCATCAGAGCTAGGTAACTTACTAAGGTCAATGGCTTCATTTCCTTCTTTAGTCCCTTCAATCATTTCTTTCTCCATAGGGCGTGGGTGATATATTGGGTAGCCAACATCACTGTCTTCTTCACATTCATAATCAGAGTGGGATTTTTTACCCTTATTAGTATCATCAATTTGATCCTTCATGGATTCTACCAATATGTCAAATTGAGCCATCATTTGCTCAAGTCTCTAGAGGTAGGGCAAAGTGGGAAAGAAACCCCCAAAGACCAATCCTTTTCCTTTTAACTATTTCTCAATTTTAAATAATCGATCTAATTGTTGTACTCTTTTCTCTACCTCATCATCTTCAATGATGTTTTTGATCACATCCTCCTTTGGATATTCCTCATGATGCTTATTAAAAAGAATGGTAGGCATGTAATATCTCCTAGTAGCAACTATGAAACCTTTTGTATCCACATATATTTATGGTGCCGCAAACATCCTGTACTTTTCAAACCAATCATTTACTTTACTAAGAGCTCCCTTCCCAATTGTAAGATAGTGCACTTTGAAATGCCGAGGTGTGAAAGTCCCTTTCCTGTGGGGAGCCAAATGTTCTTTATCTATCAGCATGAGTTTCTAGACAAACTCTAGAAATGCAATTCATGGTGGGACAAAAAATGGAAGCAGATGGGGAGGCTAAGGGCATCCATAAACTCTGATCATTGTATAACCCTTCTCAAAGAAGAAGTCTCCCCAATTATGACCTTTGGTCCAATTATGAACAAATTGTTTGGGTCTTACCAATTGTAGGACCTTGGTGGACAACCTTATGCAATTAACTCCCAAACTCTGGAGAATAGGGTATACAACCTAATTTTCAAAGGCACCAAAATCACATCTTGGACAGGAAGGACTCCAAACTGCCAACCAAAACTGTACTAGATTGGGTTGTCCATTCCACACCATTTGTGGCTTGAGATCCTCCACATTTATGAGATTATAATTTTAATACAAAATAAGGTGCATCAGCAAAGAATAGTGTAAGAACTTGGGTGTAGAACTAGGTGTGAAATTCTTTAAAGACAACAAACCCTCATGCATTTTGTTTATCACATATCCAATATAATCATATCCCCGGCTCAATAGAAGACTTTGTGAATCCATAACCAGCATCAAAATATCAGAGGTGATCCTCTCTGGACCTGCATCAACTCCCAAGACCTGGCATATCCCATATGAAATGTATTTCATGTAAAATTAGAGGTCTTTGTAAAAATATGGAGTCGACCCAGCCATGGGTGCAATGTAGTTCCTATTTTCTTTGGACATATGGCTCTTAATCTCCCTAGAGACCAATGTAGCCTCTCTGACATATCTATTTTCTTGGGCTTGAAAATCTATCTCAATGGCCATAGGGATTTGAATTCCAAAAGCATTCATAAAAGAATTATGGTCTAGGGTTACAAGGGGAGAGCCATCTTCTTTTCTAATAGTTCTAGACAAGGGATCATACCATTGAGACAACATAAGCAATCCATCTACATCTAAAAAGACCTCAGGAACAATTAATTTAGCTAACCTTTATGTCGAAGGGTTTGAGACTGGTACTGCACTATCATGGTTCTTATAAAAATATTCAAATAAACACATGCCCATGAATTCAGGAGTCTTAACATCTCTGCAATAAGCTAATTCATCCATAAAATAATCATCATTGACCTTTTTGTTCTGTGAAGATCCTGGCAAGAGAGTGATGAACTCATTTGAAAATATTTCTTTCACCTTCTCCTTAGACCCTCGTTTAGTTGAAGCCTTGCCTACTGCTGCTTGACTCATTCTGATTGAATACTAAAAATTCTCTGCAAAATCACTGGTTACACTGCAACTTTGGAAAGCTCTGAAAACTTAGCGCTCTGTACTCTTCACAATGCTCTGTAACCTTCAAATGAGTGGCCTCTAACTATTTTATTGTGTGGCATTGAATGCACTACCATGTCTGACACTAAAAAGTCATCAAAGACATCACCTCTACCATTAATCAGCATGAACGAAGCTCAATTTACTAGCCGTAGCTCAAGAATTTCAAATTCAATTATTCAGGGACTTGGCGACTGGAGAAAAGTCTCACAGTTGCTAAATAATATTGGTGCCTTTAAAATGCTTGTGAGACTTGGTGACTAGAGGACTTCTCATAGTCGCTGAAATATTTTCTGCTTTGTGAATTCATTACAAGATTAAGTGATCACTACAAATTTTTGATCTAGAGACTCCGTGACTATAGTCGATCTCTTTAGTCCGTCTTTGATTTTCACATTATGAGATCACCTGACTATAGTTGATTTCTCTGTCGTGGGTGAAATATTTCTCATTACAAGATCACGCGACTAAGACCACCCTTCACTTTTATTATGAGATCAGGCGATAATAGGCAAATTCTTAATCATTGAAAGCTTTTCATAAACTGAATTTGGTATAGAGACTTCATGACCACCACAAGATTGAGATTAAATCAATGGCTAGGATGAAGCAGCTTACTAATCCTTCCTTTTAACTCAGCATCATCTGGAGATCACATGACTGTATGCATCTCCTAGTCATGAAATACTTTAGCTAACCTTAGTTACATCTGGAGACTTGGTGAATACCTAATTCTCTGAGTTGCTGAAAGATTTTCTAAACCACAGTTTAATTCTGAGATTAAATGCCATCCGTCGATCGAATCCCAATCTCACAACCAATGCCGAGTCTCTTAATCCTTTATAACTTAACCACTGCATCTGGAGACCTGGAGACAACCATGTCACTGGATCACTGACCTCGTAGGAGATAATTGCCACATCAAGAGATAACACGACCAAAGGAAATCTAAATCACTGAATGAAATAACTAACCGCGTGAAGACCCAAATACCTGGTGATTAACTTAGAATAAGACTGCACATATATTTAGAGATTCAACGACCAAAGAGGAAATCATAATCACTGAGAAATACATCACTTTAATAAATCATTCTGAGACAACCCAACCAGAGGTAATTTTCATCTAGAGATTGGGTGACTATAGTTCTTTCCTTGCAAAATTTAACATAGCAGTCACTAGATCTGGAGAAGAACATATAGAGACCTGGAAACTAAATGGAAATCGCTAAATCATTTTGACAATAGAGAATATTCAAAAGTCATCTTGAGACCAGGTGACAATGGCTTTCAGGCAATTGCTAGATTTTTAGGATTATTCTTATTTCTTTGGGAGATTGAGTGACTAACTGAGGAAAAATAAAGCGCACATGCTTTATTTAAAACTTAAGTGACCTGATAAAGTAATGGAGAAATAGAAGGCTGAAAGGTTAAACTAGGGTTTTTTTAATTTTCAAGATACTTAGACCTAGGAAACCCTAAAGACTTAAAAATTCCTTAAAAACATCCTCGGCTTTCAGGACAAAAGGCAAAAATAGAGATTTTAACCAACAGTGGCTCTATCTAAGGATGTTGAAATGCAAGTTTGAACAAGAACCATAAATCTTTGGGATGCAGACCAAAAACCACACTAACCTAGAACAGGAATAGAAACACACGACCTAAAAGGAAACAAACCTATACAAAATTCACAAGAGATTTACATATGCATGAAAATCAAAAACTTAATTGAAGGGTTTCAAGAATTTCTCATGCACTAACAATTCAAAAACTTCATCATCCATATTCTTCAACAAGTAGGAATCTTTCCCAAAACTCTCATGAATCATAAAGGGACCAAGCCATAATGATTCAAACTTTTTATGTTTCCCTTTATCTTCTACTCTCACATTCCATTGAAGCACTAAATCATCTTTTCTGAATTTTCTGGTAGTTGCTCTTTTTTCAAAAAGGTACTTCATCTTCTATTGCAACTTGATATTGCTCTTTTGACTCTCCCTTCTCAGTTCATCTAATTCAGTCAATTGCATGATTCTATCCTGCATTGACTCTGAGACATCCAATTCCTCATCTTGAATAAACTTGTAAATTGGAATTAGATTGTTTATGGGTAACCTTGACTGCAAACCGTATACTAGTTCAAAAGGAGACTTCCCAGTGGCCTTCTTCATTGTGATCCTATCTTCCCATAGGGCTAGCTTCAACTTGGAATGCCAAGCTCTTTTATTTTTCTCAAGTATTTTCTTCACGATTGTTAGAATGCTTTTGTTACTAGATTTAGCCTGTCCATTAGCTTGAGGATGATAAGGAGATGAATAAGATGTCATGATTCCATTGTCTTTACAAATCTCCTTGAACTCATTTGATCTGAAACACATTGCATTATCTATGATCAATTTCATGGGGACACCAAATCTCATCAAAATATTGTTAAGTAAGAAATCAATCACTACTTTACTAGTTTCTTTCTTTGTGGGAATGGCCTCTATCCATTTTTTGAAGTAGTCAGTTGCAACAAGTATCCAACTATGTCCTCCACTAGATTTCTTAGCAAAATCACCTATGAAATTCATTCCTCACATGGAAAATGGTGCCTCAACAGTTATTGGGTTCAACAATAGTGCTCCCGAGTATTTTAATTTAGAAGCAAATTTCTGGCAGGCTTCACACTTCTTAACAAACTGGAAAGAATCTTTAAACAATGTAGGCCAAAAATAGCCAGCCCTCAAAATTTTATGGGTAGTAGTCTTTTTCAAATAATGCCCTCCACAAACACCAGCATGCATTTCACTTAAGACCTTTTCTTCTTAACACTTATCGAGGAAAAACAACAAGACCCCATCTCTATTTTTCCAATACAAGTCCCCTTGTATCAATGTATACTTCTGAGCTTGCAATTTTAGGGATCTCCTTTGGTTATCTATCATATATTCTGGGCATTTGGCATTCTTAATGAAATATACAATGTCAGCATAGTATGGTTGCAACTCAATACTTGTTATTGTCATATCTGGAATTCTTTCATTGTTAACCTGGACTAAATCCATATTCTCTTCAGTCATTAATCTTGCCAGGCCTTGTCCTCTTACCAGCTTGGTGATATGGATTTCTAAATTGAATTCTTGAATCCTGGTGATCCATTTGCATGTCTTACCAGTAACTTCAAACTGAGTAAGGACATCCTTCCCTACTACATGTGGGACATATACCACTACCTTAGCACAAACCAGATAAGGTCTGAAGGATTTTACTACTTTTACTAGTGCATATGCATGTTTCTCCATCATTTCATAATTTAGCTCAGCAGCCTGTAAAGATTTACTAAAAAATGCAATCGGATGTTCAAAACCTTCTTTATCCTTTTGTAATAGTACAACAGCAATGGTGTGAAATGATGCAAAAGAAAAAAGTGAAAAAGGCTTGGTATAATTAGGAGACCTCAATACGGGTGCTTGTTGGACCACTTCTTTAATTTTATCAAATGCACCTTGAGCTTCAGTATTCCATTGAAACTTGACATCCTTCTTGAGCAACTTCACTATGGGCTTGACAATTTCAATGAAATTTGCAATGAATCTCCTAAAAAAATTGATTTTTCCTAAAAATGATTGCACCCCTTTAAGATTTTTGGGTGTTGTAACCCTTTTGATAGCTTCAACCCTCTCTGGATCAATTCTTATTCCTTCTTTTGATACAACGTGTCCTAGCAACTTTCCTTCTTTGACTACAAAGTTACACTTCTTTGGATTCAGAGACACCATATTCTAAAGCTTTGTTAAAAATTCTCTTGAGGTGTGAACAATGATCTTCAACCTTTTTGGAATAAGCAATCAAGTCATCCTAGTACACAACCATAAACAAGTCTATATATTCTTTGAAGGCAACATCCATGGCCCTTTGAAAAGTTGCTCCAGCATTTCTGAGGCCAAATGGCATTTTGACATATACATAGGTTCCCCAAGGTGTTGTGAATGCTATTTTGAATTAATTAGATTCTTTCACCAACACCTGGTTGTATCCATAGAAACCATCCATCATAGACAATAATTCACATCTAGTGACTTTATGTAACATTGCCTCCATGTTGGGCAGTGTATAGTTGTCTTTCAATGATGCAACATTCAGATTCCTAAAGTCCACACACAATCTAATATCACCGTTCTTCTTTCTAATTGGGACTAAGTTAGATACCCAAGTCAAATGCCTTATAGGTTGGATTATTCCTACATCACTCAACTTGACCAGCTCCTGCTGCATTTTAGGAGCCAATAATGGGTTAATGGGTCTTTGTGTTTGTCTAAATGGTTTAACATCTTGCTTTAATGGGATTTCATGTTGGAAAAGGTCCTCTCTATAAGCTTTTAGGTCATCATAGGACCATGCAAACACATACTTGTGCTTTCTTAACAACTTTATCATATTATATCTTATCCGAGGGGCTAATCCCTTCCCAATGTAAACCATTTGAGGTGCATTATGTGATCCCAAATTTACTTCCTCCAGATCTTCTACCTTAGCATTACTTGACTTTAACATATAATAATTTTGACTACTATGTAATGCTTTTAACTCAGTTAAACCCTTAGGGATATGATTTGAATTCAACTAGATTACCTCATTTCCCATGACCATGTCCTTACCCTCAATTTCCTCAACCAATGTGTTGCAGTCTATAAGTTGACCCTCACATATGTCAAGGCATTGAATAAATTTGAAAATGTCATGATCACCCTCAAAGACCTACCAATTATAAATGTTGTCTGAGACAACTGGCCTACTTTTTATTTCTACTATTGATACTCCAAAAAAAGTTGCATCATCTCTCTTCAAAGCAACATTGGCCAAAAAATCAGCCATTATGTTCTTGGATCTTTCTACCCAACATATATTGAAAGCATCAAACATTTCGATCTAATCCCATATTACATGTTTATACAATTTCAACCTATCATTCTTAATAGCATACTTAGATCGAACTTGTGCCACCACAAGCTTAGAATCACTAAAAACCTTTAAACATTTTATCCCATGTTTGATAGAAATATTTATTCCTAATGACAATGCTTCATACTCAACAGTATTATTTGTGCATTGAAAATTCAATGAGAAGAAATACTTAAAAGTGGTACCTGATGGAGATATGAATAGAACCCCATCTCCTAAGCCTTCTTTTGAGAAAGCTCCATCAAAATACATCTGCCATAATCAATTTTGTTGTTCTTTCAATTCTAGAACTAGTGGATCTGAATCTTCCTTTTGTGAAATGGACTTTTCCACTCTAAAATTTTCCATGTCAACATCCACACAACAAATCAAATCATCCATATTGGTTAGCTCAATCATGTGTGGGGTTCTACTTTCTTTGGATACTCTCACATTGTCACCATCAATATTGAAAGTTGTGAAGGATAAATCACACTGAATACTACCTCCCATTGAAGCACTCCATTTTCTTGATAACAACATTCTGTAATGAGGTGGGATATCAACCACCAAAACACTCATTGTTAATAACTTGTCAGGGAAGGCTACCAATCTGTAAGGAAATGCTTTTATAGTACCAATAACAGGGACCTCTCTCAAATCCATAGCCTGACATCTTCCATGAGGTGTATCTACTTTTAGACCCAAAGATTTCATTATTTCTGTAGGCATAATAGTATTAGAGGCTCTCAAATCAATCATACAATTTCTTAACAACTTTCCATTTACTATTAGGGACAAAAAGAAAGGATCAATAGTTCCTATCACAGTATTAACAACATTAGTATCCAAATAGATCTGAGGGATCTCAGAGATAATTTCCCCACACTGGTTTTCAGTTGAATCACTTGCTACAGTAGCCATTCTACCACTCTTGGTGGAATTTTGGGCATCAGAAGGGAGAACTTCTTTCACCCAACTCAAAGCCTTGTCTTTATGCTCTTCTATTCTCATCATTTCTAATAAGGGGCCTTTAATAGTAATCTATGATAACAGCTTTCCCATGTCAATTGGAATATACTTGGGGTCAACTACATCTTGTTTAATGATAGTAGCCTCCTTATTTTCTTCATGTTCTATAAGGCCATGATGATCCTTGTTTAGGGTTTTGACCTCCTTTTGGGAAGAAACAATAGTCTCTTGAAGAGGTTTTGCTTTACTTTGTAGGTCATATTAGGGGGAGCAAATGTTACATTCTTCTTGATTCTAGTCTTGCTAACAACTTCAGCAACCTTATTTTTGTCTTGAGTTTGTTTTACATCTCTGTCTGACTTTTTGATAAATATACCAGATGACTTATGACTTAAATCACCCACTACCCTATTTCTCAAATTGTAGTTTCTTTTGGCTTGGGTGACCATATCTACTATGATTTGTGCAATTTCTTCATCAGAAGGTCTTCTCAACACCACTGGATCACCATTTCTTAAAGTGTTGCATTGGACTATATCCAACTGACTGTCTTCTTCATCAGAAAACACTTACTGATGGTAGACCTCACTTTTGACTTGGGAAATACCAACATCTTGGCCCTTATCTTCTTTATTGGAATCCATTTCATCATATATGTATGAAGAAGTCATACCACATCCTTGATCATCATAAGACTCCTCATTGTTATTGTCTTGCTCTTCATCTGCAGAAACACTTTGAGCAATTGCATAGTAATAGGGGTCATGAGGTGATTGGAAAATAATGCACCATGGAACATCATCACTCATATTTACTACATTTCTATGCAAGGGGTCCAGGGTCTTATCATTTGGTTTATCCTTTCTTTCAGGGAGTACTGGCTTCCCATCTTTCCACTGAGTGTTGTAAGGATAGTTCTACATTCTTGGTAACTTGTTAAAGTTATTGAAGGATGGTCTATCATTTCCCTGAACTCTACTATTTCTTGCTTCACTAGGCTTCAACTCTTTTATTGCTTTCAAAATTTGCTTCAAACTATCATCATCCTTTGGTTTTGTGTCAGACTTCCCTGGCTCTTTTTTGTTTGAGATTGAAGGTTTATAATCCTCCCTCCTTCCCAACTTCCCTGATATTCTTCTATTTCTTTCTATATTAATGGCCAGCTTGTAAGCTTCTACAAGATTTCTAGGATTCTTATCTCTCAAAAGATATCCCATTTTTTAATCAAAAGCATTTAGGTAAGTGACCAAACAAACCTTGTCATCTAGCCTAATAACTTGCAACAATTTATGCATGGCTTTCTGAAATCTGACAGTGAACTCAACAACACCCTCATTCAAGTTTTTCTTGATGTTTTTGAATTCATTGAGCATGAAACCTTCATTGGTTTTATCACCATATTGTTCCTTGAAAAAATGTTTGACCTATTCCCATGAGCATATGCTAGCATGAGGTAAATTTCTAAACTAGTCTCTAGCATCCTCGGTCAGAGATTGAACAAAAAGCTTCATGATCACATCATCAGGCTCAATGTTGTAGTCATCTATTACATCAATGAAACATTTCAAATGATCTTCACAAGTGACTGCATTACTTCTAGTGAACTTTGGAAGCTTTTTCCTAATTTCATCAGGGATGGGATTTGGGTAACCAGAAATCCCAATAAAAACCAATTGTTTAAGTCTTTCATGTATGGATCCTATTTGAGATGGGCCAACTCCTAAAGATGTGGATGTTTGAATATTTGAAATAGTATAATTCCTGGGCATACCTAGAGTTCTAGCAGTGTTCAACACATTTGCACCCTATGCTAGAGAAGTGGAAAGTGTATTGGTGGGTCTAGAAGATTGCTTAAGGAAGTCAATCTTTCTTTTTATCTCAGCTACAATAGCTTCTAGCTCTTCCTTTTCTAACTCTTTGGCCAATAATTCTTGTTCCCTTTTGGCCTTTTCTAAATCGGCATCAAATCTTGTTGCTTGATCTAGGGATTTCTTGGCAGGATCTGGTTCATTTATTGAGATCCCTGCAACTTTTTGCTTACCTTTGTCCCTAGGATTTCTTATCTCATAAATTTTTTGGACAATAGGTCAGTCCTCTATTTGTTCAGTTATAGGAACATGATTTATGGCTTCAAAATCCAACAATTGCTTCTTCAGTTGTTCTGCTCTGATCATAGCATGCCTAATATTTTCCTCCTTTTCCTTCTCTCTTTTCTACCTTATTTGAATTTTCTCTTGGATATTTCTTTCCAATTCAAACACTTCTTCAAAAATTTCCTCAGAATTAGGAAGGGTTGTTTCAGATGAGGATTCTTGGGCAGGGACCTCCTCTTAGTGGTCATCTAGTATTTGGTGGCCCTGTAAGGGGGAATCATGGGGAAAAGAAGGAACAAAGTCTTGTCTATTTCTACTTTGGCTTCTAGATCTTCTGCTATTCCAAGGGATTCCTCTCTTATGAGGTTGTGTTCTCCTTCCATCCTTTTTAGAAGGTGAGTAATTCCTCATACTGATTTAAACCCAAATCAACTGCTTCCTCATATTCAGAAGTATTTCCTTCTTGGTTTATCTGAACAGGATCTTCTATCCTAGTATTTCTTTTCTTCTTCCATGTAAAAGACATGTCATTAGTATTTCTCTCCTTCCTCATATGACTTTGTCTTGACATAGCCAGGAGTTCTCCTTCTAGATTTTCTTTTGGGTGTTACTTTCTCCAAGATCTTGTATTTTTATGAGTCTTTATAAAATAGGGAAATCTTTATTTGGAACACTAGTTTAGAGATTTTGTAAAGAGTCACCACCCAATTTCCTTTTGGGGTTTGGAGAAAGTAGTATAGTATTCTTTTAGGAGAGATTATCAGCCAGGCTGCTAAAGGTAATATACTGAGAGATGAAAGAACAATATTGATCTTCAACTATGACTGACTGGTAAGAAATGAGTAGGCCAGGAGTTGAACTCAACATGAAACCTACCTCACTTGTGACTTTGTAAAAGACCTTAATTAGAATCCCCAGTAGAGTCACCAATTTGTTAGGGATTTTTCTTGTAGGATCAAACTGATATTGAATTTAGGCTTCTTGGGGCTGATTCAAACAAGAGAAAGACCTAATTACTAAGGATTGGATAAGATCCTCCTTCATTTTTGAGCTCCACATACTCAAGAAGGTATTACCTTTTAATGATGACTGATTACATAGTGTTTACATGAGTGGACACTGATATGCTATTAATCCTTCTAATGCATCAATCTATAAAACACTCTGCATATGACCAAGATCAATTTAATGCAGAGCTCAACCAAGAAAAATATGATTGCAAATAAAGAAAGGATCAGTGATTTAAGGATTCTCATCCTTCTTCCTTTCAAGGAGGGGAAACCTAAATGATTCTCTCTTCAAGGAATCAAGAAATATAGACTGCGTGTTTTAGGAATAGTCCTATCTATTTTGTGTAGTAAACATGAAATGTAACATGGGCTAATAAATGATGTGAAAGTTCCAATTTTTTCTCTAAAGATCTATGAAAGATAAAACCATAAGAAACAAACACCAAACCAGTGCCTTATCTAATGGGCAAAAGAAATCCAAATGCAAATCAACCAGATAATTTTAAAAGAAATACAACAGTATGCCTTGGATACTAGCCACAAATCCAAATAGATTGCCTTACAAAATATTATCTTAACCAAACACTATTATTATCAAAAATCCATATAGTTATATCTACTCTTCAAGATGAACTATGAGAACTTTTAATTCTTTCCTTGAAAGAAACTCATAAATCAATCAAACAAGTTTCTTTACAACTAGTATATTTTAAATGCCTAACATGTAAAACATACAAGAGTAATATATAAAGGTAAAGAGACAACACCAGTATATAGCAGAAGTTGTAGTGTATTTGTATTAAAACCAACTTGCCAATTACAGTCACAATTCCATTACTCAGAAGATCAGACACAAAACTTGGAAGTCCACTTCAAAGCAATTCTATTTAAATTTTCTATATCTTTTGGACCCCTAAAAAATGAGTGTTCAACTCTATTTATATCCCCTTTTAAACCACCTTGGAATTTCCTTATGAATGGGAATGCAACAAGCTTTAGATGGTTGAAAACCCTAACCCTAAGAGCACAAGAGACAAATCATAAAAATAAAATACAACAAGCCCTTAGGTGCTGGAAAGACAAAACATTCTTGGACTATTCTACATACTTGGCCGCTTGAAACTGACAACTTCAACTGCAAGCATTTATGATAGCTCCTTAAGTTTAATGAGATATGGTGACCGCCATTTTAGGCTAACCTACACCATTCTTAAATGATAGCTTATCATCCCTGTATTCTAAGATCAAGTGTCAGGTACCTCAGATATCCTCCTCATTCTCCATCCAAAATGTCCAAGTCAACTACAGTAGATCTAACATTTTTGGGCTTTGTGAGTTCATCCCATGCAGTTACTTCTTCATCTGATGGCTAATTAAAGTTCTAGACATGTTGTAGCTATGCTTTTTGTCTCTCCCACCTCGCATCCATAATTGCTTTGACATCTGTTATAAATTTGGTGAGATCTATCTCTACCTTAATAACTTCATCTAGGGTTTTGTTGAAGCTTTCTAAATCAACATTATTATCTTCACCTAAAAATGCCTCCTTCCTAGGCAATGAAAAATTAGGTTCCGATCTCAACTGATCAAGACTCTTTATGGTTCCATCTGTATTCATGATTGAAGGGATAAACTTGTTAGAACAAGAGTTGAGCATGGCTATCTTAGCCTTAATTAGATTTTCACTACCTTTAAAAAGTGGTAATATGGCTTTAACTCTATCAATCTCCTCACCAACCCTCACAACTATCTCTGGAATGTCACTTCCCAAAGATTGAGAAAATATCAGTCTTTCAAAAAGTGGTTCTCTGACAGACCAAACAGTATGAAATCTGCTCAAAATTTGTACATAATTATTAACCTCCTTCTGCAATTCTGGAAATTTTCCATAAGCATTAAAAACAAGATCAAATCTATCCTTAATTGTATTTACTCTATGTTACAAAATGTTCAATAGGGCTTGCAAGATAGCCTCATTCTTCTCATCAGTTATCTTCTTTAATTCCATAGCCACCTCCTCCTCTATCATTCCTTGTGCCTCAATCAATACAGGCTACTTAGGAGGTGCAGGAGCTACTACAGGAGTATTGATAATTTGTAGTTGGAACTCCTCTACATGCTTTTCTAATGTTGTTACCTTCATTATCTGTAAATCCCTATCCTTTACAAGGGCACTATAGTCACTCAATAGAGCACCATACCTCTCAAATAGTTGTTTTGTTTTATCCTCATTCAATTTTGCAAACTAGGTCAGGACCTGAGATATCTCAAGGTCCCCTGTATTGTGGATACACCACACAATCTTATCTCCTTCCATATGTTCCTTCACATTCAAAATTTGTGGCTTCTTGTCCTTAGGATATAAGCTCCACATGGCTAATGCTTGATTCTTTGGGCTATACCCAAATCCTTTGATGATATCCCCTAGTTGGGTTTCTAAAGACAAAGTGACATCTTCTTGTCTCTTTATTTGATCAATTATGAAATCAAAATATAAATTCCACCCAGGCACAAGAAGCATGTTGCTTTGTTTCACCAATTGTCTGGCCTCATCTGGGGTCAAACTCTCAGCTTCAGGGTCATATTCTTTCAGCTATTGTACTGCCTCATGTAGCACTTGAACCTCTTCAATTATTTGTACACTAGATGCAACCTGTTGTTGCTTGTGCCAAATTAAGAAGCTCCTAAATTCATCTAAATTAACAAAATTATCATCATTCAGGAAAGCATCCTACTCAATTATCCTCTCATCTTGGCCAAGGGCCAAAGGCAATTCAACATCTTCAGTCTCATATCTCTATTGTATTTTTGCCTCTCTTACTGTTTTCCTTATCTAGTGATGATGGACACCAGTTCCTATATAGAGGGCACCTACTCTATCTCTTTTTCTTTTAGAAGGCTCCCCAGTGAGTAACTTCTATTTTTTCTTGAGGGGCTTAGTAGTATCATTAGATCTGGGTAACTTACTGAGGTCAATGGCTTCATTTCCTTCTTCAGTCCCTTCAATCATTGGTTGCTCCATAGGGGGTGGGCTATATATTGGGTAGCCACCATCACTATCTTCTTCACATTTAGAATCAGAGTGGGCTTTTTTACCCTTATTAGTATCATCAATTTGATCCTTCATGGATTCTACCAATATGTCAAATTGAGACATCATCTGCTCAAGTCTCTGGAGGTAGGGAAAAGTGGGAAAGAAACCCTCATGCATTTTTTTTTATCACATACCCAATATAATCATATCCCTGGCTCACCAGATGAATTTGTGAATCCATAACCAGCATCAAAATATCAGAGGTGATCCTCTCTAGACCTGCATCGACTCCTAGGACCTAGCATATCCCATATGCAATGTATTTCATGTAAAACTGGAGGTCTTTGTAAAAATATGGAGTCGACCTAGCCATGGGTGCAATGTAGTTCCTATTTTCTTTGGACATATGGCTCTTAATCTCCCTAGAGTCCAATGCAGCCTCTCTAACATATGTATTTGCTTGGGCTTGCAAATCTATCTCAATGGCCATAGGGATTTGAATTCCAAAAGAATTCATAAAAGAATTACAGTCTAGGGTTACAAGGGGAGAGCCATCTTCTTTTCTAATAGTTCTAGACAAGGGATCATACCATTGAGACAGCATAAGCAATGCATCTAAATCTAAAAAGATGTTAGGAACAATTAATTTAGCTAACCCTGATGTCCAAGGGTTTGAGACTGGTACTGCACTATCATGGTTCTTATAAAAATATCTAAATAAACACATGCATGTGACTTCAGGAGTCTTAGCATCTCTGCAATAAGCTAATTCATCCATAAAATAATCATCACTGACCTTTTTTTTCTATGAAGATCCTGGCAAGAGAGTGAGGAACTCATCTAAAAAGCTTTCTTTCACCTTCTCCTTAGACCCTCAGCTGGTTGAAGCCCCACTTGCTGCTACTTGACTCATTTTGATTGAATATTGAAAATTCTCTGCAAAATCACTGGTTACACTGCAACTCTGGAAAGCTCTGAAAACTTAGCACTCCGTACTCTTCACTATGCTCCGTAACCTTCAAATGAGTGGCCTCTAACTATTTTATTCTATGGCATTGAATGCACTACCATGTCTGACACTAAAAAGCCATCAAAGACATCACCTCTACCATTACTCAGCATGAACGGAGCTCAATTTACTAGTTGTAGCTCAAGAATTTCAAATTCAATTATTCAAAGACTTGGTGACTGGAGAAAAGTCTCACGGTCACTGAATAATATTCGTGCCTTTAAAATTCTTGTGAGACCTGGTGACTAGAGGACTTCTCATAGTTGTTGAAAGATTTTTTGCTTTGTGAATTCATTACGAGATTAAGCGATCACTACAAATTTTTGATCTAGAGACTCTGCGACTATAGTCAATCTCTTTAGTCCATCTTTGATTTTTCACATTACAAGATCACCCGACTATAGTCGATTTCTTAGTCATTGGTGAAATATTTTCCATTACAAGATCATGTGACTAAGACCATCCTTCACTTTTATTACAAGATCTAGTGACAATAGGCAAGTTCTTAATTGTTGAAAGCTTTTCATAAACCGAATTTGGTATAGAGACTTCGTGACCACCATAAGATCAAGATTAAATCAATGACTAGGATGAAGTAGCTTACTAATACTTCCTTTTAACTCAACATCATCTGGAGATCATGCGACTGTATGCATCTCCCAGTCATGAAATACTTTATCTAACCTTGGTTACATTTGGAGACTTGGCAAATACCTAATTCTCTGAGTCAATGAAAGATTTTCTAAACCATAGTTTAATTCTGAGATTAAATGCCATCCGTCGATCAAATCCCAATCTCATGGCCAACACCAAGTCTCTTAATCCTTTATGACTTAACTGCTGCATCTAGAGACCTGGAGATAACCATGTCATTAGATCACTGACCGCATAGGAGATAACCACCACATTAGGAGATAACATGACCAAAGGAAATTTAAATCGCTGAATGAAATAACTAACCACGTGAAGACCTGGAGACCTAGCGATTAACTTGAAATAAGACTGCACATATATTTAGAGATTCAGTGACCAAAGAGGAAATCATAATCGCTAAGAAATACATCACTTTAATAAATCATTCTGAGACAACCCAACCAGAGGTAATTTTCATCTAGAGATTGCGTGACTATAGTTCTTTCCTTGAAAAATTTAACATAGCAGTCACTAGATCTCGAGAAGAACATATAGAGACCTAGAGACTAAAAGGCAATCGCTAAATCATTTTAACAATAGAGAATATTCCAAAGTCATCTCGAGACCAGGCGACAATGGCTTTCAAGCAATCACTAGATTTTTAGGAATATTCTTATTTCTTTGGGAGACTGAGCGACTAACTAAGGAAAAATAAAGCGCACATGCTTTATTTAAAACTTAAGTGACCCGATAAAGTAACGAAGAAATAGAAGGCTAAAAGGTTAAACTAGGGTTTTTTTTATTTTTAAGATACTTAGACCTAGGAAACCCTAAAGCCTTAAAAATTCCTCAAAAACATCCTCGGCTTTTAGGAAAAAAGGCAAAAATAGAGATTTTAACCAACACCTCCTATCTTCATTCGGTATATCTCATATTCAAATCTCTTCCACTGGACTGGTGTTGTAACATCAATATTATCAAATTGTAAAGAGAATTTTTGTAGATTTCCACAATTATTGCATTCATTTTTTATACATTGGACATTGAATTCATCTGAATCTTCTAATTTATCACATAAAATGGACTTTACAAATTTTGTTGTACTTCCAGTAACCATATCTAGATTAAGTATTACAATAACCTTTTTATATGATTGCAAGTATAAGTGAAACTCAACATGATTTTGACAACATGTTTTGCAAACCTTATTTATGCGTATGAAGCAAGGGCGCAACATCTCAAACATTCTCTGACCTATTTTCACATCTAAAAATTAATGCTTGAATGCTTCAAACAATTCACTTTGTGTAGTATCGAAAAAATGTTTTGGATGTAAAATCTTTATACCAGTCTCTTCATCATTCATTTGTATATTGTCCCTTCTATTGGAAGAAACACGAGAGTGGTTGGTCAAAAAATCAATGACTTGTCTTCTTACATCTTCAGAAATTCTATCTTTACGAGGAAGTCTACAAATCTATACCCAATTCTTTTCAATGTCCATATCCAACATATTTCTCTTCCTAATATATCTCTGAACAGTTCTTCGAGATACCTTGAGTAAATCAGAAATTGCTCGAACTTGATTTCTATGTGTCAATTTATTACTAGTTATTATAGTCATCAAGGCTCTTCTAGCTACATTTAAATCTGGTCCTTTATGATTTTCCCTATTAACAACGTTCAGTGCATCTTGTAAATTTTGAATTATTATCTCTTTCACTTTACCTCCTCCAATTTTCCTATTATCAATACCCAACAACTCCAAAACCGGAGTCATTTCTTTTTTCTTGAATAACTTTGCAAATAATTATGCTTTTCCCACCAAAGATTTACTCTCAAAATATTTCATCCACATATTTTTGAGATGCAATTTAATAGTGCTTTCAGGTACCAGGTAATCCGGTGCAATTTGACTAATAAGTGATTCCTCATTCATGTCCATCAAATTCTACATTGTAGGAAAAATATGTATACTTCAACTACTACCAATATCCTCCCCTAGTTGAGTTGCACCTTCTATAGTGATAGGTTCTTCTTCAACATCGACCAGTTGCTCTTGGACAAGTTTCATATGACCTTTCATTTGGTCATCCCTTTTACGATCATACTTCCTTGTTCTAGTCCTTTTATTTCTCATTGCTCAAATATCTAAGCAAGATTTTTTTTATTGTTTTACTATTTCATCACTAAAAAACTTATCTTCACACTCCTTCAAAACTAAAATATCTTTGTAACTTCTTTGAAAAAATGACTCCCTACTTCAAAATATCCTTATATCCTAAAATAAAAATGTAAATTCACAATTGATATATATTTTTTTAAACATCACACACATATATAGCCTTCAAATTGAAAGGGTGGGTCACCCACGTGATTGCTCGCAGGGGGCCGACCTCTTAGGGGACTCGGCTGAGTCAAACTCGGCCGATTACTACTTGGTTGAGTCATCCTAGGTGGCATGCCAACTTGGTAGCCAAAACTTTGAAAACACCCAAAATGCAGAATTTTGCACTTGTGGTGTTTTTTTCTCTTCTACAAATTAAAAATTTCAAAAAACTAAACCTACCCTTTTTTAGATCTTGGAACTACAATTATGGACATATAAATTTTATATAATTTCAATTAGAAAATGTTAAACAAATTTGTAAAAAACTACATGTAGGTATATAAATCTTTTAGAAGTCGCTGATTCGATAAATTAAAAAAAATAGTAAATCAATTAAAAAAAAAATTAAAATCATATGCGGCACTATAGAAGAGAATCTTCTTCAAGAATATATAATTTATTTGGATTTTGGAATAATTTTGATAGGTGAAAAGTGGCGGGAGACAAAAACTATTGATTTCATGTAAGTTGTACTTTGAAAACTTATAACGGGAGAATTATAGATCAAAAACACTTATTTCTTTTTTCCTGCACTAGGTATACATGTCATCTAAAACATATTTTGAAATGGAGGAAAAAATAATGTTTTACTTATAATTATTTGATGGGAAGTAAACCCCCTGATTTGCTATATTTTTCAG
This sequence comes from Chamaecyparis obtusa, assembly GCA_027943335.1. Taxonomy (NCBI): domain Eukaryota; kingdom Viridiplantae; phylum Streptophyta; class Pinopsida; order Cupressales; family Cupressaceae; genus Chamaecyparis; species Chamaecyparis obtusa. Next base: position 567,884 of record BSBK01003551.1, read on the forward strand.
GACATGAAAAATAGACCTTAAAAATTAAAAAAAAATATTAATTTATGTCCAAAATAATTTTTAAAAATTATAGGCATAAAATTCATCCTATTTCACACATTTCATCAATTTACATCATCTTCAAATTCTAAATAGAAATGTGACTTTTATACCCTTGAAGTTTTTAAGTTTTGGTGTTGTTAGCCTCTTCTTTTGTAAAAGGGTGATAGCTTATTGTGCTTTTACCCTGTAACTTCCTCATGCTGACTCATATCATCATGTGCTCTTATAATTAGCATGAATACATACTGAGAATCTTATCTTCAAGGGCACATGCCATAACTCTATCATACGCATGTGCGTTGATGCTCTGTTCCTTTGGTGCTTTGCGAACTGTCTAGTCTTCCATACTTAGCCATATTTTTGATCTTCTAAGTTATGCGTTGACTCCAAAAATTCATATGAATTTGTTTCCATAATGAAAACACTAAATATAGTCATATACATTAGTATAGTCAACTTTCCAACAATCTCCCCCTTTTTCATTAATGGCAACAAAGGAATATAGCAAAGTTACTAACTGTATCCTTATACAAAATTTTCTAACATATACTCTAACTTATATCTCCCTTTTACTATATACTATACTCCCATTTACATCATATACAAAACTCCATATTATCTCTTCTACATACTATACTCCCCCTTTGACATTAATGACAAAGGCACTCAAAAAATGTATCTACAAGTACTTACAAGGTGAGTACATCCAGATATGCTATCTTTAAGTTCTGTATCTCTTTCTGCCAAAATGTTGTTAGTGCATTTACAGTCTAGAGATGGGCACACAAAGCATATGTCAACTTATCCATTTTCTCCAATTCTAAACTCGTACCTTGATTATATGTCACCATATTGGCATCGATCTTATTGATGTTCTAGTTTAATACATCTAATGAGGGTGCAAGAATATTTCTTAGTTGTGTTTGCCTTGCCCTTATCTTGGACATTTCTTTCTTTTCCTTTTCTATTTTTTCCACTTGTCTTTGGTACACATTGTTACACATATTTACATCTGAGGAGGGATCTTCTACTGATTTCCTCACTGTGTCTATCATAGCTTCTTCTTCCTAAATTTTCTTGTAGAGATTTGCAGTTAGCTTGTCCTGGTTCATACAATCTTCTATAATTTTTCTTCCTTTAACTGCAAAGTCTTTTAACAAGGCTTGACCAACCTTCAAAGAGCTAAGGTCAAGTGAAAAGTTCCCTATCAGTTCACTTAATCTCTTCTTAAGATATTTCCCTTTTGCAAGCTTGGATGCAGATTCTTCAAGGCTAGAGAAATTTGTTTTGAAACTTGATAGTAGGGTGCTGACATCATCTACTGAATGAAATTTTGTCACTTTCTTGTCTAAAGGTAATAAGTTATTCAGAATGTTGACTGACTCAACAAATAGTGGATTCCTCATAACCTATTTCTCCTTAGCTTTTTCCATTGCAAGTACACTGATCTTGATTAGGTCTTCTTCTCCCCATGAGTCTAAGCTAGTAGTGTTAGGAGTCAAACTTGACAAAAATGATACTGATGGTTTTGGGGTAAGGAGTGAACTTTGACTGACATCCATTACCTCAGTCTTTACAATCACATGTTCATCTTTATTTTTTGTATCCTCTTCCTCTTTTTCTTCTTCCTTCTCCTCTTCATCTCCTTGTCATGTTATATCTTCTATCTTCACTTCTTGTTGCTGCATATGTGAATTATCACAACATATAATTTATTCTTCCTTGGTGCTCACAAATGCTTCTTCAAACTTATCCAAGTCCTTATCTGTGGCCGCCATAGATATCTCAATGTTATCTATCATGATAGTGTCCTTCTTGGTTTTAGGTATGGGCACAAATACCATTGCCTCTATGGGTGATGTCACTATGGGCACTGAGTCCCGTGGACCTGTCATAGGTGTATTTATACCCTCATCTACTTTGGCTTTCTCAATAGTCACTTAGGTTGTGGGCACAGATGTTGGTTGCATGCATTGTTCTAAAATCACCTTCTCAAAGGATTTTTTAGTTTCTTTGGCTATCGGCTCATAATCCTTGTTCATTATGTGCAATGTTCTCATCTTAGTTCTAAGGTGCGACTTTACTAAGTCCATTAACAAGGACTTTTCTTCAACTGAGCGTACTGGAAGGTTGTCATCCAGTTTTTTTTCTCTTATTTTGATGTCTTCTTTAGTAGCTTGTCTTTTCAAAGTGTCCAAAATATCCCAAATTCTATCTAGAATCAATGTCTTCAGTTCTAGCACAGTCTTCTTAAATTTGATCATTTGTTTTATTAGCATATCATGGATCTCAAATTTTTCTATCTCATGATATCTATCATAAAAATTTGATATCTGATCAATTCTACCTTCATCTACCACTCTGAATCTCAACACTTGTAAACTTGGAAAGAATCCTACCTTAGGAGGTGGTTGCACATTTTTGCCTCTGCTTCTTGTGGTTCTTGCTGATGGATGGCTTATAGCTATTTGCTTCTTCCTCTTAGGCATCTTAGGAGATGCTTCAGTGGACTCCAAGTTAATCATATCTATGGGTGCATGATTGATATCATCTGTCTTACTCTCCTTTTCCTTTGGATCATCAGTTTTCTCAATTTTTACTTTCTTCATCTTAGGATCATCAGTCTTCTCTATCTTGGCTTCCATAGTGGATGCACTCTCAATTTTCATAGCTATCTTAGCTTCTCTAGATTTATCTAGGTTATCCTTAGTGACACCATGAATCTTAAGTATCTCTGATGTGATCTTAGAGGCTTTCCTCTTGGTCACTACATTGTTTAGGACTACATCTACCTATCTGGTTTTCTCCTCATATGTTCCCCATCTAGGCTCATTTGGATCATTGGGAATTATAAGGACTTGTGCATATGCTTCCAAAACCTATTCCTCCACTTCATAACCAAGTGGATGAATCCACTTAGTTCTAGGCTCAACAACTTCCATACAAGTTATGTTTGTTTCTACCATAAAACAAATATTGTCCTTATACTTTTCAACTATGCTTTCAAGTATCCTATACCTCATATGCATCTTTATCCTAAATGTTTTTATCTCTAACTTCATAAAATCTTTTAGAGTACTCTCAGTTGATGCCTTAAGTGGTATTTGTGGCATACTAGGCATGTTTTTATCAAGGTATAAATCTAAGACTTTTCCAACTATATGAAAGTACATATAGATAATCAATGATCCAAACTTGAATATTTTACTCTTGTCATGTTTGATTGCCCTTATTTTTTTAATCACCTGTGCGTGCAAGATCTCACACAAGTTGAATTCACCATGTTCTTTCACAATTCTGATGGTTGCAAGAATAGTGGATGTGGACACACTATTGACCCTATTAGCATGATGAAATCTATAACCAAGAATCATATCCAATAGCTTGATGTATTTATCCTCAATTGGCTCTATGGTCATATAGCACTTGTCACTACGTGACTTACAAGCTTGCTCAACCAATTTCCTGACATCCTTACCAACTGGAAGAATGGCGCCTGTCTTTGATAGTCTTGTCATCTCATAAATGAGATCAGCTGTGATTCTAACTAGAACTTCACCTATCCAAAATAGGTCATCATGAATTATACTCAACAGGATCTTAATCCATTTTGATTCATATAATTTATAGGCAGTAGCATACTCAATGATTGGATGATTCTCAAGGTGCGCGAATTCATCCATAAATGTTTTATCAGGATTCATCATTGACTCAAAGTGTGACCTAATTTTGTCCAAACCAACTAGTTCCTTCTTGTAATACACATATGCACGTATGTCTTCTACATACATAACACCCATTGGGGTTCTAGAAAAGGCTCCTTCTAGGTCATCTAGGGTGGATTTGAAGGGATGCTTCTTAAACACATATCTTTTTTCTTTTAGCAACATCAAACACAATTGGTGTAGCCATGAATTACTTGATTTATTGCTTCACAGATGTTTCCAAGGGTTTCTGGATCATCGCATTTGAACTAGGGCTTCCAACAATCAATCTTCCTTCTTCACTGATAAATTCAATTGTAATGCTTTACAACTCAACTGCTAGTGCTCCTATGATCTCCAAATGCTTAATCCTGATTGCAAATGAGTGATTAGTGAATCTATAGTGACTATGAAGTATATTTTCTACCATTAATGCTTGTTGTGTAAACACAAAATGAAACTGTAAATTTATTTCTTTGTTTCTGCTAACAATCAGGCAGTGCACTCTTGCATACTATTGTTGGAAACTGCAATTGAAGAAATTGTTGTATTGTCATTGATGTTGAACCTTAACTAGTAAGACTATTTCTATTTAAGAAAGTACTATATCTATTTGATTGTTGAGAAGGATGTGGGCAAGGTTGATAACAATAGCACCTAAGGAAAGGTTGATTTATCTTGATACTTCAATGAGTACTTGATTATGTGGCACAATGATAAGATAATGTATTTCTTATCTAAGTAAGAAGGAAGACTAAACAAGTAGGCTTAATCGATAAAAAGTGAAGAAATATAGTTTAAGCCGAGTGATGTTAATGTCGACCAAGCTAGTATATGCCAAGTAAATTTAGTGTTTACCGAACATCAGTTAATTGTCGAGGAAGATAATATTAGCTGAGGAAACAATATCAGTGGTGACCAGGGTACCTAGTGAAGACTGAGGATTTGAACACAACATTAACTGAGCATCAGTAATTTACATTTGAGGAAGAATTCAGATTCCTAGCCGACATAGTTGAATTCTTGGATTATGTAAATTGTGTTGACTTTATTTATTGATTGTGTGGAAGCATTTAATGCACTATAAAATGTTTTATTATAAATTCATAAAGAGATTTGAGATGTTTCTAGAAGGATAGATGAAGAACATAAAGTTGGAAGGATTTGATGAATCTGACCTAACCCTAAGATCTATGGAGGAGATTAAGCGAAAAAAGTTGGATTGACCTAATTGAGAAAGTATTAAGGAAACCTAAGCATGATGTTGTAGAGAGAGAGGATTTTGGAGTTATTTTTATGTTATTGATTGTCTAAGCATAAAAGGCTGAAGGAGAAGTGTTGTGATTGCTTGAAGGGATTTTTTAGCAGATGAGTGATGGAGATGGAAAAGGATCACAGTCAGTTTGCCAACATATGTGTATAGAATTGGATTTGATATTTGCAAAGTGAGTTGTATGTTTTCAGATCAATACTACTGTTACTTTCTAATCATTGTATTAGTCAAAATCCTTTTGACCAAGGTTGACCTAACAGTCATTTGTATAAATCCTTTGAATAAGGTTTCATTCTAATGGAATGTATGTAAGTCCTATAACAAGGTGCACTTTTAACAAAGTGGTTGAAATCCTTTAACTAGGTCACACCTGATAGTGTGTTTGTAACCTTTGACAGGGTTGGATTTTCATAGACCTCACTTCAGAAGAGTGAAAATATCAATAACATGTTACAAAGTGGTTTTTCCCAAATTGGGTTTCCACTATAAATCTTGGTGTTAATGCTTGTGTGAATGTTTTGGTTTGAACATTTCTATGTTTTGCAAGTTAAATACTACTGGATAGTGGACTGCACTATTATATGTTTCTGTTATGTATTCAGTAATGACCGAGTAGCCATTGATTGTTAGATCTGATTTGTTGAAGAGTTTTAAAAGTTTATTTATACATTTGGACCTGAGAAAAACTGATTCACCCCCCTCTCTATTGTTATAAATCATATTAACAACTACATCACATAGTATCCAAATGGTTGTAGTCCAAGGTGCATACTCTAAGAGTGAGTATACCAGTTGTGCAAGGGTCTAGAGCTAATCTAGCTCCCCCTTATGACCATGAAGGTCATTTAACCATAAATAGGAGGTGTGTCCATTACGGATGCATCCTCAACTATTTCACCAAAATTATCTAACTTTTCTTCCTTCCAAATCAAGATCACATATTTTGTAGCTTTCACAAACTTAACTTCTCCTGCTTCATCCAATATTGATCCTTCTATCTTTTTAGGGCTTTCATTTCTCTACACTTTTGATCTACAGAACTTTGAGATGTGTCCAGCCTTGTTGCATGAGTGAAAAATGATTGGAGTCCTGATATTCCTCAGCGCATTCATGTGGTTACTGTTGGGAGTATTCTTAATTTTCTGAGGTTTTTGTCCAAACGGTGATCTAGTCCTCTGGTCTGTGAAGTTTTCCTAGGTACAGGTGTCGGAAGTTCTTCAAAAATTTGTCATAGCCCACTTCAAAAATCCTTACCCTAGGTCTTGTCCTTGAAAAATGTTGAATTCATGCAAAAGTCCTCACAATTAGCCCTTATTTTTCTATTTCATTGTTACCTTTTTTAAGTCACTTAAGCTGATTAAATTGTGCACGTGTTAAATGTTTTGTGTTCACTGAATTAGAAAAGGTCATAGCATGTCTCATATAGTATTTGGAAATTCAGTGAACAAGTCAATCTTATGCTAAGCATCATTTTAGTCGCATGGTCTCTAAGTATCCCGGTTAACACCTCAACCATTCAGCGAACTGGAGAATATGTTAAAAATGCTAAGTGTTGTCTTTGTTCGCGTAGTCTCCAAATATTCGGAGGTTATCAGAAAACATCTGGTGATTTGGAAAATGCATTATCTCCAATTCACATATTCCTTGGTGGTTCTTTGCAAATATTTCAGCAACTTGGCGACAATGGTTATCGCTCATTCTTTGAATCTAGCAGTTAAGGGCAAAATAACCTAGCGACTTGGCGAATACCATAGATCATTGTTAGGATCGATGGTTCATTCAGAATCTCAAAGTAAAGATGATGGTTAAGAAAGATTCTATGATTCAGAGAGTGAAGGATTCACCAGTTCTCCAAGTAATTTAGCGGTTAAGTGATCCATTAAGTGAATGTGCGAACCCTTTGTTCGCTAGTTCACCCAATAATAACTGCAGTCAAGTGCTCGAAGGGTGTCACTGTGTTCGCTAATTCACAAAAAGTATCATGAGTTAAGGATTGCATTTCAAGAACCTATGAAGGCTTTGGTCACTAGTTCTCTGAATATATGCTAGGGTTAACATTGCATTCAATGATCATGTGAAGCTTTCAGTCGTGGATTCACTAAATGGGCCCAGTTGGAAAAGGTAATAAAAGAAAAGAAAAGGGACCATTGCTTGCATGGATAAAGTACAATATCAAGCTGGAAAGTAAACTAATGAGCCATCCAATTAGTTTCAAAGGAAGATTTCATGATGTAAACAGGTTTAAAGTGCAGGATCTTAATCATTTGCCTCTTTGCCTTGTTTTCAAGTTTTTTAAAATCTATCTGTCAACATCTGTACATCGGCTAGCTCCATTTTGAAAACTAGTGACATGCGTAATTGAATACGGGAGAAATTAAGGAGATTTGCAATGATTGTGGTAGTTGTACACACTTGATCTACATTGATAAATAAGTTAAGCTCATTTTTACCTATGTCCAAAATCATTCGAAGAAGAATTGTGTCATTCTAAAGTGATTTTTAAGTGCCAAGTGAATCCATTTTGCAGAGATTGAAGATAATTCTGAAGCAAAGATGAGTCAACCTGAGAGAAGCATAGCATCTTCTAGCAATGAAGCAAAGGCTAAAAGTGGTGAAGATAAGGGCAAGCCTAATTATTCAGATGAGTTTTTGAAATTGCTACCTGGCTCCACTCAAAACAAAAGAGCTCCTGATGATGTTTTCGAAGATGTTATAGGGTTTTGCAGAGATCCTATCACACCAAATACCACAGGTTATACTATCTTAAACTTCTTTTTATAAAAATAGAGATAGTCATATCCCTGTATGTAATGGTTGGGCTTTGGGGTTAGGGAAATTAGTAGTGCCTAATGTATTCCTGGATGCGGATTTAATTGTTTCTCTAGCTAGGTGTTACGACCCTATTTCTAAGACTATTAGGAAAGAGGACCAGTTAGCTTTGGTTACTCTTGATAGGGGTTTGTTCATGAAGGCTTTTAATGTTTATACATCCACTTCTACTGAAATCGACTTGAGCAAAGAAAAGGAGAGGTACAAGAAGAACATAGGGATAGTGAAGGACCAAATAATGAAGCATATCCAAAAATAGGATAAGTATATAGCTCCCCTCCCTGCTCACATGAATGCCCCTTACCAATTTAAGTCCCTTCAGCATTACATGAAGCAAACTTGTTATGGGTTGTGTAGGGTTTTGGGAATTGATGGAGATGCAGAGTTTTTACCAGTTGATCTTTTGATGATTATCCTGGACATCCAGAATTCTTTGGTTAATAATGACTATGATTACATCGAGTATATCATTGATAGAATGCATGAGGGTTTGATTTCTATCAAGGATAGTAAGAGCCCAATTAAGTTCATGCATTATTCTTTGCTAATGCACTTAATTTTGTTCTTCAATATTAATAGTTTTGATTCGAACATGTTGAAGCCAAGGTTCAACTTTGAAGGCCAGTATAATCCGGTGCAATTATGGGTGAGGATGTGGAATTCTACTTCCAATGAGGGGAATTTTTGTCTCTTTCAGAATTTCATTGTGTATCCTCTCATAAGGATGTTAGGTATCAACACTACAAGGATATCCCCAAGGGTCCTCAAGCTCCTATGACCAGTGTAGTTTGTGAACAAATGGGAGGGAGATCACAATTGGGGTGATTTTTACTTGGGGGAGAATGCTACAATTTTGAGAGTCTAAGGTTGCCCCCAACCCCCACATCTGTTACCAAAATGTGTGCCTCCAAGGGTTTCTTGTTTGGAATTTGTGTGGCAGTTGATGTGGATAGATAGGGAAATTCTAGCCCCTCACAGGAAGGGTACATTCACACGTAGGCAATTCAAGGTAGGTGACTTCCTGGTAGGAAAGAGGGCATTTCCTCAAATTACTGCATGGTTAAATCAATTTAAAATTGCTACTGGTGCTTGTAGACATGTAGATCCTGAGGGCTTTATCAAAACTGCTAGGATGCTATACATCCCAAACATTGGTGTGAACAAAGAACATGAAGGCTTGGATGAGGAAGATGTAGTTAGAAACATCATTGATGATGATGAGGTCAAGAGGAGATGGAACAGGTACTTTGATTTGATAGACTTGTCAAAACAAGTGATGGCAACCCAGCTTCCTTTTGAGGGTTTCTTCCCCGACCTTCCCTATTTAGAAAAAAATGACAAGATGATAGAGATGCATGACACTCTATCAAATCAGTTGGAGAAGTTGATTGACCAGAGTCAACCAAAGAAAATGAAAGACTATTCATCTTCTGATCAAGAGGAGTTTTCTGATGAGTCACAGGAAGGGAATAGCCCACCATAAATGGAAGATGTACAAAGTGTTAGGCCTGTTGAAGACCAACCAGAAACAGGGGATACTCCAGAGCCACCCTTGAAGAAACAGAGGCTTGAGGTAGGAGAGCCTTCAAGGTAGGAAAAACAAAAGAGAACAATTGATAGAGCATCTACTCTAGTGCCAGGTGATAGGATTTACCATCACCAATTGAGAAAAGAAATAAGAGAAGGAAAGAAGGTGGCCACTGATGAAGAAGATAAGGAATAGTCCCTGTGGTCAGAAAGGGATATCAGAGAGGTCTATCAGGAGGAATTTTTGAGTGATGACCAGTTTATTAAAACTGATGAATTCAAGAGTTTCCTTGTTTGGAATAAGTAGCAAGAAGTGAGGAAACTTCTGCCTGAAGGTATGGAGCCAAGTGAAGAGACATTGAGAGCCTTAAATTCTTATGATCCTAGCCTTGATCCCATAACTGCAGATGAAGCTAGACAATTGGTCAAGTCAAGTGGAATCCTATTGACTCCAGGATGGGATCTGACTTCTGCTTTCATCATAGATCAAATAAGAAAGCAACCGTCAAGCAGCCTGTCATATGAGGTTCACATTGGTGATATGATAAGAGGAAGTGGCTATGACCCTAAGTCTCAAGCTATTGCAATGTGGTCCATGGCCCCTAGGACTCAAAAGCCATCCCTATTGAGTATAGAGGATAAAATGGAAGGGAATCAGATTATTTGGACTGTGCAGAATACAACTGACCTTGAAGTTTCTAAGGCAGTGACTCATTGGGCTAACCTGAATGAGGCAAAAGTAGTTCAATTATCTGAAAGGTACTCGAAGTTGTTTGAAAGTGAAAAATTGGTGGCCAAGGATAGAGATTTAAAATTTATGAAGATCAAGCAGCTAGAAGATGAATTGGCAGAGATAAAAGTTAAGCTAGAAGAAGCTTCGAAGGTAGTTGTTGTCCCCCCTGTGCATATTGAGGTCCCAATTCAAATTGATGAAGAACTACCTGAGGGACCTAATGAAGATTTAGATAAGATAAGGATAGAGGCATCTTTGGACACCATGTCAAAGATTGTGCAATATAGGCGAGATAAGATAATAGAGAAAATGGATACAGTTTATCAATCAGTCAGCCAATTACACCAGACCAACAGAAAGATAAATGAATCATTAGCTGCTTTGGAGCCACTTCATAGTGTTTGCTTTGGAAGAAGTTTTTTGTTTGATAAACTTGATAGCCTACAAGAACATAAGCCTGAGATCCCTAGAGTAGTTACAGAAGTTTTTGAGAAGATTGGCTTAATCAATGCTATTTCAAAGTTTTTTAAAGGTAAGTCCAACCAGGTGAGGGTTAAGTTGTTTATGTTTGATAAACATTATAGCAAGTATCTACCTGCGGTATGTGATGACAGTGGAAACCTGATCAAGTTGGAGGAATGGAAGCTATCAATGGATCAGTTGGTGATTACAAAAGATGCTTTCCTTAATAATGACAATACTTTGGATTTTGAGAGGTGTAATAGCATCATTGACAGTCTTTTTAAAATTGAAAATGATTGCATACGATTTGTGGCAGAAGCCAAAAATATAACTGACTCCATGTGGGACAAGCAAGTCAGCTTGTTACAAGAATTGTAGACTTACAACTGGCCATCAGATGATGAAGTAGCGGCTTGGGAGAAGCTAACAATAAAGAAGAAAAAGAGGCCAGTTGTCCAACTTATAGAGGAAGAGGAAGAATAGAGTTGCAGATGGCACCTGATCCAGAAATTGAGGGAGAGAAAGTTTCAAACAAAGGATGATGTAAGTTAGCTAGAATGGTGGTCATCATTCATGCAGTGAATTCATCAACTACTCTGAAATATCTTTAGACAAAGATGCCACCTGCGGAATTGTTGAGAAAAGATTTTTGTAATGTGTTGTTACAATCTGTTTGTCAGTTTGTAATCTTGTCTCTAGTATAGGATCTTTTCTAGCCATCCCAAGCTTGTTGCATCCTTTCAAGGATTCCAAGATGGCTATGTTATATATAGTAAGTTTGACTCTTTTGGGAGGAGGTTGAAAAAATATACTGTAAAGGGAGGCTTGGCTCCATTGTTGAAATCTTAGAATATTTTATCAGATTTTGAAATGTATTGATGCAGTGAAATTTTACTAGAATACAATAGAATTCCCTTGTATGATTTCAATTGTCTTCTTGTTTGAATTCTGTGGCTTTTATGTATTGAATCTGTAAGGTAGTTTTGATATACCATTTACAAGGTATCTGTGATTTTAATCTCTAGCTCCTTTCAAGGAAAGGGTAATGTCTTTAGGTTAATTTCTAAGAGCTTAGGAATTTGGAAATAATTTGATGATCAAATGTGTTTAAGAGAGGATGAATTGTAAGGCATTTCATCTAGGATTTGTTTGTGTTTCATTTAGAAGATTTCTGTAAATATATGTTTCACTGTTTGACTCTATACCCAAGGATAAGGCACTGGTCTATCCTCAATTTGCAGGGATCTCATCATCAACAAAACTTAAATAATAATTTACTTTCATGTATGTTTAAATGACTAAGAAGATAATGTTTGTATCAAGGATATAAACTAATGTTGTGATCCTTTCAAGAAGTAGATCTAACATGGGTTAACCTGCCCGAGTTCAAAGCTCAAAAAGAAGAAGGAGTTTATCCTTGTCACACTTGCCATTTTTCTGCAATGAGTGTTTACTTCTATTAATGTCATAGATTGGATTTCTAAGCTCTGCATCAGTTGCAGCAAGAGGTATTAGTAAATCATTGCTAGAACCTTTGATCCACTATAGGATTTCATTGTGAAGCAGTGAGTCTGAAGATAGGTACACCCGCCTGGGTCTGTGGAGCCTGAAGTAGAAGGACTTGGTCCTAATCAATTAGCCTTTTCCCTATAAGAATCTAGAGTTGAGAACCCGAGAGTCAAGTTTGAAAACTATATTGGTGATTCTACATGAAAAAGAGCTAACAGTTACCATATTGCACTATTTCACTGTGTAACCAACATAATTGCATATCTGAGATGTAATGTTTTGAGAATTTCTTACATTTAGTTATGGATGACTTCTCTAACTTTTTTGAGTCTGATTTATTTGATTTGATCTACAATTCATACCTCTATGAAAAAACTTATTGCATGAATAACAATAACCATTGAAAGGTCTTACCTCTTTACAATCTCTTGCTATGTGTCCATGCTTTTTATAGGCATAACAAGTTTTGTTTAATGGCTTGCACTCATCTCTAGATGGTTCTACTTTAGCTTTAGTATGATATTTAGTCTTCTTAGGTTCTTCAAGAGATTTCATTCTATCTCGCATAACATCAATCTAAACTTGGGCTTCATTGAATCCAATACCAGTGGTATCTCCCTTTAGCTTCTGAGCATATAACTGTGATTCTATTATATCCTTGCTTGTGTGCAACTTGTCAATATGATTCTTTGCTTTAGTCAATTCAGATTCCATCTACTTGATTTTTTCTAACTCCAAGATTTTCATGTTTTCTTGCCTTGGTTCTTCATCAACTGCTTGTTTTCTTTGATATGTTCTTCATAGACTTCTTGATAGTTACTTAGCTTTTCATCTAATTCTTCAATCTAATCCTTTAGAGATGTGTTTTCTTCATTTGTCATTTTTATCATTATCCCTAAGTCACTTGTAGAACAATATTTCAAGTTCTTTCTTAATTTCTTGATGATTACTTGAGAACCGCTAACCTTGTCTTTCAGTTCTTCAATTTCTTTCTCAGATCTGTCAAGGTCTTCAAGAGCTACTTCAAGATTCTTCTTCAGATGTTTCACTTCTTCCAAACCCATGATCTCCTCAAGTGGTTAAAATTTTCTTCAGAGGACCAAAGCTCTGATACCAATTGTTAGGAATGGGAATGCTATAATAACTGAGAGGGGGGTGAATCAATTATCCACAGTCCCAATCACAAAATGTATATCCAAAAATAATTTACTAAAACTTTTTCAGCTTGGTAACATAAAATTTTATTCTATCTATGCTTTTACCGATTACCAGTTAATAACATATAGTGATTACCGATCAAATCCAATATGTAACATGTAAATTATGACAACAAACAATTATCACAGTCAGCACATAACACAAGAGATTTAACGTGGAAACCCTGTAAAGGGAAAAACCACCTCGGACCGGAAACCCAAAAATTATTCACTCTTCTAAAGTGAGGTCGATGAAAACCCAACCTTGTTAAAGGTTACAAACACACTGTGAGGTGTGACCTTGTTAGAGGATTTTAGAACAACCATTATTGTCCAACCAGCATTCACTATGGGTTTGATAGGATAACAAATGTACACTCTATGAATGACATTACAAGACTTTCTAGTCCACTCTATTAAGAGATTTATCTATTTACAATGGTTAAAATGTAACAGCAAGTGATCTTATTACAACACAACTTCAATTGCAAATTATTAGATCTATGTTAAGCTCATTCAAATCCTCTAATCAATATATCAATTATGTTTCAATCAATATTCAGTAACTTACTGTCTCTTGGTTATAGCTTTCTAATGCTCGATAATCTCTACAGTTTAGTTCTCCTTAACTAGTCTAATCAGGCATGCATGAAGCTTGTTCACATGATATCTCTACAGTCTCCTTCCTCTGGCATGTTTTCATCATGAAATCCTAGTCTCTTAAATAGACAAGTAAACCTTTTTAATTCCATCCATTAGATTTTTGCGCTTAATCTCCTTTGTTGATTTTGCTGCTTAAACCTTCTTCGGCTGGTGTGTTAGTAACACATTTTATTTCAATCCCTTAGATCTTCTTTGAATTATGTTAGCCATAGATCTTCATAACAAGCATTATCTTCAACTCTGATTACGAGGTACTTTACAACTCATCAACTTCTATTGGCTAAACTAGTCATTTAGTTCTTTTCTCCTACTCGGTTAACAAAGAAATGTGTCGGTGAACACAAGCTCAGTTTATACTATTCTTGATATACACTACACTACGTTGGTGTCTACTGAAATGCATCTTTAACCAACCACACTACTTTGTGCATTTTTCTCTATTCTTCATCATAGATGAATGCAACATAATCAAGTCAATAACATAAGGTCATAAACTCATTCATAAGTTACCCAATGTATTCCTTATCCTCATCTATCATCTCCATCTTCCTCATGTAGATATATCTATTCTTCATCTCTTTTCTTCTTCTTTCTACAGATGTTTGGGTGTAGTAACTTACAAGATAAGTATTGTCAAAACTAGTTGACATCAATGACAACATATTACTGATTTAATCATCTTACATATCCAATCAACAACTTAGTGATCTCAAATCACAGATCTTCAAGTCATATAGTTTATTCAAATCAGTTGTAGTTCATCAATCTCTCCCTTTGGCATTGATGGCAAGACAAGAAATATGAAATATGCCATACACATACCAAACATGTATTCTAAAACTCTGTCAACAAATGTTTTTAACTCAATACAAGCTCTCCCTAGCTTAATATGTTTAATCACTACATTACATAAAAGCATTTGCAAGTGCAGACTAACTTCTATAGATATGATCTTTTTAGGTCGTAGGTTTTCTTTTGTTCTCAGTAACTAATCTTTAATGCTCTCCCTTTTTTATATCTCTCTCCCTTTGACAGCAATGCCAAAGAGCAATAAAAATATAAAACTTTGTAGTAGCCATGTAACTCTTTGTTGTCTGGTGCATTCTCTGTATCTCAGTATACTGATGTGAAAATATGTTCCAGTTATCTAACCTTTCACAACCTTAGACAAAAATCCAAAGTGTGAACTTTTCTACATCAACATGTATGATCTAATAAGATTAGGCTGATGCAACCTCTAGATAACCTTAGTGACTGATAGATAGGGGGTGGACCCCAAGTCTAGTCCTCAACTACTCATGTGTATCCTTTGGTAGAGGCTTTGTGAAAATATCAGCAAGTTGTTCTTTTGATGTAACAAATTCTAGCTTCACTTGCTTCTCTTGTACTTGTTCCCTTAAGTAGTGATACTTAATAGATATGTTCTTTATTTTAGAGTTCATCACTGGAATCTTTAAAATATTAATTGTACTAGTGTTGTCACAATATATAATCACCAACTCAGTGATTACCTCATTCATACCTTCCAACACTTGCTTGATATAAGAAATATTTAAACAGTTAGTAGTAGCAGCAACATACTCTACTTTAGTTGTAGATTGGGAAATGCAAGATTTTTTCTTACTTTTCCATGTAACAAGTATTTCACCAAAGAAGAATGCTCCTCCTATGGTACTCTTTCTATCAATCACATTTCTAGCCCAATCAACATCAGTGTATACCTTAAGTTCAAACCTACCTTTCATAGGATACCATAGTCCATAATCTTTAGTTTTCTTTAGGTATCTTAAGATTCTCTTTGTAGAAACCATGTGTGACTCTCTAGGGTTTTTAGAAAATCTATCAACTATTCCAATAGTATGTACTATATCAGGTCTACTGTGAACTACATACATTAACTTACTAATCATGGATTGGTACAATGTCTAGTTTACCTCATTAGTTCTATCTTCTTTAGTCAGTTTACATCTAGTAGCCATCGGTGTTCCCATGGGTTTAGCATCTTCCATGCCAAATGTCTTCAATACTTCCTTTATATATTTAGATTGTGTGATGAATATACCATCATTCTGTTGAATCACTTGTAAGCCTAGAAAGAACTTAATCTCTCCAAACATAGACATTTCAAATTCACTTTTCATTTCATCTGAAAATGACTTACAAATGTGATCTTGTCCTCCAAATATTATGTCATCCACAAATATCTTAGCAATCAAGATAGTATCATCAAAATTTCCTTTCATGTATAGATTATTATTCTCACTGGTTCTAAAAAATCCAATACTCAGCAAATACTTATGCAGCCTCTCATACCAGGCTCTTGGTGCTTGATTTAAACCATATAAATCTTTATGTAATCAAAATGCCATATATTTGTTGTCCGGATCAATGAACCCTTCAGGTTGGTCTATATAGACTTCTTCTTCAAGTATTCCATTCAGAAAAACAAATTTAACATCCATTTGGTAAACTTTGAACTTTTTGTGTGCAACATATGCAAGTAACATTTTGACCCCTTCTAATCTAGCAATAGGTACAAAAGTTCCAGCATAATCTATTCCTTCCTCTTGTGCATATCCCTTGCATACTAACCTAGCTTTGTTCCTTGTTACCTCTCCATTTTTATTAAGCTTGTTTCTGAATATCCACTTAGTACTGATAATATTCTTGTCCTTAGGTCTAGGTACTAAAATCTAGGTTTTGTTCTTCTCTATCTACTCTATTTCCTCTTTCATTGCATTAACCCATTCTTCATTCTCTAATGCAACTTTTACATTATGTGGTTCATATTCACAAACTAGACATGTACCTTGTCTTGCTTTACTTCTTGTTTGCATGCCAGCTTGTCTATCTCCAATTATTTGTGTCTCAGGATGATGTCTTCTGACAAATCTTGCCAGTATCTGATCTCTTCTTTCTTGTTCATCCTATGCAAGTTCATTTTTTTTCTTGGTAGGTGCTTCCTACTTGTTAGTATCTCCTTGTCCATCGGTATTTTTTTCCTTGTTGACCAGTTGTCACTATCTACAATGTCAGTAGGTACTCTGGTTGTTCAATGTAAGTGAATCTACCATAGTCTTCTCATTCCTTTGTGCTTTCCTCTGCATTCTTATCATCAAACTCATCAACCCAAACATTAGTACTTTCAATCATTTTATTAGTCACTTTGTTAAGACACTTGTAAGCTTTACTTTTAGTGCAATATCCCAAAAATATCCCTTCATCACCTTTTGAGTCAAACTTCCCATTTCTTTCATCTTTCAGAATAAAGCATTTACTTCCAAAAACTCTGAAATAACTTACAGTGGGTTTGTGGCCAAACCATAACTCATAAGGTGTCTTATTAGTGTCCTTTAGTTGTACTCAGTTTAGAACATAAACAGTTGTGCTAACTGCTTCTCTCCAGTATGTTTGAGCAACATTCTTTTGTAACATCAGTGTCCTTGCATAGTCAACAATTGACCTATTTCTCCTTTCAACTATTCCATTTTTTGGGGGTGTCCTCGGTGCATAGACCCATCTTTTAATAACACACTCATTAAAAAAGTTAGTAAATTCATTAGAAATAAATTCACCACCTCGGTCAGATCTTAAGCATTTTAATTCTTTACCAGTCTCTTTCTCAACTTTTGCTTTATACCATTTGAACATCTTAAATGCCTCTGATTTTTCTTTTAAGAACATGACTGTCATTAATCTAGTGTAATCATCAACAAAAAGAATGAAATATCTATCACCATAATAGCTTTGAGTTCTCATAGGACCACATAGGTCAATATGCACTAACTCAAGTAATTTCTTTGTTGAATAATATTTTCTTTTGAAACTAGATTTTGTCATTTTACCTTTCTGACATTCATGACACATAACATGATCAGGCTTTGATAAGTTAGGTAAACCTCTAACCTTTTTCTTTTTACTGATCTTAATCATGTTATCAAAATTCACATGACATAACCTTTTATGCCACAACCATGCATCTTCATCTTTCATCATTAAACAAGAAGACTGATCATTATCAAGATAAAACAAATTACCTCTCGATTGTGTTCCCATTCCAATAATTCTTCCTCCATCATCAAATATCTTCACTTTCTTTCTCTCAAAAGAAACTCGGTGGCCTGAATTGTTCAGTTGTGCCACACTTAGAAAATTATAGTTTAGTCCTTTTATCCAATAAGCATTATCACATCTAATTTTATCATTTATCATCAAGGATCCTTTTCCTCTAACCATACAAGGTGCATCATTACCCATTCTCACATATCCTCCATTGTGTTCTTCAAGATGATCAAATTTTTCTTCATCACTAGTCATGTGATGTGTACAACCACTATCTATGATCCATGTATCATTTTTATTAACCTTAGAGATAAGTGTTGTCTCTACATACCTTTCATCTTCCTCTGATTTATCCTTCATTGCAACAAATACAACCTCCACATCTTCATCAGTTTCGGTATCAGTGACATCTTCTTTTTCAATGTAGCACACCTTCTTGCCTTTATCATTATTGTCTTGGTTGTCTTTGTTGTAGTGTCAGTAACTTCTATTGCCTCTTCTCCCATATCTTCCTTCACTAGATCAATCTTTGTTTCTTTCATCATCTTTCCTATGTGGACATCTAGTAGCAAAATGACCAACTTCTTTACTACTAAAGCATGCTAAAGGTAATTTACCTCTATATCTTCCTTTACCTTTAGGTAACCTTCTAGCCATAAGAGTTTCAAGTTCATCAAGCTCATCATCAGTATTGCTATCACTATCATCATTCTTATTTCTACTACTAGACTTACCAATCTTCAAAGAAGATATAAAAGCAAATTCAATAGATGGTACAACACTATTATCATAGTTATTAAGTTCAAATTTTGTAAGCTTACCAATTAGATTATCAAGAGTAAGGTTGTTACCAGATGCAGACCTAGTTTCATGAATTACAGATATTCTGATTGCATAAACTAGCAATAAGGTTCTAAGAACTTTGCTTTGTTGGCATTAGGTATGATTTTCATCAGTGACAACACTTATTCAGACTTTGAGTGCTTACCAAGTAGAACAGTGCTTACCAAGAAAAATAGTGCTTACTGAGCAGGATAGTGCTTGCCGAGAAAAATAGTGTTTACCGAGTGACACTATATCTACCGAGTCTCCAGTATATACCGTGTTTGAAAATACAACTGAGTGGTTAGTATGGACCGTGCCTCCACTTCTACTGAGTGCATGATGATGCTGAGTAATGCAGTGGATGCCGAGTATCAGAAAGTCACCGAGTTAGTTTGCAGTAACCGAGTCACTATATTTGGGTCGACTCAGTAATATTTGTGTTAGCTTGTTTAAGAGCCAACTTTGTAATTATTTTGTAATTGTTTTGGATTGATATATAAACAATGTTTTATATCATATCCAAGGCGAAAAATAGTGAAGTATGAAAAAGAGAGAAAGGCAGAGATAAGAGAATTACAAAGGGCTACAACAGTATAAGAAGAAGCAAAGATCTATCCATCATAGAAGGTGATCAGTACATCAAAGAATCTCAATCAGCAAGTATAGTTGCAAGTAAGAGATCTATTGTTTCATCCTAACAGGTGAATCAGCTTGAAATCCTTTAACCGGGTAGACTTAATAGTCTTTGTAAAATCTCTTAACCTAGTGCATACTTCATTTTATGTTTGTAAATCCTCTAAAAAGGTGGACCTAGCAGTCCTTATTGCTCCTAATAGGGCAGATCATCAGAAGTGATCATTGTAAGCCTTAACTGGCAAACTTTATACTGCAGTATTGAAGTTTTGTGGGTATCATCC
Source organism: Chamaecyparis obtusa (assembly GCA_027943335.1). NCBI lineage: Eukaryota > Viridiplantae > Streptophyta > Pinopsida > Cupressales > Cupressaceae > Chamaecyparis > Chamaecyparis obtusa. The sequence goes on from BSBK01003551.1 coordinate 587,626, forward strand.
CCACCCCAGTTTTACTTTCTACTTGGAAGGTTTCTGGGTCACCAACTCTTTGTGTTCAAAGTATTATGAATGTTTTATTCTTTATGTTACTCATGCATGCAGTTAGATTATCAATCTAATATTATTAAGATCTAAATTTGTTAAAAGTTTTGAAGTTACTAATTCACCCCTCCCCTCTTAGTAACCTGGATAGTCTTGAATATTTCCAACAATTGGTATCAGAGAGCCGTGGTTCTTAAAATAAAGTTTGACAGCTTGAGAAAATATTCAGGAAAATGGATATATTCAGACTTAACAAAGTAATTGAGAATGAAAAGCTAGATCTGGAAATGGCCATAACTCAACTCAAAGAAGCAAGAGAGCATCTTTCCCTTTTCCTAAAAAGAAGGAAGGAACTTGCAAATCAGATTAATGACCACCAGTATGTTGAAGAAAAGATTGAAGACTTTTTCCCTTCAAGCAGCTCAGATGAAGCAAACAATGCAATTAAAGAACTTCTAGAAAAGACTGGATCTCTGCAAGAAGAAGTGAGAAAATTGAAAAGAGAACAGGGAATTCAGTCAACAAGATTTTGTGAAATCTTGGAACAAAGAAACAAGATTGAAAGATGAAATAGATGGAAAGAACAATGAAATCCAGAATAAAACCCTTCAGCTAGAAAACCTTATTGATCAAATCTCCAATGCAAATGAAGAAATCTTGACTCTGAGATCAGAAAATGAAAATATAAGAGAGGAGTTGAGATCTAAAAAGAAAATCAATTTAAGAGTGATGAGTGACCTAGATGCTAAAAGGCTAATCAATGAGAGAATGTTGAAATCTCAAGAAGATATGAATCAGGTGTATGAACGAAACCTTCATAGGCAAAAAGGAAAAGCAGGACTTGGATACAAAGAGGAAGGTGAATCCTCCAAACAAGGTACTCAAAAGAATTAGAAACCTATTTGTAATCACTGTGGCAAAATTGGTCATACTTCAAACAAATGTTGGAGCAATGGAAAAGCAAAATTCAATGGAAAATGCTACAATTGCAATCAACTTGGTCATAAAGAAAATAAATGCAAGGAGAAACCAAGATTTAAAGGCAAATGTCACAAATGTAGCAAACAAGGTCATAAGGCATCAGAATGCAAAACTAAAACACCCAATCTAGCAGAACAAATTATTAAAGCAATGTTTGGTTGGGATTACAACACTTGGTGTAGATGTCATTACTGTGGAGAATATGGATACATTGGCATGAATTGTGTAAGGCATCACTTGAAAAAAAGGGATTCTACCATAAGATGTTATAATTGCACTAAACTTGGTCACATAGCTAAAAATTGCATGAATTTAGGAAAAGTTGAAGATGAAAAGAAAGAAAAAGAAAATAGCATTAGGAAGTAGATGAGACAACAGTGGATTCCTAAACCTACCGAGCAAACCAGTCCAAGTAATGAAGTCACTCATGAAGGAAGTGGCTCTATGAACTCTAACTAAGTCTCCAAGAAAGCACTGGAACTGTATCTTCATAGACATATTCCAAAATAGTTCCTGAACTGAAAGGAAGAAAGATCCAAATCAGTATGCAAGATACAGCAGGATCACAAGAAGGTCGGTATCAGTTACCACCAAGCAAGGTCAGGAGTAACCTAATTTCATTCGATTACCAAGTAAGGTCAGAGAAGTATGAATTCATATGTTCTCTGAGTTGCAGAATCTTCACTGAGCATTTAATGCATAGTGGATGACAGTCTATCGAATTCAATACCCTAATTCCTATGGAGCATTAATGACAAAGTTTTAACAAAAAGCATGAAATCGAGTTCATTCTTCATCGCGAATATCAGCATATTGAGCAAAGAAATTTCTAGTGCGATCAAGCGATTCGAAGAAAATTTTAAAGAAAAAATTTTTCTACCATCCTACCATGGCTTCATCCAGCACCAAAGTAAAGAAAGGTTCAAAAATGTTAGTTCATGGAGAATGGAAAGCATCGGATTTCAAACTCGTGCCCGCGGTTACAGAAACCCTAGATCCGAGTGGAGCTCAGTCTCAAATTCCTCCAAAGGTACTTCTTGTAAATGACATTCGCAGTCATTTTAGATGTACAATTCAAGAACTTAGAACCCTAGAGATAGATGTTGTTCATGATGAACTGTGTGTTGATGGTGTTCTCAAACCGAGACATAAACATTTGGAAGATAAGGGTTTAACACATATCACCCACTTGCCTTGAGGTTTCTAGATAAAATGGATAAGATATATTCTGAGCTGAGTACATGAAGGTAAAATTTGGCTTGAGCAACTAGTGGAAATAAAAAAGAAGATGATTCACCAAATCATTGGTCTTCCCATGCTTGCCAAGGCTAAATCTACAAAAACCCTAGGTCAGGTAGAGCTGGAAAATAAAACCCTAGCCGAATGGGATGATAGAGGTATGAGAATTAACAGCATTACTAATGTAGAACTAAAATTTGGCACATATGTAATTGCTCACAAGATATATAGTTCAAGTCAGTAGAATAGTGTTCCGTGTGAAGCAGTTGACCTAGCCTATAAAATTGTGAAGAACAATCTATCATTTAACCTAGCAGATCTTTTGTTGAAACAGTTCAACAAGAATATGGAGAGCATCCAAACCTCAAAGAAAAATCCATGTAAGTTTGGCTCACTGTTGGTTTGTTTATTTTTCTATGCTCAAAAGTTTTTCCCATCAAAAGGCACAGTAAAATGGAGAAAGGATGTACCTATTATTTATCAGATAAATGAGTATATTGCAGAAATGGGTGAGAATTTTACAAGTATAATGGATAACTATTTCGAATCTTTTAAGGAGAAGATGAATAACAAATTTTGGATTCCATTAAAATTGGTGGAAGATTATAAAGATGATGTTTGTTTCATGGTTGATTGTGATAGAGTATACATTCAGGCAGTAAGGCCCAGGATTGTATGGGTGAAACCTCTTCCTTATGAGGTAAACATTGATGAAACAAAGGATATAATTGAAGCCCTAGTAAATCAACCTATTGATCCAAAGGCTCCATACTTTGGAACATATGATGAAGCTAAGATAAGAATTGAGCTAAGCATAAAACTTCCACAGGCGGTTAACAAAGGCAGAAAGAGGATGGCCAAGATGCAATCTAGCACACCTCTAATGTTAACCGAGGGCATAGGAGAAGATATTGTAGAAGATGAAGAAAAGGATGAGAATAAAGAAGAACAAGTGCCTGTAAAGAAGAAAGGAAAGGTAACTATCACCAAGGAACCTGAGCAATCCACTGCAGTATTCACAAGGAAAAGATCAAGGGGCAAGGCAGGTAAAATCAATGATGATATAGTACTCAAAAGGCCTCCTCCCTCTTTTGAACAAAAGATTAAGGATTTGAGAGAAGGATCTGGAATTGCAAATTTCAAATCTCTCAAATATGAAATTAAATCAAAGGCAGAGTGGCAGGAAATAGAAGATGCTATTATTGAGAAAATGGGAAAATGGAAGTACTCACATGATGATATGGCTTCTCAAATTCTAGGTGTTCTATTGGATAAAGTCAAGATGAGATGGTCCAATGGAAGACAAACTATCAAGGACATATATGCTCAAACCTTAAGACAGTTGATGCCAAGTTTGAAAGATGATGAAATAAATAAGGCATTGATAGAAAATGAGTGCAAGATGACACTAAAATTCAACAGTTGTTTAATTTTGATCAAAGATATAGAGTCAGTTGTGAAGAGTGCAAATTCTACTTGGAAAAACATCTATCATCTTCACAAATTGAGTACTGAAACTGTGATAATTAAAGATATTGAAGATGACAGTGATGAAGAAGAAGAAAAAGAAACAGTTTAGATTGATAATGTTGTGACAGAGGAAGCAGGGAAAGAAGCTACCAAGGAAGCTGAGAAGAATGTTGAGGAAGATGATCCAGTTCGGATAGCTGCAGAGGTAATTGCCTCACTTCCCCACTCTCTAGTAAAAATTGCTACATCTAGCCCGGAGAAAAATTCAAGTGTGATTGTAACAACTCCCTCAGATACATCAAATGTCCAATCATCACTAGCACAACTCAATGTATCAATGACAGAAGTGGCTACCACTTCATCTATCGAGCTTCAACCTCCTTCCACCGAGTTGCAGTCTTCTGTACCTTCTTCAAATTTGAGTTTTTCAATAGTAAGTACTTCAGATTCTATAGTTGTAAATACTTCATTTTTTGATTTATCAAGTATTCCAGTTAGCATCCCATCAGTCAGAAGTTTATCAATTTTCACTACAAGTCCTATTGTGTCTACAATAATTTCTACTACAAAGGCAATAAGTATAAAGACTCAACCGAGTACAAAATTTCTGAGTAAGAGTGTAGTAGAAGGTATAGATCTAGATGAGGAGATACAAATTCCCCAGCTAGATTTTGCAAACCTCACTGTAGATCAAATGCAAATAGTTAGTGAACTTCTCCAGAAGAAAGCAAAGCAAAAGAAACTAAAAGAAGAAAGAGATAAGGAATATAAGATCATTGAGGATGCCAAGAACATTTTGATAGAAGCTATAGGTGTTAAATTTGATTCCTCTCAACACATTTTGTTGCAGTTGGTAGAAGAAATTAATAGGTTTAATGATGATTCCTCTGGAACAGACAAGTTGCTTGAAAAGGCTGAGAAGAAGTTTGAAAATGAAGTGCTTGAGCACATTGCTCAAAAAATAGCTATCAATCAGGTAGGGTTATCTTCAGTTTTGACTAGCATTGAGTCCTCCTATTCCAAGGTAACATCTCTTTTTTGTCAAAATCCATAATGTTGCCGAGTTCTCAAAGGATATTAAAGACAAAATAAATAAGATTGATGAGGATCTGAAGATCAGTGCATAAAAGTTGCAACTTGAACCTAGTTCAAGCTCTGCACATCAGATGACAGTCAGATTCCTATCTGATAAGCAGTCAAAGTTATTGAAAGAAGATGCAAGGATCAGATTAACATTAATAGATATTCAGAACATGATCCTTCCCATCATGGATACAATGCAGAAGCATATTGCATACTCAAAAACATTGATCCATGACAATCAGTTTTCAATTGTAGATCACATGATTGAACTCTCTGCAGAAGTCCAAGTTGCACTCCATACATGCAAGATTCTGCAAGAGAATTGGGATAGAACTCTAGCACTAATTGGAAAGGTGCATTCTGATTTTCTCTCATGTTTTGGTATCTCTGTGTAAAATATTTGTATATACACCTTTGGCATTATTGTCAAAAAGGGGGAGAAAGTATATGAGATATGAAAGGGGGAGAAAGTATAAATAGAAAATATGAGTATGAGGTGAAATAAGATATTTGTATATATACTGTATAAGGGAGACATGAAATGTATATACAAAACCAATGTCAACATGATTGTGTATATAAGTTTTGGGCAATAAGTGTTTTGTCACTAATGCCAAAGGGGGAGATTGTTGGCATTAAGTATGACTGTCATCAGTGACAACACTTATTTAGACTCTGCATGCTTACCGAGTAGAACAGTGCTTACTGAGCAGAACAGTGTTTACCGAGTGACACTATATCTACCGAGTCTCTAGTATATACCATGTTTGAAACTACAACTGAGTGGTTAGTATGGACTGTGCCTCCACTTCTACTGAGTGCATGATGATGCTGAGTAATGCAGTGGATGCTGAGTATCAGAAAGTCACCGAGTTAGTTTGCAGTAATCGAGTCACTATATTTGGGTCGACTCAGTAATATTTGTGTTAGCTTGTTTAAGAGCCAACTTTGTAATTATTTTGTAATTGTTTTGGATTGATATATAAATAATGTTTTATATCATATCCAAGGTGAAAAATAGTGAAGTATGAAAAAGAGAGAAAGGCAGAGATAAGCGAATTACAAAGGGCTACAATAGTATAAGAAGAAGCAAAGATCTATCCATCATAGAAGGTGATCAATACATCAGAGAATCTCAATCAGCAAGTACAGTTGCAAGTAAGAGATCTACTGTTTCATCCTAACAGGTGAATCAGCTTGAAATCCTTTAACTGGGTAGACTTAACAGTCTTTGTAAAATCTCTTAACCGAGTGCATACTTCATTGTATGTTTGTAAATCCTCTAACAAGGTGGACCTAGCAGTCCTTATTATTCCTAGCAGGGTAGATCATCAGAAGTGATCATTGTAAGCCTTAACCGGCAAACTTTATACTGCAGTATTGAAGTTTTTTGGGTATCATCCCCACCCCAATTTTACTTTCTACTTGGAAGGTTTCTGGGTCACCAAATCTCTGTGTTCAAAGTATTATGAATGTTTTATTCTTTCTATTACTCATGCATGTAGTCAGATTATCAATCTAATATTATTAAGATCTAAATCTGTTAAAAGTTTTGAAGTTACCGATTCACCCCTCCCCTCTCAGTAACCTGGATAGTCTTGAATATTTCCAACATGCTTACCACTGTCTCTTCATCAATAACACCATCAGATCCTCTGATAGCATGAACTACCTCTTTTAGTCTATTTGTGTACTGCACAATATTTTCTCCTTCTTTCATTTTAATATCATCAAATCTTCCCCTTAAGCTTTCAGCTCTGGCTCTTTTGACATTCACATCAACACTATAAGCTTGAACAAGTTTATCCCACATCTTCTTAGTAGTAGTAGAGTCCTTGATATCTTCAAATTTGGCATCTGTATAGGTAGTAGCAATCTCCATCATAGTAACATTATGTTCGTGCCTATCTCTTAGTTGATAAAGGGTCAAGGGACTAGTGTGCGGTGCAAGGTAGCCATTCTCCATTAGTGTGAGGGTAGAATTCCCAATTCCAAATACATGCAGCTTCATTCAGCTTTTCCATATTGTGAAGTTATCCTTGTTTAGCTTTGGCACTTCCCTCTTATACATTTTGAGATATTTATGTTGAAGTCCTTAAAACTCTATTCCAAGAAACCAATGCTCTGATACCAATTATTAGAATAATTGAGAGGGGGGTGAATAAGTTATCCACAGTCCCAATCATAGAATGTATATCCAAAAACAATTTACTAAAACTTCTACAGCTCAGTAACATAAAATAGTATTATGTCTATGCTTTTACCGATTACCAGTTAATAACATATAGTGATTACCAATCAAATCCAATATGTAACATGTAAATTATGACAACAAACAATTATCATAGTCAACACATAACACAAGATATTTAACATGGAAACCCTGTAAAGGGAAAAACCAACTGGGACCGGCAACCCAAAAATTGTTCGCTCTTCTGAAGTGAGGTTGGTGAAGACCCAACCCTTTTAAAGGTTATAAACACACTGTGAGGTGTGACCTTGTTAGAGGATTTTAGACCAACCATTATTGTCCAACCAACATTCACTATGGGGTTGACAAGATAACAAATGTATACTCTATGAATGACATTACAAGACTTTCTAGTCCACTATGTTAAGAGATTTATCTATTTACAATGGTTAAAATGTAACAGCAGGTGATCTGATTATAACACAAATTCAATTGTAGATTATCATATCTATGTTAAGCTCATTCAAATCCTCTAATCAATATATCAATTCTATTTCAATCAATATTCAGTAACTTACTGTCTCTCAGTTATAGCTTTCTGACACTCGGTAATCTCTGCAGTTTGGTTTTCCTTAACTAGTCTTATCAGGCATGCATGAAGCTTGTTCATGTGATATCTCTATAGTCTCCTTCCTCTGACATGTTTTCATCATGAAATCCTAGTCTCTTAAATAGAAAAGTAAACCATTTTAATTACATCCATCATATTTTTCCACTTAATCTCCTTTGTTTATTTTGTCTCTTAAACCTTCTTTAGCTGATGTGTTAGTAACACATTTTATTTCAATCCCTTAGATCTTCTTTGAATTATGTTAGCCATAGATCTTCATAACAAACATTATCTTCAACTCTAATTATGAGGTACTTTATAGCTCATCAACTTTTGTCAGCTAAACTAGTCATTTAGTTCATTTCTCCTACTCGGTTAACAAAGAAATGCATCGGTGAACACAAGCTTGGTTTATACTCTTCTCAGTATACACTACACTATGTCAGTGTATATTGAAATGCTTCTTTAATCAACCACACTGATTTATGCATTTTTCTCTATCCTTCATCATAGATGAATGAAACATAATCAAGTTAGTAACATAAGGTCATAGACTCATTCATAAGTTACCCAATGTATTCCTTATCCTCATCTATCATCTCCATCTTCCTCATGTAGATATATATGTTCTTCATGTCTTTTATTCTTCTTTCTACAGATGTTTGGGTATAGTAACTTACAAGATAAGTATTGTCAAAGCTAGTTGACATCAATGACAACATATTACTGATTTAATCATCTTACATATCTAATAAAAAATTTAGTGATCTCAAATCACAGATCTTCAAGTCATACAGTTTATTCAAATCAATTATAGTTCATCAGGGAACACTAAGAAGGGGGTGAATCAGTGTTCTATATATAATTACTTTTTCTATTATCTTGAATCTTAACTTTATTGCTTAAGTACTTAACTGAATATCAATGCAAGTAAGATAAACATCAACAACACATAACATAAAACATGATTACAAGGAAACCCAAATAGGTAAAAACCAAGTGGGAATTGACACCCATTAAGAACTTCACTAGTGTTTTATGATCCCTGTTAGAAGATGTTGCTATTAGAAAGTAAAGTCCACCAAGATAACTAAGAGGGGGGGGGGTGAATTAGTTATCAGATAATTATAAATTTTATCATCTTCAACAACATTAAACCATATAAGAAATATAATTACCAACCATAGAAAGATATTCATACACAATTACACAATAACACAAGATATGTTGACTAGGGAACCTCCTGATCAAAGAGTAAACCCCGGTGGGAATGATGCCCACAAAAGATGCACTAATATGAATATTCCTTGTGAAAGGATGGACTCTTGTTAGGAGTCTTATGAAATACATTCAATACATATAAATCCCTGTTAGGATATTTTGAATCCTTGTTAAAAGATTATAACCCTGTTAAGAGTTATGGAAGACAGAAGGACCCACTGCCCAAATAGCTTCAGGGTAAGATCACACATCTCACTATCCAAATAATCTTTGCATTATTCAATAGAATAATATGTTACCTCTTCTTTGACTGTGCCAAACCACACTCACTATTACATTAGATCTCAATTTCAGATCTCTATACTTCGCATGTCTTCCTTCACAATTTTGCTCTCATACTTAGCTCTTTTCTTCACTTCATGCATACTACATCACACCTCAACTCTACAGCAAGGAAAAACATTCCTTCCTTTATACCACACTCAAATAATTACAAATGAGTTGGCACACAATTACAAAATAAAATATTCCACACGCTACATGAAAATTACATAAAACTATCAGCTTCCAAATACAATAAATCTTCACTCATGTGACTTCAAAGTTTTCACTATCATCCATGTCACTATCAATGTGTCTCTAACTTCCCTTTAACTATGCAAAGCTAGATTCCACCCCGATTAGGAGATATCATCCGATTGCCAAAAACTGCTACTCAGGAACACTGCCTGAATACTGCTTCCACCAAAATGATCATAACTTTCATGAATAAAAGAATTACTATCTGCACTCTTAACCATAGACATATAACATATCAAAGATTATATCCTCAATTTTTCATAGCTCCAACTACAATATCCCACATGCGCTAATCAAAACATTGTCTGCTTCTCTGCAAGTCTTCAGTAAAATATTGTGTTGACATCAATGACAATCATAGTCATGAATGCAACAGAAACTGCTATAGAATGGGTGCCAAACACTTTAGCATTCATTCCTAAAAATCTCCCCCATTGGCATTGATGGCAACATAGATGAAAAACATCCAATGTTCCAAAAATCCAATACTGCAACACTGCTTCTTCAAATCCTCTTCATCAATCAAATCTTGCTTCATTATCCTATTCAGTTCTCTCATATTATTTTTCTCATATTGTTTTTCACGCATACTTCTCCCCCATTGACATCAATGACATAAATTTCATCACTATGTCAACAACTCAATGTCAAAAGACACTATTCAGAAAAATACATTTACTAGAGTCCTCATGACTTAGCTCAGATACACATACTCCCCCATTGAGGAAGTACCAACATCCAGTCCAGAAGAAAGATAGGGCTCATATATTACTGGACGGATGCAACCAACTGCATCATTATTCAAAAGTAGGCTAGGGCATAACCCCAAGCATACCTCTCAGATACTCAAATGTATCCTCAGGAAAAGGCTTTGTAAATATGTCTACTATCTATTCCTTTGTGCTTATGTACTCTAGTCTAACTTCTTTCTCAGCAACCTTCTCTCTTACAACATGATACTTGATTTCTATATGTTTTGTCTTAGAATGTAGTATAGGATTCTTAGACATACTGACTGTACTGGTGTTGTCACAATGTATAACAATAGGTTCAACAAATTTAATTCCAATATCCTTCAGCATCTGCTTCATCCAAATTATCTGGTTACAATTGTTTACTGCTACTACATACTCTTCTTCTGGTGTGCTCTGTGAAATACAATTTTGCTTCTTGCTTAACCAAGAAACTAATCTTCCTCCAAGGAAAAATTCTCCTCCACTGGTGCTTTTCTTATCATCAACACTACCTCCCCAATCAGCATCTATATATGCACATAGGGTAAAATCATCAGATTTTTCATACCACAATTCATAGTCCATTGTGCCTCTTAAATATCTTAGTATCTTGTTTACTACTGCATAATGTGATTCTCTAGGTTCAAATTAAAATCTTGCTACAATTCCAACTGAATGTGCTATATATGGTCTTGTGTGTGTCAAATACTGCAATCCTCCAATCATGGATCTATATTTCTTTTGCTCAACTATCGGTGTTTCATCTGTGCTAGATAACTTATGTCTGGTTACCATAGGTGTTCCAACTAGTTTACAATCCTCCATTCCAAATCTTTTCAGCAAATCATTTAAGTAATTTGTCTGACTTACAAAGATACCATCATTGTTTTGTGTTATCTGTAATCCCAAAAAGTATTTCATCTCACCAATCATACTCATTTCAAATTTAGTCTTCATTTCATCAGCAAATTTGTCACTAGCCTCATCTTCTCCTCCAAAAATAATGTCATCAACAAAGATAACTATAATCAACAAACCATTTTCAATTTCTTTTGTATATAGATTGCTATCAGTTGTTCCTTTAGAAAATCCTAACTTTAACAAATACTTATCCAGTCTTGCATACCAACTTCTAGGTGCTTGCTTTAGTCCATATAATGCTTTCTTCAGTTTACATACCATGTCTCCTTCTTGAGTCAAAGGAAAACCTTTAGGCTGCTCAATGTAGACTTCTTCCAATTCTCCATTCAGAAATGCTGACTTCACATCCATCTGATACACTTTAAATTTCTTAAAAGCTGCATAGGCCAAAAACATTCTTATTGCTTCAATTATTGCTACTAGTGAAAAAGTTTCTTCATAGTCAATTCCTCCTTGTTGTGAGTAACCTTTACATACCAATCTTGCTTTGTTTCTTACAACTTCTCCTTGTTCATTCATCTTGTTTTTGAATACCCATTTAGTTCCAATCACATTCTTGTCTTTAGGTCTAGGGACCAATTCCCATTTCTTATTCTTTTCTATCTGATCTAGTTCTTCTTTCATAGCATTAATCCAATGTTCATCTTCACAAGCTTCACTAGTAGATTTAGGTTCAATTTGAGAAATCAAACATAAATGTACCTTATTCTGAGTCAGAACTCCTTTGTCCAAACTTCCAATAACTTGTTCAATAGGATGATGTCTTGATAAATACCTATTCGGTGTCATAGTCTCAAATCTTGCTTCAACTGTAGATTCTTCTCTAGATTCCTCTCTGGTTTCTTCAGCATGACTTTCATTCAACAATTCACTGTCAGCTTCATAGAATAATTCAGTAGTTTCAATGTTAGGCTTAGGATGAGTTTCTTCATCAAATTCATAATCAAGCATTCTTTCCTAAATTTTGAACTTTTCATCAACTTTAACATTTGCGCTCTCAACAATAGTTTTAGTTCTCTTATTGTAACATCTATATGCTTTTCTCTTCAAAGAATATCCAAGAAAAATACCTTCATCACTTCTAGGATCAAACTTTCCAATATCATCATCTCTCTTTATATAACATTTGCTTCCAAAAATTCTAAAATACTTAACTGAGGGTGCATGTCCAAACCATAATTCATAAGGTGTCTTGTCTGTGTCTGCTCTGATTTGTACTCTGTTCATTGTATATACTACTCTATTCACTACTTCTCTCCAAAATGTCTTCACTAAATTATTCTCAAATAACATAGCTCTTTCTA